>JARK01001580.1:288700-315044 GCA_000688135.1 Ancylostoma ceylanicum
CCCTATAGCTCATCCCGGCCCTTGGACATCCGAAAATCGGATTTGCTAGCAACTTTTTTGTGACACTATGTGGATTTTCCAGTGAATTTCTGGATTTTTCAGCAGGGCGAGGGCAGCGCTAGTGCCAGTTTCCTACGTGCTGCTCGTGCCGGAAATCTCGATAAAGTGTTGGAACTGTTGCGCGGCGGGACCGACATCAATACGTGTAATGCGAATGGACTGAATGCATTACATTTAGCATCAAAAGAGGGTCATAGCGAGGTCGTACGTGAACTTCTCAAAAGAGGTGCACACGTCGACTCTGCTACCAAGGTTTGTTACACTCACTGACACTCTTCTTTGGTGTATTGTGTGAAAATGACGTTCGAATTGTGCAATGACCGCAAATGCAGACGTGTGAAAAGAATGCGCAAGGGGATTTGCGAGTTCGTCGAAAATTCAATTTCTCGTATCACGGCGCTTGAATAGACTGTGGTATTGTGAAATCCTGCCAGTTGTTGCGTCAATTTATTCGGATTCAACTGTTTTTTTTTCGATTGGAAATTTGGATACGGTAGTGGAGGTGGTGGTGTAAACACGGGGCATACATTTTAGGAAGCTAAATTTTTAGGCTTATTTTCAGGAGTTGTTTTCGCTGTCACTAACCAGGGTTTTAATTGAATTTGCTGCAGGAATTATGGAAAATGCGTATATCCAGAAAATAACTAAGAAAGGAAAATTTTGGGAATTCGAAAAGATTCAAGGAAAAGTCTTCAGTTTGCCTTATGTCGAGGTTTCCTGGATTTTTCCATAGGTAACTGAGTAGGATTTTTGAGCTTCCGACTTCTTCTTATTCCAAAATTGAGGAAACAGGCGAACTATCTTTGCAAGAACAGTTTCCATTGAATAAATAGATTTCTTGGACATGATTTCCAGAAAATTCCTGGATATAATTAACCTGTATACACCAGCACCGAAGAAGTTTTCTGATGAAATAGTTTTCTATCCAATAAAAAATTGAAAAGAAGCGCCCAGGATTACGTCTTTAGAATTTTCTGCAATTGCGGACCGTGCACAATTTTAACGCCCTTTTTCATTCCATGGAATAGATTTTGTTAGAGATAGGTGTAGAAATTATGCGTATGATTTGATATAAATAGAGTGATCTAGTAAATTTAGGTAGTAACTCGGAAATGATTGGGGATTCGAATATTCGAAAATGAGCGGGCCCTACAGTGCTTATCCTCGCTTCAAGGCTGTATTGTTGGCTTTTGTCCAAATATTCGTGTATCCGACCCGCTCAAAATCGAATATTCGAATTCCTGTATATCCTATACGTTGTTTTCGAAATCGAATATTCGAATTCCTGTATATCCTATACGTTGTTTGGCCCTGACTCCAGTAGATACTAGTATTTTTGAAGGTTTTTTTTTGGAACTTTTGACGGGAAAATTCTGAGAGATTTTGATAGAGTATCCTTGGTGTAGTGGAAATGTTGTAGTTTTGTTGTTTTTTGAAGCAAATTTGCTGGAATTTTGGGAAAACGTTCCAGAAAAATTGGTTCCTCTCCAGAAAAATTACATTAATAGCTTTGTGTAATTTTTTGTATTCTTTTGTAGCCTGTATCGTGATCTTACCGTAACACTACTGATTTCAGAAGGGCAATACAGCTCTGCATATAGCGTCACTAGCTGGTCAGTCATTAATAGTCACAATATTGGTTGAAAATGGAGCAAACGTCAACGTTCAATCGCTCAACGGGTTCACGCCGTTATATATGGCCGCTCAGGAGAATCACGAGGATGTAGTTAGATTCCTGTTGTCACATGGCGCAAATCAAGCTCTCTCCACTGAGGTTAGTGCTGCTATTGTGCTGCGTTTTTGTTGCAGTATTGTTCTTTTTTGTCTTGTTGTTTTTATTTTCTCGTTGAGTTGTAATGCTATGAGTGGAAGCGCGTTTTTGTTGTGCTTTCTTTTTTTACGGCGACCTCTTGCACGAGAGCGCGGAGAGAGTGTGGTAATTGAAGAGACGCAGATGTGTCAGTTGTCGCCCTCTGCGCGATGTGGTTCCTTGGGTTGGGATAATTTTAGATGTTGGAAGTTTTCCATGAAATTTGGGAATAGGCTGTTTTATGCTGCGTTTGTGGACTTATGTAGTTATGAATAATGCACAAAAGGGTTTAGAAAGGCAGAAAAAAAGGAAAAGTTAGGAAATTTAGTTGAATTTTTGATTGGTCTTGTGTAAGAAGTATTAACTGGTGAAATGGGTTTCCTTCTTGATTGCGTTAGGTACGTAATTGCACGGCTAAGCCATGCAACGCTTACCTACGCTCAAAAATACGTAATTCTTCAGAAATAGAGCAAATATTTCAATAAATTGCTGGATTCGATGGGCCTTTCATCTTGCATTTCTGTTTTTCTTTTCTTGGGCAGTAAAGGACATTAAAAAATTAAAATTTTCCCTGTTTTATTCAAATCAGTCGATTTCCGCAATTACCCCACATAAAGTGGCCCTTTAACCCCCTAATTTTTATCTGCGAAGGCTCTGCTTTGCATAATTCTGCAAAATTGCGTACTTGAACTTTGTGCAACACAACCAATTTGCCCCGCCGCTGCCACGACCGAGACCGCAACTGATTAATTGTTGAGACTTGTACACTGACGGCTGTGAGATGTTGTAGTGGCCCCGGCCTCGGCAACGTTGAGCAAATTGTAAAGAACGAACAACAGGCCGCCTAGTGCAACAGATGCGTATTGATTGATGAAGGGGATTAGTTCTTGTGGTATTGCATTGTTTATACGTGAAATTGCCTGTTATCGTTCAACTGTTATCAGCCTTCAACTGGCCGTTATCTGCTGAATGGAACGTTTTGGAAAACACAAAGGAGTTTTGCTATCGGAAAAAAATTGTTCCCAAGTGTTTGATAAGTTTTTGCACCTAGGGTAAATAGTGAATGCCTGGGTGGCAGGGGTCGTATGGGTCTTTTCTTGGGTTGAATTACCCTAAATTGCGTGCAAAGAAACAATAACTCTTTTACAGTTGCTGACGAGAGCGCTGGTCCCCACCGAATCCAGAAAAATCCCGAATCCAGAGGGAAGGAACCTAATTTCCGTCTGCAAATAGTAGATTCTCCCTTGAAATTTGCCACTGCATTTCTCTAAGTGCTGCCGGTTGTAACTAGGTGATAGCGAATAGCTTTAATTAGGTTTTTACCCTGACGTTGTGAAAATTGTTCGAAAAGGCATATAAGCCACGCTGGAGAGGGACACATAGATTTCTTCCATGTTACTTGAATAACTCCTGTTTTGCGTGTGGACAACTGTCACTTTCAGACAGCACCGCTGCTTATGTTCTTGTCAGGAAACGAGTTGAAATGAATAATCATGCTTATATGGCAACTTTTTGCTTATATGGCAACTTTTGAAGTACAAGAGATCCTTTATGGGACTGTTTGTGCCATTTTGGACCTATGAAATTGTGGTATACATGTTTTCTGGATCAATAGCCATCAGTAAGAGTTGAGGACATTCCTGGACGAGTTTCAGTCTTTCCGGTAGTTTGAAATGGCCGACTTTCCTGGGCAAAATTGGTGTTCTTCATTGTTCACCACATTAAATTATTCTGTGGATATGAATCCTTGAATATTCCTCGAAAAATCGCAGCCTTCCAGAGAGTCTAAACTTCACCAATTTTCTGAGCGGAAACTGCTGCTCTTAAACATACTCAGTATCCTTCTCGTGGCAAAGTTTTAGAACAAAATCCACCTGTTTTGTGGGAGAAACCCGTCCATCCTGAACCTGCGGGTAGGATCATGAATCCCTCTACTGCTTTGTGAGGTGGATAAAATTCCTCGTTTTCTTTTTCGGATAAGTACATCTGTTGTTCATACGTGACCAAAAAACACTTTTTGAGGGACATCCTTGAAGTTCCTTTGGCGATAGGCATTGAAAATGGAATACATAAGGTCTCACTCTGATGCTAAAACATGACCCATGGCAAATACTTGCGTTGGTTGGAGCGATTTGTGTAATTACAAGATAGGATACATTCCTGGCAAAATTATTCTGACCTTTATGTACTAGACGCTTAAGAATCGCCCTCATCTTATGGATTTCGCAGATTGCTATACATTACTATACTGATTACTATTGTTTCCATGATTGTGCAATTGTACAGGCTTATGCTCTAGCTTTCTAGCAAATTTTCATTTTGTTTTTTTTTTTCTCGTTTGAGATATATTTTCTTCGTTTTCAGGATGGCTTCACTCCCTTAGCAGTAGCACTCCAACAAGGTCACGATCGGGTTGTGGCCGTACTGCTGGAGAACGACGCGCGTGGAAAAGTCCGACTCCCGGCACTCCACATCGCCGCTAAAAAAGACGACATCCGAGCTGCGACGCTGCTATTACAGGTAATTTACATGCAGTACAGTAATCGCATTATAGTGGTGTAGATCCACGGATTTGTTCGTATTTGTATGAGCTCGCATCCACGGATGTCCGTGATATAGTGGATTGCAGCAGTGCTGTGATGAATTATGCATTTCTACGACAATTGGTGCATTTGCAGAACGAACACAACGCTGACGTCACGTCCAAATCCGGTTTCACACCTCTGCATATCGCTGCTCACTACGGCAATGAAAATGTCGCCCAACTTCTCATTGATAAGGGAGCAAATGTTAACTATCAAGCAAGGCACAATATCAGGTATAGTTATTGATTGATTTATGGGAATGACGCTGATAATTTCTGTGGAGCTCATTGCGTGCAGATTTGTTAGCGGAGTTCTAATAGAGGTTAGCGTTATAGTAGTAGTCATAACTGGTAACTTAGCCGCTCGTGGACGTGATTTATCACAGTTCTTTACGAGGCTGTTTTCGCCCCGGCACGTAATAGGTCGAGAGATTACCGCGGCACCCCACAGCAGGGGGTATTTTTATGGCAACGAGGGCATATGGAGGTATTGACGGATTTGAATGGGGCGACGAATGAGTTCTGCAGCTAAAACAAAGCGCTGGACTGGAACATCCAAAAGAAATCCTGGTCTTTGTCATGCTAGTAGAAATTGCAGCGTCGAAATCCTGGAAACTCCTGTGGATTTGCGGATTTCCCACCAAGCAATTTATTCTTGTGAGAATTATGGATTTCTTGGTGTTTTTCTGGTGCTTCCCAAGTTTTCATCGTCTCAAATTATCCAGGAGAGCGCCATCAACCGTCTAGAGCACGGATTTGTGCTATTGCGGACTTGTAATCCATAGAATACTCTTCTTGGAATGATCGAAATAGCCAGAGAAAGGGAACCAGTTGACTAAAGGATGATGTGAAGCTAAAAATACTTCGGATCCTGCTTTTCCAGGACGAGCGGCGTCTCTTAGTCAAATTTTGGGTAGATTCCAGGTAAATTTTGTGATTTTCCTGGATTGTATAGTCTATTTCAAAAGCGATGGTAGTTGAGTTTCCGTGCGGATAACCTGCTTTTCTCTCCCCTCTCTCAAATTGCTGCACACCTTCCCGCGTTCTTTTCCACTCTGGTGTCTTACCAACTATCGTCGCCGATAAGACGCGCTTTAAGTCTCGTTTTTAACCGTACATATTCCTGACAATTTCTCCTGGAAATAAAAAAGGGAAGGTTAGGAATTTGGGGATCCTTGACTTTCAGGGATATTCGATGCAAAAAAAAAGTTCTGAAGTTCAATGTTTTTTCCGCTTTCGAGGACGGAATTCACGTACTCCAGGACCAAGTAGCTAAACTATGTAGCCCTTACATCTGGGCCACCGCCAATAGTTATGAGACCCAGGCTTTTCTACGCGCATACCTGGCTGTTTGAGGTTATAGTTTGTAGGTTTATCACGCTTGTAAAAGGCAAAACCTTATAAATATCCATAAACAATAAGGAAAAAGAAGAACAAAACACACACAAAGAAGCAAATCCACAGAAAGAGATAAAAAGTGTCCGCAGATGCCCAGAATTTTATTTTCTTTACGTCATGGAACTATACTATCTGCTGTCAAAGGGCGGGACGTCGACTTAAAAGTCGCGCCCTTGAAATAGATTGGCTCGTGTCCAAATGGAGGAAATGCTATTTTCACACGTTGATGCAGTGAGCAAAGCATTAGTTCTGCAGTTGCACCGAGTGCTCGGAATGACGACTATTTTCGAAATAATCAAGGGAATGATATGTATGTTATGTCACGGTATTTCTAAGGGAATGCTCCTTGTTTGAGAATATAATTTTCTGGATTAGGTTTCTGTGGATCCCGTGGGTTTTTGGTGCTATTTACGTGAAACTAAGATGAATATTCCCAAAATCTAATTAACAATATTCCTTTACCCAGTTTTTTCCTCCAAAGGAAACCCATCTGGAAGCGTTGCCAGTTTTTGTCGCGTCTCTCGGCACCCATTAGCTGTTTCGCGCTTTATCCGTGCCGGTCGCACAGATGGCGAGCCCCACAATTAAATATGCATAACAACCAGATGGGTGCCCCTTCGAACGAATGGGTAACCCATAATGTTTCCAGCGGCGCAACATTGCCCAGCATCTCGTCGCGCTATCCCTGGAATCGCTCCGCTCGTTGGCGTTCGTCGCTGAAGCTGACGAAACGAGCGCGATGGCGTCCGACACGCACGCCATCGCGGCGTCGGCGGCGGAAGTTGCCCGTTTAGCTGCACTGCACATCGATTTTGGGTGTGTGTGAGTGTGTGTGGGGTTTGGTCGCGAATTTAACGATGTCAACCCAATCCTCGGAGAACAATCAATCTGCCAGCCCCTCCCGGATCCGGAGGGAATACTAGCCACGACGAGTCGACATCGCGAGCAACGTGCCACAAAACGCGGCCCGTTGCGATGTGCTGTGCCGACGGTCGCAGCGAAAAGGGCACCTCAGAACGCTTTATTGGTTTGGGGTATAGCCTCGTTTCGAGCTGGTGTTTGTGTAGAGGATTTTGCACTAGAGACGTGTGCAAAAAACCCGAAAATCGTCGTGTGGGTCGACGCGATTTTGCGGATGCACAAAAACAAACATGACATGGAATGTGATTGACTGGGGGAAAAAAGCGATGTGGTGGTGTAGAATGTTTGGAAAATGGAGCGCTAGGGGATTGCATGGATAATTCCCGGAACTACCATGGGAACACACTTCCATTCCATTTGTTCTGGATTAATCCAGGAACTCTAGATAGAAGTGGGTGGTCACTTGGAGCATGCACATCACATTCTTTGAGAACGAATTCAGAAAGCAGTAAAAGCAGTATTCTCAGCTGTTGTGAGCATCCAGAATTTTTTTTTTTGCATATTTACTAACTCTGGTACATCCAGAAGTTCGCAAAGATGATTTCCAAAACTTTCTGGATGTCGCTTCCCTATCTTGGCTAGTTTTCAGGATTCGGGAGCTTAGACAAAGTTTTTTCAAGAGCCGTGAGACTATTCTGAGCAACTATCAAATTACCACATCCATTCAACTCCCTGTTCACTAAGTTGGCCTCCTGGATTTATCCAGAGTGACTAGGGTGAAGCTACTGGGTGTCATTTATGACAGAAAATGTTAGGTTTGGCAGCGATGGTTATCGTTATGACATAGTCAGACGGATTAAGCGGGATCGATAAAGGAGTCCTGGTGAAATTCGAGCATTCGAATATTCGAAATCGAATGAAATTATGTAATTCGACTGAGTTTATGTCGTAGGTGAGGGTTATTGCACTAGTTTTTGCACCCCCCCCCCCCCCCCCGATTTTCTGATCGATTGAACCGGGGAGAATGTTTCAATTATTGGGTAAACCAAAGGTTTCGTGCTAATTTACGTCCTTCTTCGTGAGACATTTCGAGTATTCGATTATTCGAACAAACTTGAACGCTTTGGCTTATATAATACATTGTATTAATTGAAATTTCACTATGAAAGATACACAATTGAAGATATATTTACAGTAAATGCTAGACCAGCGCCGCTAAGCCACAAAATCCTGGTTTTTTCGAGAGTAGTGACTGGTGCCGTGAAAAAATCACCAATCCATAGTGCAGCTATCAGGTTTAACTCATTTCTGGATAATGGACCAGCGATTTATTGCTGCTTTGCTTCATCCAATCAGAAAAGCCTCCTACGGTGCACATTTTCTTCCCAATGTCGTCTGGGACAATTTATGAATAGCGACACAATAAATCTACCGTACACCGGCCGGCTCGTACGAGCCGCGACGAGTCACAATCACAAATGCGAGCTTCACAGGATTGGTTGGGCGCGTTGCGTAATCGGATATGCTTCCAATGCTCCATTAGGCATCGTTTTCATATCGTTGAAAAAACGCCGCGCGCGGCAGCCGGGGCGGCGATTTTTTTGCCGCAGCATTTTGATTGACTTGTTCGGCTATACTTTTTCGTATTGCAGCCCACTGCATGTGGCGACAAAATGGGGACGTACGAATATGGTGGAGTTGTTGCTGAAACATGGAGCCATTATCGACTCGAGGACGCGTGATCTACTCACTCCGCTCCACTGTGCGTCACGAAGTGGACACGACCAAGTTGTGGATTTACTTCTGGAGAAAGGCGCACCGATCAGCGCCAAGACTAAGGTTTGTTCATTGACCCGGTGTTCAATCTCAGCTATGGCTATTTGCAATTTTTGGTCGCGCGAGCGCGCTCGCACCGAATGCAGCGCTAAGCGGTGGACGACGGACAGCTGTGAGCACTAGTGCGAGCACTTATCGCGATGAGAAGTGGCCCCTCGTTGCCGCTGTTCTTTTCACTCGTGGTACTTTAGCCATGGGAATAGGGGCTTTATGGCATTCACAGGCTGCAAATATTGAGTGAAGTGATGTGGAAAGGCGTTTCAGCCGTTGAAGGCATGGGAAAGAGGATGCAGATTTGAGGGAAAAGCGAGGCAATTTCCAAGGAAAATTAGCCGCTGATGAGCCCACCCTATAAATATTCTGGGCAACATCAAGTTGCTTTTTTAAGCATAGCATTGTCAAACACTGTGATAGTTTTGTTAGATACCAAAAATACGGGGTGCGAAGCGCTGCACCTAGAAAGGGTGGTTTATCCAAGCTCTCTGAATGGTCAGTTTTGTGGAGTGGCCAGTCACAGGGCCAGCAAGCAAGCTCTCTGATTGGTCAGTTCTGTGGATTGGCCAATCGCAGGGCTGGGCTGCACCTCCCCTCTCAGGTACAATGTTCTACTCCCCTATGACCCATATTTTTCAAGTAGAAGGAAGAAAGGTCTATACTTTAGATAAAAAGTTCCACTCTTTTTATGATGTACATTTTTTGTCCCTAGCAGAGTTAGCCGCAGACCTCTGTGATTGGCCAGTTAAATGAATTGACCAATCGCAGAGATCGGCTGGATTGGCCTTTCTAGGAACAACGCTCCGTAGCTCCGCATATTTCTGAAGGAACTTGCTCCCATGAGATCAGATTTATCTTGCTTGTCATGCCTTTTCAAAAAAAAGAGGGGAATTCTCAAGTTTTTCCGCCAGTTCTCGGGAGTGGAAGGAGGGTCGAGAACATTAAGGATTAGAAATCGTGGACATAGTTCATTCCCATGTCTTCCTTTATATTTTTACTTGTTAGTTGAGATCGTAAACCTGCTGCCAGGTTGCAGTTTGAATAGTATGTAGTTGGATTTTTTTTTGCAATTAGATGGAATTTAAAATCCGCATAAACCATGCTCCACCTTCTTCGATGAACCAGGAACAGTTCCGCTTAGTTCAGTTAGCTCTGTGATTGGTCGGTCACCTTCCCCAGTTGGCCAATCGTAGAAGGTAGAGGGCGAGGCTCACTCACCGGCCTTTGTTTGTGGCTTCCTCACATATACCTGAGTGCCCAAGTTGGCCTAGAAGTTTGTCTTTCTCGGATTTTAGCCCTCTAAATGCTAGTACAGCGCTTACTGTTACCTAAATGAGTACTGGTAGTGTCACCAGCGAAATAGAGAGAAATTAGAGGAGTACAAATGAAATAAAGAAACGCCGATGATTCACCCGTTGTTTCAGAATGGTCTCGCCCCGCTACACATGGCTGCTCAAGGTGATCATGTGGATTCGGCTCGAATCCTACTGTATCATCGAGCACCAGTCGATGACGTCACCGTCGACTATCTGACACCTCTACATGTGGCTGCTCACTGTGGACACGTCAGGTACGTTGCTGTTTACTTTAATTCCTTTACAGCCCTCACTAAATAACAAAAAAATTGTATAAAAATGTGGAAAATGGCAATATACTTAAATAAAATTATTCGGATTCTGGATTTAGGGTAGCGAAATTACTCCTGGATCGAAACGCTGACCCGAACGCTAGAGCGTTAAACGGTTTCACACCGTTACATATTGCTTGCAAGAAGAACAGGATTAAGGTGAGGATTACTAAGCTGCCCCATCTTCCGGACCTCCAACGCTCTGGATTCATGGAATTCCATTTACAGGTGGTAGAACTGCTCCTGAAGTATCATGCTTCAATTGAAGCCACAACAGAATCTGGATTGTCACCGTTACATGTGGCTTCATTTATGGGAGCAATCAATATTGTTATTTATCTGCTACAACAGGTTTGTCTATGTTTTGAACGTTTTTATGGGTTGTGTTGGGATTCATACCCATAGGAACACCATTTTGGGAGTTGTGAGACACCGGTGACTCACTCATGCGTGATGCACCGGTGACTCACTGGCTCCACCCGCTTGATGTGCTGTCGTGCAAATCACTGAAGTTGAATATCTTCTTGAGAACTTTCGCATTGTGTTGGTGAACGTTCCTGTTTTCTTGAATAGTCAATCCCAGGATGAGAAAGACTTCCAGAAAAAAGTGGGCGGGGCCTCCAATGGCCGTTTGGTTAAATAAAGAACATGAATTATAGCTATCGTTATCCATGTTTTCGAATTCTCAATGCCTTTACAGGGTGCAAATCCTGATGTAGCAACAGTCCGCGGCGAAACACCCTTACATCTGGCAGCACGTGCAAATCAAACTGACGTTGTTCGCGTATTGATCAGAAATGGTGCAAAGGTTGGTGAATTTAGGCTTTTAAGGCCCTACACTACCTAAATTCGAACCCTTTAAGGTTGATGCTCAAGCGCGTGAGCTTCAAACACCTCTGCATATTGCCAGCCGTCTCGGAAACACGGACATCGTCGTCCTGCTGCTACAGGCAGGTGCCAACTCCAATGCGGCCACGAGAGATCAGTATACGCCGCTCCATATCGCCGCTAAGGTAAGGGTCTGAGAGTTTAGCAGGTAATTTACCCTGAGGTAAAGGCATGCTTCTGTTCCAGGAAGGTCAGGAAGAGGTAGCAGCGATACTTCTCGATCACAATGCCGAGAAGGGTGTTTTAACAAAGAAAGGATTCACTCCTCTACATCTGGCCAGCAAATACGGAAACGTTGAGGTATGGCAATGGTTTTCTGGATCCGGGTAAATCCATGAATTACTTGTTACTATTAAAGGTGGCTAAACTGTTATTGGAACGCGGAACCCCGGTAGATATCGAAGGAAAGAACCAAGTCACGCCATTGCACGTCGCTGCTCATTATAACAACGACAAGGTCAGCTCTTTTTTTGCGACGATTTTCTGGATATTGAGCCGGAAAAAGAACGCTATAGGCTACATACGGTTCTTCTGTCAGGTTGCGATGCTTCTTCTCGAACACGGCGCATCTGCTAAGGCAGCGGCAAAGAATGGCTACACTCCACTGCATATCGCGGCTAAGAAGAACCAGATGGACATCGCTAGCACACTGCTACAATATCATGTACGTTTGTTTATTTATTCATTGGTTATCCTTATAAAAATCCTAGAAAAAAAAACAGAACATTAGTGGAGATAGTTGAGCTGTAGGGAAAAATTTTCTGGAATGTAAAATCTGTGGAACTGTTAGTTTGAGCTTTGCCATATGTGCCCAGCAGAAGAGAAACTAGGGGACTTACTCCGCAATTAACCGCCAAAATCCGTAGATTTCCCAATCCTTTCAGGATTTTGGCCACATTTTCCTGGATCTTCCTTTTTACTTGGAATTTCTCTTAGGCTCAAAAGCTTCTGTTTGCGTTTCTGCATTATGGAGGTGGTGAATTTTGTTGTTCTAGGATTTCAGTGCTCGTACGTTCAAGTATGCTACAAAATCGAGCATATTCGATGAAATGTTCGAATATTCGAGCAATTCCTTCACTCGGCGTGCTTTATATTTGCCTCTATCCCGTGGTTGGATGGAAATCCATGTGCAGATTGAAGTTCCTGGAAAATGGCTTATAAAACGGTAGATTTTGGAACAGTTTTGTTGTTACAACCTTTGAAAAGGACATAATTCCACGTGTTCAGACCATTTCGAATAATTGCATTTCTTATTTTCGAATTATCCGAATGTTCGAATATTTTAGTTGTTCTCCAGGCTGAGAACTTCATATTCTGGTTTTTCGTTTCGCTTTGGGGTGGTTTTCAAGGCTTGTTCCGTAAAGTTGAATCTAGGCAATGAGTAGGCTGGGTTTGGGGATAATACTGGATTCTGGTATATCACACTGTTTCTGGCAGTCCACATCGATTTCTAAATGGTTTCTTCAGACAAAATAATTAATAAATAATTTTATTACTTTGAAAATATTTATTACGTACGTCTGCAGACTGCAACAAGTCAGGATTCCGAGTCAGTAATTTGTTTTTGCTTTCGCAAGTATCTAGATCCTTGAAAATCCTGAACTTATCAGTAATAAAGTAGTAGCGCCCAAGTAGAAGACGGAGATTTCTATTGACACGGATCACTTTTTCCTCTATCGATGTACTCGACGCCATGGTGAACCTAGAATGTTCGCCATTTACCATTGTGCATTTATCAAGTTACATAGTTGCTTAGCTCTGTCTGAGGCAGGTAATGACTTTTTTCCACAGTTTTCGGATGTTCATACTTGACGTGCGACAAAAAAATCGCTCATTGCAGGCGGATCCTAATGCAAAGTCTCGTGCTGGCTTCACTCCACTACATCTCGCAGCACAAGAAGGACATCGTGAAATGTCAGCACTTCTGATTGAGAATGGATCTGATGTGAGTTCTGAATAACTAAATGTGATAGATGTCCCTAATTTTCGATATTGATCTATTTCTGGATGATTTCCAAGAGCTTTGGTGTACATATTTGGCAGTGCCTTCACGTCTTTCCTTTAGGTCGGTGCAAAGGCTAACAACGGTTTGACGGCAATGCATTTGTGTGCACAAGAAGATCGTGTACCAGTAGCTGAGGAACTGGTACGTATTTCCTTGGATTGGCTTCTTGGATTGGTTTTACCTCGCACATGAAAAAATTACCCTAAATGTGACCATTCAGGTAAAACATAACGCTGATGTTAACAGCCAAACTAATGCTGGATATACTCCTCTACACGTCGCTTGTCACTTTGGACAGCTGAACATGGTTAGGATTAGTTTCCGGATTTTTCTATTGGCCCCTCTTTGACCTCTCCAGGATGAAAATACCCTTCCAGGTCCGTTTCCTCGTGGAACACGGAGCAAACGTCGGTGAAACGACACACGCCAGCTACACACCGCTTCACCAGGCTGCCCAACAAGGCCACAACCACTGCGTGCGTTACCTTCTGGAGCACGGAGCGTCACCGAATGCGCAGACGTCGAACGGCCAGACCCCGCTCTCGATTGCCCAACGGCTAGGCTACGTCTCGGTTGTGGAGACGCTGAAAACTGTCACTGAAACTACCGTAATCACCGAGACAACTACCGTAGCTGAAGATCGCTATAAGCCACAGAATCCGGAGGCGATGAACGAGACGATGTTCTCGGAGAGTGAGGATGAGGGAGCTGCTGCTGAGCACGAGGCTGCTACGGCCCATGTGAAGGTGGGTGGTTTTTCCTTCAAAAAAATATGGAGTTTGTTAGCTGGTTGAAGAACCATGGTAAATTTGGAAGTGAAGGTAACTTTCGGCTAATATCAGGTAATTAAGGGATGTTAGAACTGTTGAAGGAGGTGTAGAGGTGTTGTTAGGAAATTTCCAAGGTTCATAATCGAAGACACCATTACTAATTGTGAACGTAGTCATTTTTAGCAATTTTTTCGCCCATTACCCTTGCTTTCTTTTGAAGGAATATTGAAAATAGGCCGTAGACACCTGTGGAAAATATAAATGTAGGTAAAATATAAATTTAATATAAGCAAATTGTTCAATTTAAAAAACAATGGGTTAAAATTATGGAGCCTAGCCTTAGTTTCAGGATTTGCATTAGGCGCATCCTATTTTTTTTTGGGGGGGGGGGAGAGAGTTGGTGGTTAATTATGTGTGATTTGAGCCAATTTCAACTCATAGGTTACGAAGTTGGGGGTCGAACTAGTTTATACTTTGCGTCAGCTTCACGAGAGTCGTGGCGTTCGCTAGCGACGTGCGCAAGTCAGCTATACGTGAAATTTGACGTGGTCTCAGACGCACGCAAATAAAGGGTTTTGGTAGTGGTCAGATGAATGGCAGGGTTGTACTGTCTGTAGTCATTGAGGAAAAAGTGGAATTAATTGATGTAACTATTGAAGCAGGTTGGAAAGTTATTGCATAGTTAAATTTACTTACAATAATATAGTGTAACGAGTAATGTAGGATAACACTCCGTTATTCCTAATGTATTGAAAGGACTACGTATTTGACGCATTCGATATTCGAATATTCGTTTTTGAACAAGTAGAAAATTGAAATCTTTAAGAAAAGAAGAGATTCACACCCTGGATAAAAGAAAATAAGTGCTGTGAAGGATTGTGTTTTCGCGATATTTGTTCTTTCGGATGCATCCTCGAATTTTTAGTCAAGTCAATTAGGTTTATTCGATTTTTGTTCAGTCAACACTCTAGTTATCATGCTAAAATTGCGACACATGGCGTAAATATTGACCTTTCCGCGACAAAGAATAACCTTAATGCCCTTGTAATATTGTTTAATGCCGTTCTGTTTGTTTAGAAGTATTACCAATTCATACTAATTGGCTTTAGTAATCAACAGCTTTCAACGAATGTCAGAATGGCATTTTCATCCGAGTTTTCCATTGTGAAAACACTTTTTATTACTTGTTATTGTTACTAGCTTAACTCAAGTAATCAGCTGAGAAATTCCATGAAAACACCGTGGTTTTCCCCCTTGTCCGCCCCTTAACCTAACCCGTATAAATACGCGAAGAATGTGAATTCCATCGCTGAGTTTACCCATAGCACTTTAGCAGTTCTATACTTCTACGAATGGCTTGACGTGCCATAGCAATCGAGTGCGTCTGGAACCAGTTCCCTAGCCGTATACTTTGCATGGAATTTCTTTTTCCTAGCTTAATGATATAGCCGTCAATATTATGTGTGCAGTCGCGGAGTTGACGCGTCTGTTGTGCGCGACCTGTTCCAGCACTTAAAGTTACGTTGCTTTGTTCGCCGATGCGCTTTATTTAACACAATTATCGCAGCAAATGCACTTTTGGCGCTGTGCCAATTGAGGTTTTATTGCGTTCAGTCTATCAATTTGTTTCCTTTAATAGTTTTTCCTGAAGTTTCTTGGAAAATTTTGAGCAAGATATTTTTTGTCGAGGTAGGAAGAGCTATAATCATGTCCTGGGTAGAATTACACATAGCCTTGTATTAGAACCCGTTATAATAAATTTAAATGTGTTCTTCATGAGCTGTTTTTGAATACAGTGAAAAATAAAGTAAATTTTGAACATAAAAAAATACACGAAAATAAAACTAAGTATATAAATTACAACTCTAAACGCCATTTCAAGCTACTAGGTCTAACTCAAGTATTAAGATTGCAAACCATTATATATAGTATGCTAACCGAATGAAGACTAGTAGATTAGAAAAATATAAAATATTAAAGAATACAAAATAAAAAATAAAAAATAAACAATAGTGAAAATAAAATGCTATAAGTTAGTAAAATATGAAATAGTAAAGTAGATAAACGTATAAACATTGTATCTGAGTGTCTAGGTTATAGTAACTATGGATCATGCTTCAACTACTATAGCTACTACGTATATATAACTTATGAACTGTGTATATAATATGCAGGCTAGTTCATAAATATAAGGGCTTGTATTTAAAAAAAATATCCTATCTGCAAGAAATCATCCAAGTTAATTTCTAGACTACACATGCAGAGTGTAGTTCCAACTATTATAACTATAATACTACATAGTTAACTACTATATGGACTTTTATTAGTTGCATAAACTTATATAGACTGTAATATTCAGATTAGATTAACGTTATATCAAATAGAATTGGAAAATTATGAAAATTGCCCATAGATTTCAAAAATGTGGCTAAGAATTTCTCATAAAAATGCTATAGCTACTATGTATAAACTATACTTCATACTACAATATATGGGCTGTGTCGAAAATGTAAATTGAGCTGTGAAAAAGGTTTACAAGGTGTACATTAAACCAGGAAGATCGCAGCTACAGGCTCTACATAATACTACTATAGCTACTACAGTGCGTTTCATAATTATAGGACACCCCCCGAATTTCCCATTCCCGAGTTTTCCCCTGACTATGGAATTTTCCCTCTAGTACCATTGTGATCAGCACCTGAAATAACCTTGGTAACCAATTTTCGAGCTCACGGCACCAACTTTGTTTTTTTAAAACTTCATTTTTCTTCTTTCGCCCAACTCGTGGTCATGACACACCTTCAGATTCTAACAAGTTTATTTGTCGCACAATCGAATTCATGGAATTTCGATAATTTACCGAGCATCTATGGACCACACTGATTTCATACAGCCCGCTACTCCTGCTCCTTAGAGGGAATCTGAGGACATCCGTGTCGATAAAACGTCGCGCACCCAAGATTGCCTATCCCAATTTTTCATCCGCTCATTGCTGACGGAGGTGCATTCAAAATTGGCTGGCAAGGATCCACAGTAGTCCTTCTTTAGAAATACAGTTAGCACTAGTCACAGGTCGCTCTGTTGGCTTTGCTAAGTGGTGATCCAAGTAGGTAACACTCGCCCGATATCGAGGTTTTCCCATATTTTCTTACTAAAACCCACGAATCAGTGACTCAAAATGGAGAAAATTACTCATAGGAGTTTTCTGAGGTCCGACGCAGCCAGACCAGACACCGTCCTCTGCTTGCTCAAGTGTCTGTTCCGCGCGAAATAGACAGTAACCGATGACATCTAGGAAATAAAATGTCACAGTTGATAAAGTGACCAAATCCTGTTCCAAGTGCTGTGATTAGTCATGAATGAGGTGGCTATATACTAGACTTCGTAATTATAATAAATGGAAGAGTCGTTGACGTGATAGCGGAAGACAGTCAAGACCTCTAGGAAAGGAATTTTTTTTGTGGATGCTGTCGCGTGGCCAGTAAGAGATTGGAACATGCTCTGACAGCGCCAGACATTACAAAATGCCAGCGAGCAATTCCCGTCATTTTGAGCTACCGATCCATGGGTTTTAGTAAGAAAATATGGGAAAACCTCGATGTCGGGTGAGTGTTGCCTACTTGGATCACCACCTAGCAAAGCCAACGGAGCACCCTGTGACTAGTGCTAACTGTATTTCTAAAGAGGATTACAGTGGGTCCTTGCCAGCCAATTTTGAATGCACCTCCATCAGCAATGAGCGGCTGAGAAATTGAGATAGGCAGTATTGCATGTGCGATGTCTATCGACGCGGATGTCCTCAGGTTCCCTTTAAGGAGCAGGAGTAGCGGACTGTATGAAATCAGTGTGGTCCATAGATGCTCCATAAGTAATCGAAATTCCGTGAATTCGATTGTGCGGCAAATAAATCTGTTAGAATCTGAAGGTATGTTATGACCGCGAAGTGTGGGAAAAGAGAAAAATAAAGTTTTAAAAAACCAGAGTTGCTGCAGTGAGCTCAAAAATTGGGTACCAAGGTTGTTTTAGGTGCTGATCACAATGGTACTAGAGGGAACATTCCATAGTTAGAGGAAAACCCAGGAGTGGGAAATTCGGGGGGTGTCCTATAATTATGAAACGCACTGTACATATGAACTATATTAAGACTATAAACTATATTAAATCTTAACAATCATACCATATTACGCTTGCAAGCGGCCGTTTGGGTCTGAAAAAGCGAGAAAAAACGCGGAAAACTTGCCTCATAGAGTCGCTAATATTGGGGTCTCGAAAACTTAACATAGTTGTATGTTGCGGCCTATAATATTGCAGACTAGTGATAACATTTTTCACTTCTGAAGAAACTACGGATTTGCTTCCATTCGCAGGATTGATTAACCTAATCGAATAAAGAGCATATGCAAAGCGGGTCTTTGAGCTAATTGTATTAGACTTCCAAAACGGCCTAGTATGCACTGCACACCTGCTATCCACGCTATTTGCTAATAGAGCGTAATAATAGAGCAGCAGCCGGGAGATAAGAGTGCGTGAGGTTCCTCCAATGAATGCTGCTTGGCACGGTGCTCAGCACTCTCTAATCCATGTTTCAACGTCCTTTGTTAAAGTGCAGCAGGAGAGACGGAAGCAGCAGTGAGGAATATGTGATTGTTCCAGGATTTCTCGGATACACTCACGCAAGGATTGGCCGACTCGACTGGTGTGCACATGATTCATACTGGAGAACAGGTATGGAATTTTCTTTCGATTATCAGGTTAAAAAAGTGATTTAAGGAGCTTTGTTGAGAAAATAAACTTAAAAGCTGCTGAGGAAACGAGTTTCTGATCCAGGGAACCCTGATGTTAAAGTAATTGAATTTCCTAGCCACAGAACTAGTACCCATTTGAATGGGCTTTGCTTACTAGTTATATTCGCTTATTTATTTTTATTTATTCCTATTCATCCGGATAGAGAACCACCATGTAGCCGATAGATGTTCAGAAGATGGCGGACATCTGGTAAGTTACGTAAGCGGCGTCCTTGCGGTTGGCCACACCCAGGAAAATCTGTCCTTTGCACTTTAGTTTAAACTGGAGACACTTTTGGCTAGGAAAAAATGGTTGATTGCGGGAAAAAAAAGTTGGGAAAACTTGAGGTAACTGGAACTTGTAATAACTGTCATAATTCCTATTTACGTGTTTACTTACTACTTGCTTTTTGGGATCGGTGAGGTCAAAAGGGTTCCACGAATGAGAATTCTTATGTAGTTGTAGTC
This sequence comes from Ancylostoma ceylanicum, assembly GCA_000688135.1. Taxonomy (NCBI): domain Eukaryota; kingdom Metazoa; phylum Nematoda; class Chromadorea; order Rhabditida; family Ancylostomatidae; genus Ancylostoma; species Ancylostoma ceylanicum. Next base: position 307,786 of record JARK01001580.1, read on the forward strand.
CCATCCAGAAGAGGGAATGAAGTTGTTCACCTTCTACTGAGGCAAAATATTACCTGCTACGACGTACTTACCTTCTAGCAAGTGGACCAAGGATCCTGGACAAGATCACCCATCAAGGTTACCCAGGGTGAACGCGTTGACGCTCGCGTCGACGATGGGTTTGTGTTTCCAAGAACATTTACCCTAGGTAATCGTAATGATTCATGCGGCCCTTGAGGGAACGGGTTAGGGTATCTTAGGGAAGAGAGCCTACTACATTACTACTGCTCTTATCGTTTCTATTTCTATTATTCTCTATTTTTTTTCATTTAGGACCAGGGATTGGTAAAAAATGGGAGAGAATTATTTTCCTCCGATTTTTATGGGACAAGTTGAAATTTTTTCTGGATATTGTTAGGAGTTTGTTTGTCTAATTATTTTTTACACGCCTCCCTTCACTTCCAAGCCCAGGGAGTTATCCCCATCCAAGCGAGCAGGCGAATCCTACCCTTCCCATCAAATACCAATAAATCTCACGAATGGGCATCGGGAACAGCCACTTCTTGGTATTCATGGTGTCAGAGTGCAGAAGCATGGATCTCTTGAAGATGCTGTTTTCCAATAACAAGCCACGCCCCGATTTTTTTGTGGATTGCATGTTGGAGCGTTGTTCGTCAGGGCTCGGACGGGATTTCTTGCATTTTCCACTAGCAGGCGCCTTGTTTTCTTAGATTTTCCGGGAAAGAAGCGTATTTGTGTGGTTTTACACCACATGGATGTTCTGGATGAGAAGTAAATAAGGCATAGAGAATCGTGCTCCATTCTACGGAATAGAAAGGTACCTAGCAGGTAGTACGGGGAATCTGTGCTCGATGGATGGATCATGGAAGTTCCGGGGAAGGCACCAAGCTTCCCGCTCATCCTGGGATGGACGAGTTTTCTCGAGCAAAACAAGTTAATCTTGCTGTCTTCAACGTCGCTTCTCGAGACGAGTTGCTTTTACAAAGTACAGACATTTTGACTCGGAAAACTCGTCCAGTTTAGAAGAGCGGATAGGTCTTATTCTTCCCGGGAACTTTCATGTATTCGGGCACTGGTGGTGTAGATGGCCGTTCCACTAACATTTATAATCCAAAATGCTCACTTTCCATGTGTAATCGAACCGTCAAAATCGCCGTGAAGCATTTGTCCTCGTCCGAAGTTGAGCGTAATCAATAAGAAGGACTTACGAGGACAGCTCGTCCGCATTTGTCCCGGTCTCTTCTTCGCGTCCCTTGGTGCGATGATGAAGTAGGTATCAGAGAGCGCGACGTTAAGGCTCGCGCTCCCCTTGCTGCAGCAGCAGCAGTGGCAGAAGAATCGCCCAATGTTCACAATATGTGCTGCGATGACCTTCGCCCCGTCGTCAACATCTGCTCCACGGCCACTTCGTCCTTACCGTAACGCCTTGGCGGTTCCCATCGTTATTTGCCACGATTGCAAGTCGATTAATTAACTGCTGTGGCTATGGTGTCCGTGGGATCTTTGGGTCGGCCGCCGCCGGGTGGACGTACGGACGGACGCAGCTGGTAATTTGTATATCAATGACAATCGTTGCATTATGTGACGACGACGGGACGGGAAAAGGAGATGGCTGCTAGATGGCTAGCTGGCTGGCTAGCTGGCTGGCTGGCTGGCAGCAGTCTCGTGCCGAGCGTCGAGGAAATACTACACGCTGATGCGCGCTCGCACGCCGACGGCCGCATGTGTGGTGGTGTGTGTGTGGTGTGCGCGTTTTAAGCGCCGATGGCTGAACGAGCGCCATTGCTCTCGAGCCGCGTTTTGCACTATACTTCGACTCGTTCTCACGTTGTCTACACGAGAAAAATCTGTGCTTATCCATGTCGTTGAGGATTTTTCCAGAAATGTTCATGTTTTTGCGTGGTTTTTACGTTGTCATGGTTTTTTGGCTGAGCCTTTTCCTTGGATTACTTTTTTTCACTTCGTTACGTGAAATCCTGGAAGAGAGACGCCCAGTGCACCTTTGCGTGAATCTGCAAGTAACTGTTGAGATCTGGACGAGTTGTCGCGTTTGTGACGTCATTAGACTGGAAAAGCGCGCGTAATAATCATAGACAAGCCTTATTGACCTATTAGTGGTGGAGCACTAAAAATGGGCGTGGCCTATTCGCTTCGATACGACTGGCGTGGTTAATTCACTCAAAAAGTCTTATTTGGGTAAAGGCTTTAGTACTCAAATTGGCCCAGGCCCTAGATGCAACGTTTAGAATACCTTTCTCTACCTAACCTTGGATTGTCTTCAGGGGCGGCATTCATCATTAAGATTACCCAGGGTAGACGTGTTGACATCTGTGTCAACGATGGTTAAATTTGGAAAGGTTAGCAACTCTACTCTGGGTAATCTCAATAATGTATGCCGTATTGCATGAAGTCACTTGTTGAAGCTAGAGCAGTTAACTATATTGGGTTCATTCGAGGATGTTCTCACGTTTACCCTGGGTAATTCGTACTCCAGTGGCGGCTACAGCAGTGTTGAGAGGTCAAACTCCTCCTCCAGACACCAGCTAAGGGATAAGTAAAGTAAGTAACCCTGGGTAATATCAATGCTTGCCTGCCCAGGGTCTATATGCACCATCGAGATTACCCGGATTGTGTTGGTGACGATGTTAACGTTGGGTAAATTTGTGGGGTGTCAACACGTTTACCCTGGATATAGGAATCAAAGTTGTTTGAATATACTACCGGATAACTTTTCTGGATCGATGATGCGTGCGGTCCCAGTGTCCTTATCCAAGGTATTACGTCCATTCCAGGGTTTCATAGGATACACTGATTTAGTGCTAACCTACACTAGTCCATAAGACAAAGGCTACTACTATCCAGTCATTCCCAACAGCCATGGATAAATATATCCATGCCATGTTATGGAACTATAGAACTTCTCCCCGGATGTTTCGGGAAGTTTCGGGAATAGATCCAAAACTTCTGCTGGATGTGCAAACATGTTGCAAGCTGCTGCTATTCCATAAAAACTTTTCCATATCCATAGCTATTTGTTTTCCATTTCCCGGAAGTAATAGGTAAATAAATCCATGGTTAGCAATGAAACATTAGAACTTTTCACACAAGGTTGAATGGTTCTGGAGGGAAGGAGGTGGAAGGGGCGGAGGTGGCAGAACTAGGATTACCCTGGGAAAAAGCTGAACGCCTCGCACAAGGAAGCACGGTGGAAAAAGTTGGGGCAGAAAAACAGCTCAAGTTTGAATAGTTTCAAGTTACACATCGCGCTTTGAGCCAGTCCAGTCGCTCGCTCATCGCCAGTTGTGCACTTGTGACAGATGACGTGAGTGATGTTACATTTGATTATTAGGTAGCGATTTCGCTATAATTTTGTCGATTTCTGACCGTTTTTATTATGAAATGCTCTCCACGGGAGTAGCCTGTCCAAAAGTTATGTCAGCATCATTCTGGTCGGCCACAAGGTTCTTCTGCCGCCGTGCAGTTTGTTGTGTTTTGCCTATTCAACGGTTTCCTTTGGTTTCTTTGATGCCACAAACAGGTGTCGATGAATCATTTTGTGGACTGCAGCTGCCTGGGTTTCTTTTGCCAGCATTCCTTCATTCGATGTTTCCTTACACCAGCAGTTTTCTTCACAGTTAAACAGTTCTGGTTAACTGTGACCGAATCCCTTTTTTCCAAAAATACCTGGTTAATAGAGGGATTGATTGGTTATTTGGTTGTCCAGTAATTGCTGGCCGGGCGAGTTTTCTTGGATAAAATTCATCGTTTTAATGGGTATGAGCGTTATACCTGGAATGGACTGCTGAGGCGGACCCTGTGATTGGCCAATAGCGCCAGCTGACCAATCGTAGAGCTTAGCTGCACGCCTTCTCCAGGTATAGTGCTCCATACCCTTTTTAAATCGCTGATAAACTCAATTAATGAGTTCGTTTCGATAGGAGGACTTAGGACTCAAATTTGCCCAAAATACATTACTGGGTTGTTTTTCTGGATTATTCCTCCTGGATCGACTCATCCTCCTTTTTAATTTTTTGCTGATTCACCTGTAATATTTTAAAGAATTGAAAATTCCAGCTCCTATCGAAGAGTGCAGAATTCGATGGAACAGCGCCAAGAGTGACAGCCGCACCCGTTGCCGCCACCGACGGACCAGACAAACTAGATGAATTGATTCGAAAAGCACAGGTAATTGCTAGGATAACCTGGATTACGGGGATTACTTCCCTATTTTTACCTAGTGATCAGAGTCACGTACTTGGTAGTAACCTAGTAGTAAAATACTAGTAAGAGGGTAGCAGTGCATCTGCGTAAATATGAGACCAGAACGGAAAAAGTGCGAATACTACGCGATTCCGGCTTGAGTAGAGTTCTTGGATTTTGCAGAGAGAAAACTGCTTGCAAAAGTGCACGGATGTGTCAGCACCGATTCAAAGAATAGTGGTTCTTAAGTGCAATAAATTCACGCGCGCTCGGCGCCCTTGTATGAGGTCTTACTCGATATGAGTTGTATCCGCTCGAATTGAGCAGGATTCTCAGCATTTTTAAAATCGTTTTCGAGGAATTTTTTCTTCTTTGTTGGTTTGGAAAAGTCCAGGGAATGTGCAATAGTTTCTTAAGAGTGCATATTTTTTGTACGAATTTGCCAAGGATTTTTAGCGATGAATTTTGGTCTTCCAGGAAATTTCCTATATCAGTGTACGCGCATTTTTGAGTAGAATCCAAAGTAACTTAGAATATTTCTTGGAGTTAAAGATTCTTCTCATGTGAAGACAACGTTTCGCAGATGAGTCATTCATTCCAGGGTGCTCTTTTCGTTTCCTTTAAAAAAAAGAATCCACTATCTCCACCAAAATCTCTGTAATCCAGAAATCCAAAGGATTGTCCCATCGTTGAAATCCTCTTACATCATTAAAATGTTATACATTGTTTCAAAGAATATCTGCACTTCCCCAATTTTTTCCTTATTTATTGATTTTTTTTTCTGATTTTTCTCTACTAGTGCGCCTAGCCGATAGCTTAAGCTTTGCAGAACCACCAAAAAATTCAGGATGTGGGCGGGGCGACACTCCCACATCATCCGGTTAATACGTATTTTATAATATTAGTATTTTCTGCACATGCGCACTTTTAAAATAGAAATTTGGGAAGAGTTGATGGGAGTAGCTGTATTTTTCTTGGAATATTTGCTGCAAAAATCCTGGGTTTGGAAGTGGTTCAAATTCAAAGATGCGAGGGATAGGTAATTTCTGCTGGGTTACTGTTGATTTGGTTAAAGTTTTACATGGTAAAATGTTGGTAAGGTTATATGTATTAGATGTCTGAGATTCACTACTTCTTCTGGGGCCGCATGGATGATTGCGATTACCTGGGATAAAAGTGTTAACAACGCACAAATTTACCCATCGTGAACATATGACGAAATCGAGCATGTTCACTCTGGGTAATTCCGATGATGAGTCCGGGATGATGTCTGAGATTGACTACATCTTTCGAGTCCGCATGCATCTTTGAGATTACCTAGGGTAAACGTGTCTACACTACACAAATTTACCCATCGTGAACACAACCACGAAAACGAGCATCAACACGTTCACTCTGGGTAATCCCGATGATGCGTCCGGGCCATCGAGAGAATCCGAGGTTAGGTCGGGAAAGATCTTCACTGGGCGCCCTAACAAGTAAAAATGCGTTCGAACGGGGAATTACCACGATTTGCCATGTGGATTGATAGTTATCAGCGTTTTCCTGTCGAAAAACGTCTGCGCAACGGCATTGATTCGTCTGAGCCGGGGCGTAATGTGATGGATTCGGCGTTAGGCCGTCGGTTCGATGTTGGCGACGAAGTAACGCGTGGTTTTGAGGCGCAACCGATGCATACCACCATCAACGACACAGCGGTTCTGGATCGTTCGTTCACCACCAACGACAACGTTCCGATTGGGCATCATGTCGCTCAACCCAGGTATGGTAACTTTAAATACCCATCCTATATGTTCTATGTTACCATTGTGATGTTAGATTTGTTTTTTGATGTTAATATAGTAGTAGCAGTGTACGAGTACTAGACGTTAGAAGTACTGTACTAAACTGTATTTTTTACAGTAAACTCCAGCACAAGACGTAAGTTCTGCTGGCCTCGTAGTTCTAATAGTTGTTGTGGCGTTTATTGTATTGCATTGCATGCTGCTGCTGCTGGTGATGCGCTATGGGCGAGAAGCTGTCGCGTGCGTGCGTGCGCGCAAGCCGTCGACCGGCTGCCCGACCGCGCAAAGTTTGTAAACATCTTGCCCAGATGTTTAGAATTTGCTCATGCAATCGCTTTCACTGGCCACCTAGACCTGAGAACTCGTGCGCGTGCGTATGCGTCGCGTAGCGCTTACGCAGTCACTTTGAGCAGTTGGATGCTGCAGCTGTAGAGATGTTAACTTGGTGCTTGTTTGCTGTTTTTTGTGTGTGGTATGGGAGTAGACTGGCTTGGATAAACAGGAGTGCGGTCGAGTTTACCCTGAGTAACGAGGTAACCACTGTCTTAGCAGCTAGTAGCTTTTTTGGTTAAGTCTAAGGCTTTTAGTAGTGATGCCACTGTTGCTGGTAATTTATCTTTGGCAGAAATAGAAGGCATTTCCGATTTCTGGGGTATGTGCGGACTTCACCTCTTCAAAATGAAGCGAAAGCGAGCTTGCAATGGATTTCACCGAATTTTCAATTCATTGAATTGAGGAGTTTAACGCTTTCTGTCAGTACGACTGCGGCGACAGTGGTTTTGATACATATTGATTCCGGATCAACGACAGTGATGAAGACGCCAGTAATCGATACTTATCAAAATCAGTGTCGCCACGATCGCAGACTCCTCGAGAAAGTGAAAAAAATGCGTATCGATCGTAACGTTGCATCGGTTGAATCGCTTCCATTGGACTCTTTTTGCGTGTACCTTTATACTATAAGGAAGCAGTTAAGATGAGCGAAATGAAAGGCTTTCCAGAGGCTATGCCGCAGTTTTCTTCCAGAATCTTTGAAACTTGATACATGGGCGTTTTAGTGCCCCAAAAATATAAGATGCCTGAAACTTTCCCATGGAGACCGCCGTTTTCTTCCCAACGACGATATCATGGCAAAAATAGGCTGCGCCGAAAAGAATCTTTTGCATAGGACGTTCCCCAACTATTCCTGGATAGCTGGTTTTGAGAATTTCTGGATCTCTACAGTGGTGAACTGCGAAGGCTCCCGAGCAGGTTATCCACCCCCCCCCCCCCCCC
>JARK01001580.1:317471-329729 GCA_000688135.1 Ancylostoma ceylanicum
CTACGATTGGTCGGCTGAGTGGGTTCACCAATCACAGAGCTCGATCGCACCTTTCTTTCCAGGTACAACACTCCACACCTAAATTCATATCAAAAGAGGGCGCGTAGTTCGGATTACAGTAACTTTTACAGAAAATTTATACCGCAGGAAGTGGCGGACGTAAGGAGGGGGGGGGGCGTCCAAAACGAGACCCCAATTTCTCCTCCCCCGTCCACTTCCTACGCCCGCCACTGACCGTAGGGTATCAGGGATTTAGTTTTGGATAACAGGGTTTATGGATTTTCCCAAATATTCTCTTCAAGTAACCGTTCCTGGATTTCTTTCTGGTTAATAAAGGTTTTACCCTTCAGGGAATGTTGACGCAGTATTCGGGACAACCCGGACAAGAACCCCCAACTCTACGATTACTATGCTCCATCACTGGCGGATCAGCTCCAGCTCAATGGGAAGACATCACTGGCACAACGCAGCTCACGTTCACTGGAGATGAGGTACGAGTTCTACTGCGTAAATGATAGGTATTGATTGTTGCTGCGTCCCAGTTGCTGGAAATAATCTGCTCCATTTAAAGGTGTCATTCACCACGACAGTATCGGCTCGTTTCTGGTTAATGGACTGTCAAACTCCACGAGACGCGGCTCGTATGGCCCAGGAAGTTTACAACGAGGCTATCTCCATCCCATACATGGCCAAATTTGCCGTGTTTGCTAGGAGGACGTTCCCAGTGGAGGGCCAGTTGAGGTGAGAGTTGTGGAACACGTTTCTTTGTTTATGGATAACTTTACTGTTATAGAGTGTTCTGTATGACGGATGATAAGGAAGACAAGACTTTGGAGAAACAGGAACACTTCAAGATGATTGCCAAGTCTCGTGATGTTGAGGTTTGTGATATCAAGGACCCCTTATTTGAACCAGGAACTGCTGGTTTGTATAGTGACTCTCTATAATTTCATCTCTATTCAGGTCCTGAAAGGAAAACACCAATTCCTGGAATTTGCCGGAAATCTAGTGCCAGTGACGAAGAGCGGAGATCAGCTCAGTTTGTTCTTCCTGCCATTCCAAGAGAACAGACTTGCGTTTATGGTTAAGGTAATTTTGTAAAAATATGGAATTAATTGAATTTTTAATTCTCAAATCCACTAAGTCTCTTCCAGACACGCAGCAAAGACGATACGGAAGCGGCTACTGAAGGAAGAATTGCCTTTATGACTGAGCCAAAGGTAGGTAACCTCTTTACCTGGACCATTCCCCCTGAGTATCCATAATTTCCAGGTCCGATCCGAGTCCCTACCACCCCAACAACCGATTTGTACCCTGGCCATCTCTCTACCGGAATATACTGGCGAAGCGCCTACGGCTATAATCCAGAAAGACACAACACCATTCGATGTCAAGTACAAGGGAGCGTTGGAAAAGGTTGGTGATGATTTTCTGGATTTACTGGAAGTAGCTCCAGAAATGTCTTACTGGTCCAAATAACCATGAAATCTTCCAGGAACTGCCCGATTACGTACACAACAACGTGCTGAAGGGCGTAGGAGCTGATTGGCAACGATTAGCGCGAGCACTGGAACTCCCACACCGAGACATCCAATATATTCGCCAGAACTATCCAGGAAAAGAGATCCACAATGTGTTGAAGATTTGGATTCATCTGAAGAAAGAAGAAGCAAGTCCAGAACGTCTAGACAACGCGTTGCGTCGAATCGGACGCGATGATATCGTACGCAGCATTGCGCACGGTGAACCGGACACGTTAAGCTTGAGAAACGGTAGCGACTCACCAGCAAGCAAACGTTTCGATCCTCCGAAATACGTGGATCTACCGGCTGCTATCCATAGGTATGGTATTTTATGACGTTCTATGTCATGTTTCGCGATAATTCATTGGCTTGGGTATGCCGCTGGCGACAGCGATTTTATCTGCGGCGCGATTTTGCTTGGTAAATTCGACGTTGACCCATTCGCGATTAATGTCCCATTAGCGATTGACCTACCATTTAGGGAGAATTGCAGCAACGCTGGTGTTCTTAAAGGTTTTTACCTGCTGAAAAATCGCTGTGATTATGTAATTCATGCAAAGGCAATCGTTGCGATAGAATCGCGTCGATATATGTACGTGCGGGGCCTAAAGTTGAGCCTAACTGGAGTTGAAATGGACTTGAAATGTCGTTTGCGTTAACTACAAAATCGCTGCGATTACTGCGCTTGTGCGGAATACATTATAAGTATGTATGCAGTAGCATTCGAGTCTACGACAAAATCGCGGCGATCAGTGCACTTGTGCAAAAGCTATCGCGGCGTTTTTCCCAGGGTAGAACGGGATACATATAAATAGTGGCATTCGAGTCTACGACAAAATCGCGGCGATCGATGTCCTTGTGCAATGGCTATCGCGGAGTTTTTCCAACGGTAGAACGGAAAACATATAAACAGTGGCATTTGTGTTAGCAACAAAATCGCGGCGATCAGTGTCTTTGTGCAATGGCTATCGCGGAGTTTTTCCAACGGTAGAACGGAATACATATAAATAGTGGCATTTGTGTTAGCAACAAAATCGCGGCGATCAGTGAATGCACTTGTGCAATGGCTATCGCGGCGTTTTTCCACAGGGTAGAACGGAATACATATAAATAGTGGCATTTGTGTTAGCAACAAAATCGCGGCTATCAGTGTCCTTGTGCAATGGCTATCGCGGAGTTTTTCCAACGGTAGAACGGAAAACATATAAATAGTGGCATTTGTGTTAGCAACAAAATCACGGCGATTAATCGCGGCCATTCTGTAATGGCAATCGCGGCGTTTCACCCAAGTAGAACGGAATTGGTGGCATGTGAAGAATTGGCTGGTGAATAGCATGAGTTAACGACTTTTCGAATCTCTTTCCTGGCGGGTTATATTTCACCTCCCTGGTTATGCTTTATCATATTTATTCTTGTTTCCAGAACATTCGACGGAGCACCGGTACCACCGCCACGTCGTGAAGGAAAGCCTGAACCACCGCCACGACGTGAACCACGTGAGCCACTAGAAGTACCGCGTCATGAAATCCATGAAATCCGGCATGAGGAGACCACTATAGAACATCCTTCCAAAGAGGTTTGTGCAGTTCTCCCGTATGCTCCGTTCCTTTTTTTCCACAAATGGGATCCAAATGCTGAAGTTTAAGGTCTTTCAAGCTGGTTCTGCGGGTATTGCCTACACTGCCAAACTGCCCACTGCAGCACACGTAAATGAACCAATCATTGAAGAACCAGAAAGTACGAAAGTGATACGTCCGGAAGGTTAGTGGGCATTGTTGAAGTTTCGTGGTAAATCCACAAAATCCTCGTTGTCCAGACGAAGAATCGGTATCGGAAGTGCGAACAGTTGTACGAACTGAACGCCATGTGCACGATACTGAAGACGGCCCAGTGGTTGAAGAACGTACCATCACCACCACGTACGAAGATGACGTGGCCGTCAATGAACACGTCGTTGATCGGACGGTACCACTGAATGAGGAAGAAAAACAGAAGTAAGTGACGTTTGATACTGTGAATCCAACTGTGTATAAGATACGTATCGATTTTTTCTTCCAGATGGGAAGAGCTGAATCGCCTCGCAGGTCATCAAGCCTATATCCAAGAGGAACAAGAGCCACTACCTGAAGGAATGGCTCAAGAAGTCGAAACTGAGAAGTATACAGAACCTGATGGTACTGTAGTGACAACGACAACGATAACTAGTCACTATACTTCTCGTAAGTTTTGATTTTTTGATCTTGGGGGTGTTTTTTTTTGAACCACCGCTCACTGCTGTTTGAATTCCCCCACGCACGCACTTGCCAGTAATCCCGCATGTTTGACATCCCACTGCTGTTAGCCTCGTATTTTGTTGCACAAGGAAGTTTTTTCCGGATTACTGCTGATATTTTTTGGCTTAGGGTTGTTTAGTTGCATAACATACCCGTGGGTGTGGAGCGCTGTGCTGGGAGAGAGAGGCGGGGTCGGGCTCTGTGATTGGTCGGCTAGATGAATTGACCAATCAGAGCTTTGTTGCTCCGCCCTTTCACGGTACAACGCTCCATACGCTTTAAACGTCGATTATTACAGTTAGTTATAATACTATGGTGTCTACTTGGGTTGGTCAGCTAAGCGTTCATACTTTTTCAAATGTTGGCGACCATTTTGACTTTATTTTCACGCCACAAAAAAGTCACAGATAAGGCGAATTCATGCCAGTTGCGTGCGTGCGTGCGTACGTACGTCTTCTACGTGCAACGGTGGAAGCGTCGCGTACAGCGCTCACGCACTTTTGCGTGAACACTGCGACGTAAAATGTGAACATCCAACGTGCACCTTTGGCTATCCTTCGTCAGGAAACGGGATACGTTTGACGCACGCACGCATCTAGCATGAATAAGCAATCTAGCGGGTGGATTACTTGGTAATTTGGCCTAAATGATATCCCGTTCTTTTTGTTGGGCTTACCAGGGCCTTTTTTTGTTCAAATTTTCACGTGCTTTTGTCCTTTGAGGAATAATTTGACAAGTTTGGCGCTACCAGTTTTGTTATACTGTTTTCGTTTCCAAATCGTTTTTGTGTGAAAAATTTCTGAAAATTTTCTTCTGATTTTCTTTCTGGACTCCGAAATATATGTAATTTAAGGAAATAATATGCGAAACTCATGAAATTCACTAGTGCTCTCATAACAGAGGTGACTAATGCAAAAAGGAATCAATATGTATCTTTTCTATGGAAGACTCAGTATACCGGATTAGTTCAGAAAAGAGTCTGTTTCACTGATCATGTCATCCTTACTATAGTAATTTCAACTTCATCGATCTATAGACAACGTAACGTCGTCATCCAGATGACCGATTACGAAAGTTGTAGGAAAAACCCGGATGAGATACGTCACTGCGCGGTGTACATAATCGGTGAAAGAGGCTATTTACTGGTCGTACATGTCGTTATCCTCATTTTTTACGAGAAAGGATAGTCCACTTAGTGACGCTGGTCGTTTTGGAGGAAATCGATTTTGAGAAAATTACGTAACGCCAGTTGACGCTTAGCTGACCTTATTCTTAGCGACAAGGGGAGTGTCGTAGTTTTTAATAGCTGCGAGCGCTAGGGGTGTCATATACGAGCCCATTCCCATTTGAAAGCAACGAGCGTGTAGGCCAGAAATTTTGCATTTGGGGGTGGGCGACATCGATCGATATTGCTGTAGGTATTGATTTTTTTGCAGAGTCGCCCGCCCCTATCTCTGAGGAAGGCGAAGAGGACGAAGAAGCTCTGCGAGGTAGCCGCTGATATTGATTGAGAGCCGAGGATTTATTATTATTTTTTGTTGTTGTATTTGATACATACATAAATACACACGTTGATGATATATATTTATATATAATATATCTCTATTTTTCAATCATCACACTGCTGAAGAACACTGTATGACTGCAACACTACTACTACTACTACTAGTACTACTACTACTATAGGCGTAGCGTTACGTTTGCTGTCTATATATGCACCGTTAAAGTTGTTTGGTTTTTTTTTTCGTCTCTTGATCGAGTAGCAGTATTCTCATCTGGTGCGATAGGCACTGGAATGGTTGCTTGTTCTGTTTTCGCTGCCCCTGCTTAATAAACCTCTCTGTGTGCTTGGTAACTCTGCTGCATCAGGGTTTAAGTTTTATCTAGCCTTGGGTAATGGAGGTAGAGGTGGAGGCTGGAGAGCGAGAGAGAGCAGTTTTATCCTTGAGGCGTGGAAAATGAAGATACAACGAGAGGAAAACGGGGTGTGCTGGGTGCGCGCATGTGTGTCAGCTGTTTTGAGGCCCGCGGCCAGCCAGCCATCCAACCAACCAGCCAGCCATCCAGCCAGCCATCACCTCGAACACACACAACGAGTAGTTGTGAAGTCATATCGGCAATATGTCGAGCTGCTGTAAGCACATTGTCGCCGGCATCACCAGCAATGGTGAGACGATCTGCATTGGAGTCGTCGAAGCGGAAGATGGTACCGTTGCGCCCACTGTGCATCATGTGTCGTCGATGAATAAGTTTGAAGCGGAAGATTGGGACGGTGAGCATGCGGAGACGCACTATGAGCAGGCGATGGACGACGACGACGCGCAGCATCTGTCTTTTTCGGCAGAACCAGCTGAACCCGAGACTCCGACGGCTACGACGAAACGCGACGAGGACACGCCCATCGCAAGCAGCGCACAGTTCGAACGCAATCGCAGCGCCTCGCTAGCCGAAGCGCTGTTGCACATCGATCCGAACAGCGTTCCACAGGTTGGCTTTTTCCATCCGTCCACTGTTATTCCACTCCTGGAAGCTGAAGAAAGCGAGGAACGTGTTCCATCCCCCGTGGCTGTCTCCGGAACCGAGGCTACTCCTGGCGAATTGCCTGAGAGTGGCGACGCTGAACGTGTCATCACCGATCTGCTGTTCACACTACGGGCGCTAAAAATGGCTGCTCCTGATCGTCATGCGGCTGCTGTGAACAGACTAAGAGAGCTGGAAGAAGAGCTCAGAACTGCTGGCGCCGTTACTCCTGCGGATCCCGCCGTAGCGGATGCCGTAGCCAGGGCGCTGACCGCCGCTGGACCAGGTCGCGATGTGCAGATTCGAGTGAACCAGAGTCGACACACCACCACTACGAAGACCGTGTATGAGACGGAAACTCCCGGAATGGTCGGTCTGGAACCGGAGAAGATTCGCGAACTGCATCAGCAGATGCTCGGCAGTTTGAGTGGGGCTTTTTTCAAGGTTTTTTGTTCCGTATTTCTTACAGTTTGTGGGGATTTTTGGTTAGGCTATAGGATGAGATTTTTAGTTCGGTTTAGCCCTACCTTACCCTCCTGAAAATTGGTAAATTGTGACGTTGAAGATGGTATATAGCAGATAGAGCGATATTGATTGTTGGCTATGAAGCATGCGCTAAAGAAAGGGTAACTTGAGAAGTTTGTCTTCTACAAGTCGGGGGCATGCGGAAAAGAGCGAGCAACGGTTACCATGAGCCATTGAGCGTAAAATTTTTACAAATAAAATGTGAAAATCAATATTTTATCGATTCTATTTAATTGTTTGACCATTTCCTATTAAAATCTCGCTTATTTCAGCATCAGCCGGTGTGGAAGCTGCTCCAGACACAGGTAAATAACCCCGTTTGACTTTCCCAGAGAACTACTGGATTCTTATTTTTGAAACTTTTCCATTTGCCATAGCGCAAACGCCTGGATTTTGTTTACCTACCATGCGAGCAGGCGCCGATCAAGTGCGCGTTTGCTGTGTGTGTATGTGTGCTGTCTGATGCACTTTTCTCATCCGAACTATTATTCCAGGAACGACACAGAAGAAGGAAACCGCCGAGGAAGGCTATACTAACGAGGATGGCTCGGTTGTTGTGTCAAAGAAGATGACACGTGTCGTGACCACCACCAAGACAACTCTTCCCGGTAATTTGACCTTCGATTTCTCAGTAGTGTGGTGTTTCTGGTGTTTTCCATGGTGTATCGAAGTGCATTCGACAGCTGGTGTAAGGCCTGTATTACTGCTTTGTTTAATGCTTGTTAAACTATGAATAGCTAGCTAGCTGTAAGGTGCAGTAGATAAGAGGAAACAGATGTGGGACGTTTGTTCAACGCGAAAATCCATGAAAATTTCCTGGGAAAGAAATGGGGAAGTTGGGCTTAGGCCTTTTAGATGTATGTCTATCACCTTTCTGATAGAATTTTTATGAGGATTCCCTGAGAACATGTTTTCCCCAGGATTAGATTCAAGAAAAGACCAGCGCAGCCCAGGAGGAAATTCCCTAGGATCACAGCATATCCTGCACTTTTCCGAACCATGTTTTTCCTGCCCCATTCCAGATTTTCCGACCATATGTACTGCATATGATTATCGATTGATTAGCTAGTTTTGCGTAAGCTCACTGCCAGCAAAACACACCCGGCATTACAGCGCACAATCCCAACAGGCTCGCCCAAGCCAGCGAACATCACGTAGCTTGCAAACGGACGCTATCAAGAGGTCATCTAAGAGCACTTCTCAAACAAAGGGAGGGGCTCTACAGACGTTTCTTTCCAGAAAAGAACCAACAAATTCCTGGAAACATGCCATAGCGTGGGAAAAATGTGCTGCTTATCCGGAAAATGTGCAGTTTTTGTCTCACAAAGGCGTTCTCTTTCTGGAATATTGATTTCTGGAAAATATTCACTATTTTTTTTTTTGCTCCAGCACTCCTTGGGCTACCGAAAATCCATGAATACGCTATATCCCACTAAACTACATGCGTGCATTGTAAGTGCTTGCTCACTGTAAAGTATGACGCAAATCCGAGGCTATTTTCAGTACAATGTCGTTCAACTTTCATTTACGTGTGAGATGAATGATTCCGCTGAACAGCTGTATTTTTGCTACGATTACCCACAGCACCATTCATCTGCGGTTGTGACAGAAATGATCTGCTGAAAACAAAGTTTTCCTGTGAATAATCCAAGAAAAATTGATTTTGGAGAAGGTTTGATGGCCTGGGGTACTAGTAGTTCTTGACATTTCAGTCTACTGGTTTTTATTTAGGGGACTGTCAAGACGTAAATTAAAGAGTTAGTCGTTGCGCTGCTGAAAACCAGGCTATTACTTACTTCAAAACCTAGTGAACTATGGAACTATTTTTACCATAAACTGAGCTAATTGGGTACAGTGCATCCAGAAAAGTTTGGTATTTTCGTACCATGGGTCTGTGATTTGAAGCTATTAAAAATGTCCGGCATACACATGGTTTTCGCCTATTTTCTCCCGATTGTGAATCAAAGAGAAGTGGAAGTCAACAATATTTTTGCCTGTATTTGTACTTAGAACTAAAGTATAATACTAACAACTTTATGAAGTATCCGTCAACGTGAGCAGGGTTATGTCAACAGAGCTGCTCCAAAAAGCCTTAGGTCTTGCGATGGTTGTGCTCGGGGAATTTGTAGAAAAAGATGTGCGCGTATGTGCTATTACTTTTTTACCATATGAAGTTTTCGGCAACTGCAATGACTGTACAATTTTAAATGGAACAAGTGCGTATGTTCGAGGATCATTATTACTGGAAATTCTTTTGAGTAAAACTTCATGTCATGCCATTCTGTTAGTGTTGGTGCAGTAAAAGCGCACTGACGTTGTTTTAATAGTTGTTCAGACTTGAAATAGTTTTCTTTTTAAATTCTGCAAGCACGGGTGCGGTAGGACCCAATACGTATAGAATATTACAATATGTAGTAGCAAAATAACGAGTATACTTGGGACCGATTAAAAACCGAATAGCTTTGTTAATTCAGTAAACAATTTAGGAAGTAATTTGAACATCCAGATATTCAAAAATGAGGAACTCTCACAGCTTCCCTTGTCTTTTATACAACAGTGTAATGGTCTATAACGTTGGAGCACTCGAATTTTGCAATATTGAAATTGAATATTGAATATTTGGAATTTTCGATGTTCTAAAGCAAAAATATTCTGTTACGAGCAAATGCAAAATTCTAGTGTTCCAACATTAGAAACCAATAAAGTGTTGTGTGAAAGACAAGAAGAGCCTAAGGGTTTTCTCATTCTTGATTAGCTGAATGTAGCTGAGTTCAGACGACAGCTGGATGATGGTTTATTGACGTGGGTACACACAATGGTACAGTTAAGAATGAAACCTACTCCCTCATGCGAGTACGTTTATAGTCTCGGCTATCTTATCCGCTACACTTCAAATCACATCAACATCATTTTAGCTACCATTTACCACAGTGTTTCAAATTTCCCCGTATTTCGCAAAATTTCCCTGGATTGTTAATTAAAGCAAAATTATTCGGTTTTCATTCGGTTTCGAGTATAATAACGAGTATTTATCTGCAAAGTTACGTTGGCTACACCTTTCTTGGGTTGGAAATGCACGGATTTTTTGTACGCTACAGTCATCAAGCCCTCTTGTGGTATTTTTCGGAGATTTCGCCCTAAAATTATTTAATACACATGAAAGAAGGCTGTACGACTGCCTTGCTGTCAGATTATTGAACCGAATACCATCCTATCCAGAATTTTTGAACCCATGTTTGAAATAGATGTGATGAATATAATGTGAATAATTCTGTTAAAGGCAAGGTCCGAGCAAAATTTCGTCTCCTGGATTTCCACCGAATTCTTCGCCCACGGCGACGCCTAGGAAGGGAACAATCGAAAAATCCCTGAAAAATTCCCACAACTGAAGGTTCTTATCGACCAACTTTGGTATGGCGGTTGCATGATTGCATAGTACGTGCTTTCAAAAAAACGCTATACGGCGCGCGCTCATGTTGTCTATTGTGGCATCGAAGGAAAAAAATCATTTCCGAAGGACTGCACGTGGTCCGTTTAATGAGGATGGTCTCAGGAAGTGTTCATTAAGGTGTATGTATCCATGCACATCATCGATCGTTGTTCATATGCGCGCGAGCACCCTTTGTGAACTGGAGCATGCTTTCCTACAGCTACCATAGAACACAGACGTTTTGTCCCATATCTTGCGATAGTGCTCACGTTGAGCTCTCGAATTTGAAATGCATGCTACACATATGGTTCGGGCCCCAAGGAACAAAAAACCTGAATGGGCAAGATTTTAACCGGACCCTGCCTTTAATGTACTTGTCTCTGACTGAAACTGAGCAGCCATGATTTCTGATCTGCTTTCATATGTTTTTTACTGGTTTTTTAAATATTAATCTAATTGCTTGTATTTTCAGGCGATGCCGAACCAACTCCCGGTGAGTGATCGCAGACAGACTGCCCCCGAGTCCACTTACTCTATATATCTCTCTATCTCTCGTGTCGTACAGTGGAGTCTTGTGCCGCACCTGGCTTTCGCTTCTTTATTTAGTTTTTCAGTTCTATTTTTTCTCTAATTTTCACCGTTTGATTACACGAGATTCCGCATGACAGCGTCGTTGATTTTGTTTGTGTCAGCCAACATGACATACATATTAGCGGAATATCGCGTTGTTCACAGCTTTTTTATCTTCTCGTCTAAGATAAAAATCCTAACGCTAAGTACACATACACAAATCGCGGCGGTACAACGCTGTATTTCCGCGCCAGCTAGGCATGCTTCATCGTCGTCTTGCACCTCCTATGTTATTCAAGAAGTCTATCACTGGAAAATCGTGTTTATGATGTTGTAGAACGTTGATACCACATAGTAGTGAACTATCTTCTGCATGTGCCACATCACACGTACGTACGTAACTGCACCGAATCGGCTTCGAGCCCCAGGAACTCCAGCTACCTTCTGGCTGACAGAGTGCTTGTTGGAGTTTCTCACATACATCTTAGTCTCATCTGCTTCGCCTAGTCTCCAGCTGGATATGACGACATCATAGCGCACAAAGATTGCGTTGAGAATACGTAATTTTGTTGTGTTGAATAAAGTAAAATGTATTTGTGGTGCTATGCCAATGTGTGTTGTACGGTGATGGTGAAGGTGAACATGCAATAAATGAAACGTTTCCTTGTCTTGGTCGAGAAAAATCGTGAGAAAAAAATGAAAAGAAGTTGGAAAAAAATCCGAGGTCGGTATGGAAAAGGGGATTAATTGAAAAGAGAATTCCAGAAAAGTTGGGATGCCAAAGGGCTGAAAGGTATTGACCTGGTGCAGAACCATAGACGTACTGGTTAGTCTATGGTCTAGGAGATAGCGCAAAAGGGGAATGGAATCTAGGGAGCATAGGTTCGCGTTAGGATTACGCCCACACAGTTCGAAGCGCGCTACCAAATCGATATGGGGGATATGGGATATCGATATAGGCCATGCTGCAGTCATTGGTGGTTGACCATGGATTACAAATGCTAGGATCAGCTACAGATTAGTTGGTAAAAGAGTACAGGTTGTAGATGGTTAGACCAGCGTCTTTTGAAGCAACATTCCCTAGCCCCAGAAGAACAGTGGTAGAATTATGCCTTGGTGGTAAAACCGGTTTTTTCGTTAGTACAAAGGGGCTGCCCTCCCCCATTCTCCACTTTTTGTTCTAGTAAACAATCGAAAGTCTAAATACATAGATACTACTACAGGGATATTAAAGGGCTTGCTGTGTTTCTAAGCCTAGGAGTACATTTGCCATATAGGTTTACTAGAAGATCGGGAGGAAACCGATATCTTCGTTTTGACAGTTTCTGGATAAAGATTCGGGATGCTGGCGTTTCTCCTTTGCAGCTCATGAAGCAATAGTTACCACCCCCCCCCCCCCCATTTTTACCATGCGTTT
>JARK01001581.1:0-34359 GCA_000688135.1 Ancylostoma ceylanicum
CCTCTCCACAAACGGATAGATGAACATCTACGAGCACTGCGGAATCCTGCTTCCTACCCAAACAGCAGCTTTTCACATCACCGCACCCTCCGCCACACACGACAAGATCCGCCTGGAGTTAGAGTTATAGTGCTGCACCGCTCACTAAGAAGTCCCTTGGAAAGGAAGCTACTTGAGGCTCTGGAGATAAAGCGACTCGCGCCTTAGATAAAAAATAGAGATGAGCTTCTGGATACCCTTAGGCTTATCACGTAGAGCGGTCGTGATTGTGACCATATCACGCAGAGCGGTCGTGATTGTGACCATGTCATTGATGTCCCTGCCTGAGCTGTTTGTCATCCTGCTCACTCAGCCTGGTTAGTCTACTCACTCTACCCCGTTCTCAACGTCATTGCATGAGTGTTAGTAGATATGTTGATTTGTATTGATTTATATTGTAGGCCTGAGGACGGTGTTATAGCACCGAAAGCTTGCCAATAAAAACATCAAACAGGAGTCTACAACGTTCACGACCACAACACGGAAAAACTACCATTGTGAAGAGTGTGAAAAATCGAATACACTGCTAATCATTCGTCCTCTGCGTACCACCCAATATTACAGAGAAAAACCTGGCAGCTTGGATAGCAGAACTGTGCGAACACAAAATTCCCTCAAATATTCGAAATTACTCGACTATTCGAGAGAAAGCCAAATCGATTTTTGAATAAATTCGAAAGTAGACTCATTTCGAATATTCGAGTTTCGAATAAATTTGAGAATAGGCTATTTTCGAATAGTCGAATTTCTAATGAATTCGAAAATGGACTTTTTTCGATTATTCGAATTTCGAATAAATTCGAAAATGGACTTTTTTGAATATTCGAATTTCGAATTATTTGAATTTGAATGTTCATTCGAATTTTTCATTCGAATATGTTCACGGTGGGTCCACCATGCTTGAAGAACCGACGTTAGGACCACAATTTCTCCACCATTCGCCAACTGCTAACCCACTTTTCAATTTTCCCATGTAAACAATTGTTAGACAGCTGCTGATACTGATAGAAACCGTATATAAGCCGGCTGCGAGGAGTGAAAGTCAGAATCTTGTCTCCGCTTAGGTGGAGACTAGACGGTACTTATCTGCCCAGCTGTGGCCCGGCGGAAACCGCGGCCCAGCGAACGGTCAGACAAGATGCATGGGACGCGGTCGCATGCGAACGCATCGCGGATGTAAACATTCGCGCGTGACCGCGGAGCCCACTAGGTGCCTGCACAGGCTCCTGCGCGGGCCCCTTGGCGCCTGCGCAGGCTCCGGCGCAGGCACTTGCGCACAAAGCGCTTGCATGTTCAACAAGGAAAGACCCTCAATATGTCACCAAAAATCCTCCGGTTTGCCTTCCAAAGCGCTCAGGTCAGCCCACGAGTAGCCCGCGGTGGCCCTACTGTTTGCTCATGGTTGACGTGCCGAACATTCACCATGGCATAACGGTAGTTCCACCGTGGTACGAAAGTTCAGAATTCACAGACACACAGAGTAAGCACTTTATAAGTCACATGATGATTGATATTGCCTTTTATTTCTCTTGATATTGATTGAAAATGGCCGCGTATCGGTCCATGGTCCTCTGCCAGTACCGACTGCCGATTGAATGGACTGTAGTGTAATCAGCACAATAGAACGAACGTCTGAGCGTGCATGAATGGCATGTGTTTGAGCAACACGGTGATTTAATTCTCCTAAATGGAAAATATGAGTATACTCAAAATACGAGAGTACACCGAATAAGAGCACAACAATGTATTAGGTTGTCGCGAAAGTTTCCCGTTACTTGCTTTCGTGTATTGCCTAATTATTCAAGGTTGTTCTGGAACTTCCACGGATCTCCTTCATAGAGGGATCACAGCCGGTTAGTCGCGAAGGCTACGTGGCGCGTCCCCAGGTGGCGGATAGGGGGTTAATCGCGGACCAAACGCGACCTTGTACCTGCCCTGAGACGCGGGTGGATTCAGGGGATGGACTCCCTGTTTCTGCAGTATCGGAACGATTTATACTTTCTGTCAGCGCGTGAGTATATTCATGCATGCGTGCGTGGGTGTGCTTGCGTATCTGCGGATTGTATCCTGCACATCTATCCGATCAAAAGCCCTGCATTCAAGTGACTGGGAGGTACAAGGGAGGCGGTTCGGAGTCGCCTCCAACAAATAAGCTCCATCGTCCACTCCCGGGGAGCCCGGCTAACTCCCCGGTGAAACCCTACCCCAGCCCCCACGGGGGAATAGAGCCCAGCAAGCTATTCCCTGTGGGTCATTTTCTTCAAGCTACACACAGCAATAATAAAGAGTGTTCCCCTAATCTCGGAAGAGTCACTGGTACGGCAGCGTCAGTGAGGACGAGGTTCGAGGGGTTATCTAGGCTGCCTAAAACGAGAAGGACTATGATGACGATCTGTACCTTCAACGCACGGACACTTGCATCGGAGGCTTCCATCGAGGATCTGATGGTGCAGGCCAGGAAGATCAGGTACGACGTCATCGGACTGACCGAGACGAGGAGACACCGACCGCTGAACGCCACCTTCGATACTGGCGAAGAACTGTTCCCTGGAACCTGCGATAGTAGAGGAGTTGGTGGAGTTGGTGTCCTCGTCAACACGAACCTGGCCATGAACATCGATTCTTTCGAACAACTGACGACCCGAATCGGACGTTTGCGACTGAGGAGATGTGGATCAATGCCGGCCCTGACAGTCTTCGTCGCCTACGCTCCAACATCCAGCTACGATGAAGACGAGATCGAGGCCTTCTATATGGACTTGGAGAAGTTCTACAGGGAAGACCACACATTCTATAAGGTCATCGTTGGCGACTTCAACGCCAAGATTGGCCCTCGAAGAACGCCTGAGGAACTTCACATCGGTACCCACGGCCTACAGTGGAACGAACAGGGAGAGAGGCTGTCCGAGTTTATCATGACGACGAGGACCATCCATGGTAACTCACAATTCCAGAAGCCAACCTCCCTACGATGGACGTGGGAGTCACCCGGTGGAGAGTACCATAATGAAATTGACCACATCATCGTCAACCGAAGGTATTGCCTGACCGACGTCGGTGTTGTACCGAAGTTCTACACCGGATCAGACCATCGCCTCCTTCGCGCAAGATTCTTCTTCTCGCGCAAAGGAGAGAAAGCCGCGAAGTACAAGAAGAGGAGTCCTAAACCAACCATCAACTGGGATCTCTTCACTACGTTAGCCGGCTTTTGGGAAGATACCGTTGTCGACAACATCGATGAAGAATACGAACGGCTCATTCAGCATCTCCGTGATAGTGCGAAGAAAGCCGAGGGTTTGAGAACCACCAAGAGACGACTGTCTCATGAGACCCTCGAGCTGATACGCCAGCGTGGAGCAGCGAGAGCCGCAGGCAACTACCAGCTTACGTCCGAGCTCGCAAGACGGTGCAGAGAAGCGATAAAAGAAGACCTCAAGGAGAGACGAGCAGCAGTGTTGGCTGAAGCCGCAGAGGCAGGAAGAAGCATCCGCAACACCCGCCGAGACTTCGCCAACCGTAAGACCAAGATGACAGCCCTCCGACGCCCAGACGGAACGATCACATCATCTAGAAGGGTAATGGAGAAGGTCATCTACGACTTCTACTCGGACCTCTTCGACAGCCATGTCCACCTCCCTCCATGCCATCTCAGGGAGGATGAATATGTCATCCCGTCGGTTCTCCCTTCCGAAGTCCGACATGCCATCAAGTCGGTGAAGAATCGTACAGCGCCCGGTCCCGACAGGATCCGACCCGAACATCTGAAGAATCTACCGACAGCTCTTGTGAACACACTTGCTAGACTCTTCACGCGGTACCTGTCGGAATGCAAGGTACCTAGCCAATGGAAGACCAGCAGAACCGTGCTGCTGTACAAGAAGGGAGACCCGCAGGACATTGGCAATTATCGCCCTATCTGCCTACTGTCCGTAGTCTACAAACTCTTCACGCGAGTGATCCTCAACAGGATTGAAAGAACACTAGACGAAGGACAGCCATGCGAGCAAGCAGGGTTTCGGAAAGGATTCAGTACGATCGACCATATACACACCGTCACCAGGCTCATTGAAGTATCACGAGAGTACAAGATGCCTCTCTGTCTCACGTTCATCGATTTGAAGAAAGCCTTCGACACCGTTGAGACAGAAGCAGTCTTGGAAGCCCTGGGCAACCAGGGTGTACCGACTCAATACATCAGGATATTTCGTGAGCTCTATAGCAACTTCACGACCAGAATCTCGCCATTCTACGACGACATCACCATCGACGTCAGGAGAGGGGTTCGACAAGGCGACACTGTGTCGCCGAAACTATTCACCGCCACCCTCGAGGACGTCATGCGAAGATTAGAATGGGACAATATGGGAGTGCGAGTTGACGGCCGGCTGCTACACCATCTTCGCTTCGCTGATGACATCGTCCTTATAACACCTAGCATCAGTCAAGCGGAGCGTATGCTGGCCGACTTCGACGACGCGTGTGGAAAGATCGGTCTCCAACTGAATCTAACGAAGACGATGTTCATGAGAAACGGATGGGTCCCGGATGCCCCATTCTCGCTCAACGGAACGACCATCTCCGAATGCTCCAGCTACGTATATCTAGGTCGGGAAGTCAACATGATGAACGACCTCGCTCCAGAGCTGGGCAGGAGGAAGCGAGCGGCTTGGGGAGCCTACAAGAGCATCGAGGACGTAGTGAAGAAGACGAAGAACATCAGGCTCCGTGCCCACCTCTTCAACACCACGGTTCTCCCTGCTTTGACTTACGCCTCGGAAACCTGGGCGTTACGTAAGCAGGATGAGAATGCGGTCAGCGTCATCGAACGCTCCATCGAGAGGGTGATGCTAGGAATGACCCGCCTCACGCAAGTGAGAGCGGGAATACGGAGTTCCACCCTTCGTCAACAGTCGAAGATCAGGGACGCTGCCGTGTACGCCAAGTCGAGTAAGATCAGGTGGGCCGGACACGTGATGCGCCTAAACGACCACCGTTGGACGAGAGCCGTCAGCGACTGGACTCCGCGGAACGTAAAGCGCACGACAGGAAGACCACCGACCCGATGGTCAGACTTCTTCACGAAGTCCTTCAAAGAACGATATGATGCTCTTCGTGTCTCTCGAACGGACAGAACGCATTGGACCACCCTGGCACGTGAGAGGGACAAATGGAAGGATTGCTGGCGCCCGCTCGGTTTACCCGACGATCAACGGGAGTCAAGGTGATCAAGGTGATCAAGGTTCTGGAACTTTCTGTTCAAAACATTTATATAGGTTGGTCAATAGCCTACCCATACCCAATCTGTCCTACCATTCCGTTGCGATTATGACAGGAAAAATGCTCCGGCAAACATATGTCATGCGATAGATCTCTATTCTTCCTCTTAGTGTGAAGATTTGGATCCACAAGATCAAAATCGTTGCCTAGGACTTAAGACAAACCATGATCTGGAAGGGAGGGTGAAGCGGAAGACGGGCGCATCCTGGAGCTGGAGAGAATCTTGGAGAGAATCCGTGGCGTGATACCGCCATCGGGCAGAGGGATCCCAGGGCTATCACGGTACTATAGCTCTTCTTCTGCATTGCTCCGGAGAGACAAGTAAGTATAGCGTATGCGTTCATTATGATCTGAGCCGCTATCAGCTTCAAGTGTGCAGGGAGCGCGCCACAATTTTTTAGCTTTTGACGTGCTCTCGTTTGATTCCGCAACTTAGTTACTAGTATCGAGAAGTGGTCTCCCTATGTTATTTACAAGAGTAAATGTGGGTGGTTCGGACACTAACAACCTTGGATTCCAGCGCCAATACGAAAACTACCTCCTCAGGAGACATGCTCAATGTTTAGTGGAATTGCGAAAGAACCACTGGTTTGGAGCAGCTGCCAACAAGCCCTACTGCTACCGCAAGGGTTCTTGTCTATAATGGTGGCCAACATATAGCGTAATTGTCGGTTGTATTGAAAAAGAAAAATTAATTCGAAAGAGACGAATGGAAATGGCGGAAAACTTTCGCGACAACCTAATAAAAAAGTTAACAACTTGTCAGAACATAGAAAGCAATAATTAAAATCAAACAGAAACATAGGGAGTAGGAAGCGTGCTATCGACCGTAGTGTATCATGGACACGTAAGAGATTGTCACAGCGCATCATTGTCGCTGGTTGAGGATGTCTCCTGGATTTTCACACACACTCATACACACATTATATACAGGGTGGCGAAAAAATACATGCGCGCGACATTTGACTCCGTTTTATTTATTGTATAAAGTGATCGTGCATACTTTTTCAATCTCAAATATTTATTTGTTCCTTATTATTGAATTTTGGAAGGAAAATCCGTTCTCCAAGCTCTGACGAAGGTTTGCCCATGTCGTGATGTGATTGCACGGTTGGCAGAAAGTGGGATGAAGAACTCAGCAGTTTCTTCGAAGCTCGGAGTTCCTCTAAGAACCGTTCAGAAGGTTGTGAAGCAATGGAACTAGGAAGGACACGTTCAACTCAAACCCAGAAGTGGACTGTCAACACCCGAAAGGTGCCGGGGTTATTAAGAAAAGGATTGGCCGAAAAGATGATCTGAGCTTGAACCAGATGGCCAAACAACTCAACATTCCTCGGAAATTTGTCCAAATGACAGTGAAACATGAGCTTGGACTTCAAGTTATCGTCTGCTTAGCGGAGAAATTCTTGCCGACCAAGCGAAGCAAAATTGGAAGGAAAAACGAAAGAAATTACGGGAATTTTTCAAAGTGCGCCGCATTGAGGACGCCCTCTGATCTAACGAAAAAGTTTTCACTGTTGAAGAAGCTAAAAACTCTCAGAGTCACCTCCAACTTTTCAGCCCAGGTCTCAAGAACAATCGCAAGCGAAAAACCGCCACAAGAAGTCTTTTTCCTGAAAGCTTAATGATTTGGGGCAGTATCAATGCAATGGACAAGACTCCTTTGATTTTTATCGATAAAAACGTGAAAATGTATGCAAAAGTCTACCAACAAGGGATCCTCGAGAAAGTTTTGGTGCCCTGGAAGCAGAAGCATCCCAATTTCATCTCCCAACAAGACTGGGCTCCAGCCCATAGAGTCCAAAACAAAGATTGACTTTCTGGAGACCAAAATTAGCTCTTTTTTGGCGAACGATTTGTGGCCTGCCAATAGCCTGGGTCTGATTTGGACTTTTCTGCTTGGGGGTTTATGGAAGAGTTAATCAGGAGTCTAAATGTAAAAAACTTGGTGAATTTGCGGAGAGAATTTATCAAAATTTGGACGAATCTAGACGTTAACTACCTGCGCCACACCATCGATTCCAGGAAGAAGCAAATTGACGCCTGCATCAAAGCTGATAGCGGACACATCGAAAATTCCTTGTAATTATAAAATGTTGTGCCCTGCTGTAATATAAAAAGAAATTTCTTCGAATGTTTGTCGCCAAAAAAATTCGAACGCTTTTTATGGCGCACGTATTTTTTTCGCCACCCTGTATATGCCTAAACTTCTCAATTGTGGGGAAATAGTTGCAGAAATGACTGGAGAAATTCCCTTACACTGCTATGAGAAGTCATACAAAGTTAACTCACCAAGACGAAAACTACATCAAGAAACATGTGCAATCGATGGTTTTCCTCCAACTGTTACCATAATCGAAGAACACACAATAATCAGATGGCCAGGCTGAAAAGCAAACAAATTTTGAGAAGTAGAGGTTCTATAGGCAGTTAGTTTGAGAAGCGAAGCTATATGTCAACGGATGCCATGCGGATACGCATTGGGACACCGATTCAAAAGAAAATTGGCACTGGAGAAGTAATCTCTGCGCCTCATACCTGAAAATGTTTGTAACTAATCTGCTCCCACGATTTTCTCATTAGCAGTTCATTGTAAGCTGTTGCTCATGAGGATTACTAACCCCTCCAGATAAAACATCTCTCTCCTGAACAATCATTTGCGTGGTATATAGAATCATAGCAACAACACACAGTCAGTACAGACTTTTCAGAAGCGACGCACGGTGTGCGAGCACGCCGCTCGCACGGTACCTGGCCACGCCCACTATTTACGCCCGCCGCTTGCACGGTCCTCGTCTATGGCCCGTCGCTCGCACGCGCCGAGTGTCTGAGTATATGTATATACTGGTTTGAATATAACTTGTTCCCGCCAATCTCTCCTGTGAAATTCTTCCCTTATGTTCGAGTTCTATGGTAGATCCTCTTTCTTTTGGTGCTCATTATTCAATCTTTTCCAAACTGCGCAATTAACTATACATTTAGCTGGCATAAGACCCTAATGTTCAACCCTCCCTCTCATTTCTATTCTTATTAATAATTGGTAGAATTGCACTTATTCCCATACCATATCTTCTCAACAGGAATGGTTCAGTTGCTGAAGAATGGATCAATTTCTTAATAAATTCGTTCACGAGCCAATTGTTCCTAACAAATATCTGTGGTAGTTCCCTTACTCTAGCCTGGAAGTCTTCGAACAGGAAACATACTCTGTTAAATCTTATGATTAAGTACAGTATTCCTGACAATATACCCGGGTATGTTTGAATTATAGTGAGGAGGTCTAATTACTTTAGAACTGTGGTCGTCTGATTTGTTTAAAAAAAATTAGTCCTTGATGTGCCATTTACTGTGCTTATTTCCAGGTCTAGAAAAGTCGCTTCCTCTGGGTAGGTGTTGGTTTTTTCTATTTGTAGATCTTGGTGGTATATTTGTCTAGGGGAGCTCTCAAATAGATCAGGCCTGGTTGACATATGAATTATGTCGTCAATATATCTATATATGTGATTGAAGAATTTTATGTAACTAAGCCCTATGTTGCTTTCGACGAATTCATATTCCGTATAGGATAAAGTCAGATGTGCAAGTTGTGAGCTACGTGATACTCCTTGTGCTATCCTTTTCACCTGTTTAAATATGACTCCTGCAAAATAAACGTAGCTATTGTCTAGAAGTTCATTATTCATATAGAACATGTCTTTGATTCTAGAATATTTGGCGTCATAGACCTTGTGTGTATTACTGTACATTACTTTTTCATACCTAATTTTGATATAATTATACTCTTTCATATAGGACCCTATTAATTTTCTAATGTTTTCTTTCAATTTTACATTTGGCATCCCACCTGTAATTTCTTTTGTTACCTTCGTGCTACTATCCACACTACAGAAATGTTCACCCCTATTCTACGCGTGATAACCCCGCAATAATTTGAGAAATAATTTTTGAAATGCGATGATAATATTTGCAAAAAAAGGCAAAAGGTTTGATTTTTATTCGTTTCACCCCAGTTATAAAGCTAAACTCAGGCGTTTCATGCATTTTCGGAATACCGTATGTTCTAGGAATTCTTGAGTTTGGGTTGTTTATGCTTAGCACTAGTCCCGAAAGTATCCCATAATGCTTTCTTCTTACATCATCTTCCGTTAATGTAGTTCCTAAATATGTAGATCCATTACCATGTTACTGAATTTGCTAAAGGCTCAGAATTCTGTTCACTAAACAATGGGAATATCGTGCGGCAGCAAAGGCAGACAGGCCATATTGCTCCACTTTAGAAACCAGGGAGACCTAGTTCCATTTGCACATCACGTTGACGTGCCAAGGAGAGAAGTATCGATGCGAAAATTCAATCAGTTTGAACCGCGCAGCTTCCAACTCGAATATCTCCATAGGCAGTACTCAGAAGATCGCGGAACTTTGGCAGTGGCTGCATAGTTACTGATTGAAGCAGCACATTGTCCGATTGGGTGAACCGGGAACGTTTGGATTAAGCAGAAAAGTTTTTAAGAAAAGTCTTCGTGGCCGCCTCTTTTACTTCGTTTTTACACACGGAAAATTTTTCACTGTTAGGGATGTGTGAATTCTCTGAGAGCTAGCCCATCCAAGTCATTGGTGAATGAGCTCTGTTATCTTAGTCTGCTATGGTCTGAGAGGAGTTGACTTCAGGAAGGCCTTCCTCGCTGTTTTCCGTGACAAATTTGCCGAAAATTGACGACGGTTCCCATCAGGAAGCCATGTTAGAATATGTATGTGTTCCCTACACGGATCAGGAGACACAGTTGCACGAAGTGGTTCACACCGTAGCAAGAGTGTGCCCCAAAATCGGGCCCGCTTTTTCCTTCTGTAACCATGACTTTCCCAACTGGGCAGGCTAAGACATACGGTCTGCGCTCTATTGTTTGGAGCTTCTTATAACCCAAGGTGTCCGCTACTCGCCACAAAATCGTGAACTCCCTTAGGGCAACATTCGAGAGGGAGTGGAGCAAAACCGACGTCAACTGTTGGCGGCCAATTGAGGTCTTACTTGAGGGGAGGGGTGACTTAAGACCTACACCGATGCTGAAGCAGACACCTTCAAGCAGCACCTTCACATGATGATGGCCAATGCTTGTGCGAAACAGGTAGTCAATACAGTGTCGCAATATCATAAATCTTTGGAGAAGGAGGTTAGAAAATTCAGCGATCCATACTTAACAGCCACCCTGTAGTTTGAGATCACATCGCTTCTCAAGACTTTCATTGTGAGGGGCAAAAATAAACCAGAACCTTCTAAACCTAGGCCCGTAGTAAAGTGTCATGGCGGTGAGATCAGGTGCTGGACATCTCGTCGCCACATTTTTGGCGATGATCGCACGTGCGACGATCTCCCAGTACTATGAGATAGGAGATCGTCACCATCCGCGCCAGTGCAGGGAGCGTGCATGTGCGAGGCGCTGATCTCCTCGCCCTGGAGTGCGATGATCGCCAGGTCTTGGGGTCTAGATAGTGTGAGTAGCGAAGAGACGCCGAGTGAAGTACTCGGAGCATCTCACTCGCAATGTGGTGATGATGTGAAGTTACGTGAACTCAGGAACGCGAATTGCAAGGGAATGCACCTTATTTGACGAACTGAGTTATCTTGGCTTTTCGTTCGTTCAATCCTGGGATGGAGGAGGGGTTAAGATCCAGCAGGGTTAGCGCAACGCTCGCGCCTCTCGAACACCCCTACAAAGGCTTTACATCAGGCAAGTACAAATAGGAAGCAATTGCAGCTGCAATAGCAGAGGATCTACCAGTTTGGCTCCATAACAAATTAAGTAGTCTTCAACCAAATCTGGTGTTGAGTCGTAAAAGAGCAATTTATACTGGATGCGTGCGACTGACGCGCGTGCGCCTACATTATGAAGAATAGGGGCGCATACGCACGCGTTTGCGGGATTGCGACGTCCGCGCGTTTTTTTTCGTTGAGAATTTCATGCCGCGTTGACCGGTCTTCATAAAAAAAATCTTCCGAAAATGGATGCTTCGTCTGATAAGTCGCATCTGGTATGAATTGCCCTAATCGCACACAATCGATTCATCATGGCGCTGATCGGCACGATCCTCTCCCACGCGAGGTGTGATCATCGCCATCAAGATGATGTGCGATGATCGCCCTCGACACTTCACTACGGACCAGGGGTGAGCGGAATTCCGACTTCCGACTTCCGAAACTTCTGATATTCCGGTGTTTTTTGGACTTCCGACTTGCGAGTTCCGACTTCCAAAAAATGGCGAAAAAAGCCGAAAGTTTTCGGAATTCTTGGATTGATGCAATTTGCGTTTTATCTCAAGGTTGCAGGTAATTTTGTGTAGTTTTCTAAGACCTAGCCGATATTCTCTGCACAATACGGCAGTTCCAAATGTAGCGCTTCCTATGCGTGGACTATTTCCGCACAAATTTCGCTGTCTGGAATGGGATGTCATACAAGATAGCAACAGTCTTCAACCAAAACTTTTGTTGTGGTTTTTTTCTCCTGAACTTTTTGGAGATGAATTAATGTTGTTCTAATGGATACCTTTTTGTTACGAGTTGAGATACTACACATCATTATATGCATTAATGAAATCACATTGCCAAAAATTTGGCTAGGAATAAAAGAGGATCTGCCCAACTTTCACCACTTTCTTGAAAAATCGATGAAAAATTTGAAGTTGTCCATTCTCACTCACTTCATGCATAATGGCAACTAATTAAACAGCATGGAGTAAAACCAAAATCAGGCAACTCTCACGATCAGTCCTTTCAAAGTATATACAGTGTGTTTCATAATTATAGGACACCCCCCGAATTTCCCACTCCCGGCTTTTCCTCTGTCCATGGAATTTTCCCTCTAGTACCATTGTGTTCAGCACCTAAAATAACCTTGGTATCCAACTTTTGAGCTCATGGCCGCAACTCTGGTTTTTTAAAACTTTATTTTTCTCTTTTCGCACACTTCGCGGTCATGACACACCTTCAAATGCTAACAAGTTTATTTGCCGTACGATCGAATTCACGGAATTTCGATAATTTATGGAGCATCTATGGATCACACTGATTTCATATAGCCCACTACTCCTGCTCCTTAGAGAGAAACTGAGCACATCTGCGTCGATTGACATCGAACATACAAGACTGCCTATCTCAACTTCTCAGCCGCTCATTGCTGACGGAGGTGCACTCAAAACTGGCTAACAAGGACCAACTATAGTCCTACTTTAGAAATACAATCAGCACTAGTCACACCCTGCTCCGTTGGCTTTGCTAGGTGGCGATCCAACTAGGCAACACTCGTCCAACATCGAGGTTTTCCCATATTTTCTTATCAAAACCCATGAATCGGTGGCTCAAAATGTCGAAAATTGCTCGCTGGCATTTTCTGATTTCTTGCACTGTTAGACCATGTTCCAGTCTCTTACTGGTCAGGTCGACTTTTGCCGGGAAGTGAACCCAAACACGCGACAGCAACCTTGAAAAAATTCCTTTTCCTGGATGTCTCGACTGTCTTCCGTTATCACGTCAACGACTCTTCCATTTACCGTATTTACGAAGTCTAGTATATATTCATGACCAATCACAGTGATTGGAGCAGGATTTGGTCACTTTATCAGCTGTGACATTTTGTTCCTAACATGTCATCAGTTACTGTCTATTTCGCGCGGAGCAGACACTTGAGCAAGCAGAGGATGGTGTCTGCTCTGGCAGCGCCGGACCTCAGAAAACTCCTATGTGTAATATACGTCATTTTGAACCACCCATCCGCAGGTTTTGGAGAAGAAATATGGGGAAACTTCGATGTCGGGCGAGTATTGCCTACTTGGATCCCCACCTGGCAAAGCCAGCGGAACAGCCTGTGACTAGTCCTAACTCTATTTCTAAAGTAGGACTACAGTGGGTCCTTGTTAGCCAGTTTTGAGTGCACCTCCGTCAGCAATGAGCGACTGAGAAATTGAGATAGGCAGTTTTGCATGTCCGATGTCTATCGACGCACATGTCCTCAGTTTCCCTCTAAAGAGCAGGAGTAGCGGGCTGTGTGAAATCAGTGTGATCCATAGATGCTCCATAAATTATCGAAATTCCGTGAATTTGATTGTACGGCAAATAAACTTGTTAGAATTTGAAGGTGTGTCATGACCGCGAAGTGTGCGAAAAGAGAAAAATAAAGTTTTAAAAAACCAGAGTTGCGGCCGTGAGCTCAAAGGTTGGATACCAAGGTTATTTTAGGTGCTGAACACAATGGTACTAGAGAGAAAATTCCATGGACAGATGAAAAGCCGGGAGTGGGAAATTCGGGGGGTGTCCTATAATTATGAAACGCACTGTATTAGGTAGATGCAGAAGAAATGGCGCTTCCTCGTGTTGACTACATTTTTCTTTTTCACAACCCTAAAAGACGGCAACCTTGGCAGACGGTATAATACCTTTGATTAGAGGGAACCATTGCGTACTGCTACTGCATGGGCAGGTCCCCGATCTCCTGCACACAGAATTCGGAAAACTGAGAACCGAAGAACAAGAAACACTTCGTCTTCAGGTCATCATGTTTGACAGCTTTTTTCTTGTAGCATAAAGGATTCCGAAGCTGGGAAAATTGACAGGAACGCAACAATTTTCCTGTAGAATACAACGAGTACTCAACTGTTTTCCATTGAGGTCATCAAAATTGGAACCAGCTCTCGTAAGCAAATTTTGGTGAAAAGCTGGGGTGCAGAAAATGTGCTTTTGAGCACCTTCAGCTTTTTTCTAGCGGACCCCTCGCGACATTCTGAAGTAACTAGCAGCAACAGGTATTGCGCAGGATGATGTCTCTAAATAGTAGCTCGGTGAGAATCACCCACCAAGAATCCCAGAGGTACCGAAGAAGAAGCTTCGAAAAGTGCTTGTCTCTGTTTCACCAACAGCAACCTCGTTGCACCAGGTCTCCCATGTGGGGTAGGTACTAACGTCCTGACCTAACACAAAAAAGGTATTTTGGAGTGTGTCGCTTGTGGTATTACAGAAAAATCCTCAAAATCCAAAAATCAGGAGTCTGGATTTCCGGAAGCTTCCTGTTATTTCGTGTTTCCTTGCTCTAGCCGACACCTCCTATACGTATAGAACGAAAGAGCTTGCTTCGTTTTACAAGAATATATTTGCAACTAAATGTCATACTACGTCCAAACCGAATTATATATCTCTGAAAAAAAGAGGGCCATTTCTTTTGCATCAACCTAATAGAAGAGCCGCACAGAGTACTGATGAAAAGATATGGAAACTTAACAAGATCAATTCCTAGAAGACTCTTGTAATGGAGGTCTGATATGAAAACTGGGAAGTAGTGCTCAATATTCTTCTCCATAGGACATTTTTGTGTGGAAAATACAATGTATTCACTCTAGAGAGCTCTAGTTTCAAACTTGTGAAATTTTATTATCTGGCATATTTGCTACAGTCCTGCTCAACCACTTAGGTTTTGTTGAGAAACCCTTCATTTTCCTTTAAGTCCGAACTGATATCACTATTTATGAAAATAATTAGGTAGAATTATCAAAATGAACCCCAAGTAGTCTAACCATACATGATTTACCCCAACCTTAAGCGTCCTTACTATGTATATATATGAGTATTTACATGCATTGAACTCTCCGTACTTCCGACTTCCGGCACTTTTGATATTCCGGTCTTTTTTGGGGCTTCCGACCTCCGACTTCCGAGTTCCGAATTTTTGAATCTGACTTCCGCTCGTCCCTGCTACGGACCCTAATTTCAACGACGTAGAAGCGATAAAAGAAAATAGTGCTGCCCTTTGCCTAACAGTCCACCATCGACTCGATTGAGACACCTCTTCGCTGAACAATGATGCTGCTTTTTTCCTTTTTTTTTTAACTTTCTTTGGAACTCGAGGCGAAATGAAACATATATATGTACTGTAGCACATTCTCGAGCAAAGGTTCAAGCCAGATAGGTTTCATCCCGATCTGCGAGTCTGGCCTCTAGCATCTCCCTTGTGAGAACAGTTTTTTTTCTTTTATCTTGATTACTCTCATGAAAAATCAATCTATTGAAAGCTGCTGACTATTTTGCAGCTCATGGAACAGCTGAAAAGTTGATAAGTAAGCCGAGCAACGGTCCACGTCTACGCAATGCCTTCATGATTTTGTTGTTGTACTGTAAGTTTTGAACGTGTTTTCGGAATAAAAATACCCGGGAACAACAGCAGCCTACGATATTTTTAGATGCTCTGAGAAATTGAAGAGCATGTGCGACAGATATTGAATGCATTCCTCGCATTTTCGCGCCAGCTCACATCTTACCCCTTACGTGTGCTGCGATTTTCATGTTATTTTTGTTTGTTCGTCCGATTGCAATAAATATGCAACACGTTTCTGGTACCGCTCACAGTAAACATTACAATTTTATTACGATTTTATTCATGAGGTGATAACATATACAAAAGGAAGTATAAGCTCGTAACTACAATGTAGAGCAATGGGCAGGCAACTCGCCCGACTATATCAATGCGTGCCGCGTACAAGGAGAAATGGTCACCATAACGTCGAAAATGCGATTCTACCACAGTGGAATAGCTGTAGGCTGATTTGTCCTGAATGAAGAAGGCTATGGGACCGGAATGTTATATCAATTACAATCTGTATACAGCCTTTTCATTTAGACAGTATTCTGCAGCACGAAGTCATATCAGTTCTACGAAAGCGAATGCAAGGGACTAGCAATACATCCGCAACTGTACGTGAAAATAGATAACAGTTCGAACTTAAACAGACTCACCGCCTGAACACTTTCTTTCTTATACATAGCACTTCTCATCGCCCGTCGCTCATGTCGCGACCTGCTGTCGTCTCTGACATCTCTGCTACCACTAGATAAGCTACGATATTTCCTCACGCGAGATTCCATCGCTATGGAAACAAACAACTGAAAGGATCAAAAGATTTTGGTACAATAAAAACGATGCTAATAATTTCAAGTTATAGTATTATGATATCAATGATTTCAAGCACTGGTATCGTGACTTGTCCTATTGGAATGATTTCCTCTTTTGTCTTATGAAATTGTAGACTTTATAAGACTTACAAAAATGACCACAACAGTGGATTGAGCAGCTAACAAAGCACACCATGCGTCAGCAGGAGTCGCTGTGGAAACATGACTGGCGGAGGAGTATATAAAAAAGCAGCACTAGAAAAAAGGTTCTTTTTTGAATGTCTGATCGCTTGGGGTGAAACTAGAAAAAACTCACGATGAAGATCTGAACACAAATAGAGATCGATACAAGTATTACTCGACTGACGAGATCAGATCGATTCACATAAAATGATAACCACTCCAAGAATAACAGTAATGAACTGGGACCATAGAAACGATAGATAGCAATGCAGAGTGGCCTGGTGAATTCGAAACGAATGCCAAGACATGAATGTGCCACTGTAATTTGTGGGGTTATTCACAGCGCATTTCCGGTACTTCAGCTAGCGTAGCAAATAGGTAAACATTGTTTCTCTTCTTTTCCTTTTTTCATACTAAAAAAACTAACTAACTAAAAGATCTTCTAACTAAAAAATCGTGCAGTTCAGTATGATCGTATTTTTCGACTTTTCAATGCAAGTGCATTCAATCATTATTCGTGCGATTGAGAACTGCTCTTCTTCGTTGAATAGCTTGATTTGTTGATTAGGAAAATGTGTATACCTTGAGCTCGGACTCTGTGAGCTGTTTCACTTAAACTAAAATGAGTGATACCGATATGTCGGATCTCAACAGATCGAGCTTCAGGTTCCAAGGACGATTTTGTTCCAAGAGAAAATAAGAACTTGTATGTCAATAAAGGGCGAGTGTGGCGCAATGGCAAAAGGCTCGCTGCGCACGCACACAGTTGTTGGTTTGATCCCGCCGATGGTCACCAAGCCATCCATCCCCTGGGGTCGGCAAATTAGCACAGATGGAGTTCGGGAGGATTGAGCACTGACAAGTTACATTTGATGCATGTCATTGTGTAGGGTACATATGCATTCAACGCCTCTATAATGTTCATATGAACTCGAAAACATGGTGAATCTCACAAACTGGATTGAATAGCGCAGAACAATTCATTCTTTTTGTCAATAAAATTGTAATCAAATCCGTTCTCTGAGAATGAATTTAGCAATTGGTTTACGTGAACCCTTTCTAGCTCAACCTGTCTTTCCTCTCTCCTGTTCAGTATTGGTTCTGGTGATACTGCAATTTCATCCGAGAATGCTCGATTGTTCTGAAAGGCTCGCAATCTGTCCAAATATCACAAGTAGCCGTAATGTTACCAACAAGTCGTTAAAGGGAAACTTCACTTCTCTTGTCGAGCAACGACATTACCACAAGGTCTTGTAGCAAGTGAGGGGCGCATGTGGTGCAGTGGTAAGGGGCTCGCTGCGCACGCAGACAATCGATGATTCGATCGCTCCCGTGGCCAACCAAGCCATCCATCCCTCCGGAGTCGGTGAATTGGTATCAGAGGAATGGGAGGATGAAGCACTGACTTGGTTCATCGGATGCCCCCCGCAAGTCACTGTACAGGGCGCATACACCCTCAACGCGTCTGCGATGCTCAGATGAAGTTGAATGCGTGGCGCATCCCACGTGACGGGATTGATCAACGCCGACCACTTTATCCTTTATCCTTGTAGCAAGTAGTCATGCGACAGGCGTGCGACTATGTCACCAAAAGCAAATGGCAATAAGCTTCATGAGACGTATGACTTGTGGAATATTGTACGTTGATTATATGAAAACGAGTAGACTACATATAACCTGTCTAAGGGAATGCGCGCAGCAAGGCCTTCATAATATGAAAGGTTTTAGTTGAATTTGAGAGTGGGGAAAAAAGACCCGCAAGCTCGTGGTAATTCAGAATATCCTCAGACTCCGCCAGTTTGAAATGAACTGAAATGAACCGGTGTATAAGAGATAAGGATCGTGGAATCGATACGTATCGATTGCCATGTAGACCGCCATGGATCGCTGTCAAACGATCGCCCGTACTCTCCAGGATGTGCCCAAAATGAACTGGCGATGTGGATGATAGCGAAAATGGAGAAGATGCCTATCGACTGCTACGTGCCTTTGATTATCATCCCTCTCTCGTATGGAGGCTCCTCATTCACTTTATCCATGTGGCGACCACCGGCGGTCGTGGCGATCGCGACGACAGCCGGATCTCTTGGCGATCGCCATTATTGCCGGTGGAGTCTGTAGATACTTTAACGCAATTTTCGAGACGCCTTCATAAAATGCGGCGTGCTATAGGTTGTTATGTGCAATTTTGAGGGAACACTGCGGCACTTACATCAGGTCCCGTATTAAACTCATCCTTACGGTCAGATGACTATACCTAGCCACTCACCGTCTTGATGATCAACCTCATCGATGCGATGAGTGAAGTAGAATGGTGGAGGATCGTGAGTTGGTCGCAGCTGGCTTCGTCAGGCAAGCATTGAGAACAATTCAACTGATTTTCAGGCTTCAGTAGATATCATTTTGCAAGAAAAATTCGTCAGACATGACTAGATGAAAACACTTCCTCCATCTTCTTCTCCTCGTAGTTTCCCAAATTCAAGGGAGAGGACGTCACAGAACAGCTCGTGCGATACATGGTGGTCGCCGCTAGCAAAAGGCGTGATACCGGGATGCTTTCATAGAGGATATGATGATGCAGGCCAGGGTGCTCAGATGCGACGTCATTGGACTGACCGAGGAGGCACTGGCCATTAAACACCACTTTCGACAGTAAAGAAGAACTGTTTCTTGGAACTTGGGGCAGTAGAAAAGTTGGTGGTGTCCTTATTAGCATGAACTTGCTCGGGAACGCCGATTCATTCAAACAGCTAATCAGACGTTTGCAATTGGAAAAAAGTGGAGCAAGTCGGCCTAGAAACTTCGCCTCCTCTTAAACAATGAGCAATCACGGAGATCGAAGTCATTCACATGGAATTGGAAAAGTCCTCCAGGTAAGATCTTAAATTTGATAAGGTCATTGTTGGCGACCTCAACGACAAAAGTCTGGCTCTGAGGAAACGCCTAAGGAAGTTCACATTGGTACCTACTTTACCAAACTTTCACGAAGTCCTTTAGCCAACTATATGATGCTATATGATGCTCATTGTGTCTTTTGAACAGAGATCATTTGAGCACTATGGCAAGCGATTTGGACGAGTGGAAAAGTACCCGCTCGTACTTGGTTGTTCTCGCAGTCAACGCTTACACACGACAGCTGGGCTTTGTGGAGCTTAGGAAAGGTTGGAGAAGTTGGTTGTATCTTCTTTCTCAGTTATTTATTATCATTATTTTATCATTTTGTTATTATTTTATCATCAGTTAGTTACTTTTATTGAAATATGGAGAAGTTGGTGTTGAAAAGTGACGTTTAAATATTTTTGTCATCTAACAGTGAATCAATTTTTATATTCAATGAGTGATATTGTATTGATTTGCACGCATTTTGGAACAGCGACGTAGTGTGTCAATCTGAATTTTGATTTGATATTTCAAACGCATCTATGTGGGCATTGCCTTGGCAATAACCCTCTGTTGTTTATGCCAATTACTGAAGTTTGCTCTTCATTGTTGCGAGTATGCACTAATGGCATAACGTAGTAAGTGCTATTCCAAACTATGTTGGAGGTCGGACTCATATAAATGCGGTCTTACCGTACACAGAGCTGGAGGAGGATGTAGGGAGTAGTCCTAAGTTGTGCATGCATGTAATTGGAGTCACCTGTAATGACAATATTTTTTTCATTGCTCAAACGCCAGATAAACTGCTTAGGAGCGACATCTCCACAGAACAGCAACAGAGTACGAATTTTCCCTTATGAAACCCGATAATGCGTAGATTTTTAGTCAACAGACATCTCAGTTCCTCATCGTCGGGTTCAGCTCATACAAAAATAGTGTTTGCAGGGATGCAAAAATGGGCAAACATCCCTCACCCGTTGACTGATGTTTTGAGGCAAGATTCTTGTTTGCTTGTCAAAAACGTAGGCTTTCCCCGAAGAAGGTGTGACAGCTGTATTCCCATTGCAGAATTGGGTGCGCGTATGCCCGTCTAAACTTATCTAACAACCTTCCCACACGTGTATGCGCTTCTTGTGACAACACCCGGTGAAGCCGGCAGTTTCGCTGCCAACATTGTGTTTGCACCGCGCTCCCGAAGAGGCACGATTGAGTTCGAAAGTTGACGGGAGGTTGACATTATTTAATAGATTTAGCAGCTAGTCCTTCCACTGCATCTGAATAACTGGACATACTCCCCGCGGCTCTTGTATTGCATAAATTTTCTTAGCAGAAACAAGTGCCTTCCTTTTTTTGTGAGCGAAGCCTGCCAGGTTTTGCCCTATTCAGTTATAGGAGTAATAAGGGTTACATTCCGAATTACAGAGTTGTGCTATGTCCCGTGGAACCAGAAAGAGAACAAAAGTAAGGACGTCTTGGCATTCAGTATTAAATGCTGGCACTCAGTATCAAAGCTGGGGGACGCATACAGCGTCTATTGATGAGGCATGCAATGAAGTACACGAAAGTATCGTAGGAGCACAATTGCAAAACGGTGTGATTCCGGTAAATTCCCAAATAATAACATCAAAAAGCAGTTTTTATTTATTTATTAATTAATTAATTTATTTATTTATTTATTTATTTATTTATTTATTTATTTATTTACTAGCGCCTCTTCGGGATTTTAGGAAGTGGGGTAGGGCGGCCACTTCAGGCTCGTGAAGAAGCTTTAAAGGCAGGGGACCACCCCATTTGGAGATCTCTTTAACAAAGCGCCGGAAGCCCGGAAACAGCAGGCATAGGGGATTCATGGCGCGGCGGCACTCATAGACAATGGGAGCCCTGATGCGCAGACTGTGAGACGGCTGGCCGATTTTTAGGGACTCAGACACGCTTTCGTTCTGGGACCCTCAACTTATGACACTCCGACATGGACGCGATAGTGGTTTCGTCATCGTCTTTAATGGTGGGATGACGAATACAGTCTCCAATGATGAAGACGAGAGTATAAGACAGCGCTCTCACGTTTCGCGGCGGGACCAGCGTCTCACGCTGGCAGTCTCGCAGCCAACTGGTGAGACAGTGTTTACGAAGTTCGAGCTGCGCAATATACGGAGCATAATTACACCCCTACAACTCACTCGCACTATCCATCGCCTCTCCGGCCATTGGTGCGATCATCCTCACCCTCCAGGGTGGTCCCACAGCAGCGGTGCGGTTATCCGCACCCTCCACAGTAACCCGCGGCAACGGTGCGGTCGTCCGCACCATCCAAGGTGGGCTCGCGGTAGCGGTGCGGATGACCACGCCCTCTACGGTGGGCTCGCTGTAGCGTTGCGGTCGTCCGCACCCTCCACGGTGGCTCCGCGGCAGCGCTGCGGTTGAGGCGCCCTCCACCAAGGGGTCGCGTCAGCGGTGCGGTCCTCCGTGAAAACCCCAGGATACAGTTCCACCAATAGGATATGGGTCCGCCATGGTCCAGTAGTGTGGAAAGCGACAGAATACACATCTGACGATAGAGGCTGGGTCCCCCTTGGAAGGCAGTGGTGGAAACGCAAGGATACCTCCCCGCCTTTGCCAAGCGGAGGTAAAAACGACGCAATACGGACCTCCGATGGCGGATGGGTCTCCGTGGCGCATAGTATGGGAATCGCTGCGATACCGGTCCACACTGACCAAGTAATGGTAGAAATGGCAGGATTTGGGTCCGCCGATTGAGGAGAGAGGAAAGCGCCAGAACACGAGTCCACCCAATGGGAATGGGTACACCATGTCTCATTAGTGAGGAAAACGACAGAATACACGAGATTCCGATGGAGAATGGGTTGACCGTGGCCCAGTAGTATCGAAAACGACAGAAGATTGACTCGACGATGGGGGTTGGCTTCGCCTTGGTGCAGTAGTGGAGGAAACTCCAGGGTACCGGTCGGCCCTGGCCAAGTAATGGTAGAAACGACAGGGTACGGGACCGCGATGGAGGATTGAGGAAAACGCCGCAACACGAGTTCACCGGTGGAGGATGGGCCGATCATGGTTCAACGGTGAGAAACTGCCCATGGCGGGCATGTAAGAAGCGCGGCAACAAAAAACGGGTGGAAATATTGATGCATCGGAAAGTAATTTGTGTGTAATGAAAACTTGTCGAGCAAGGCTAGCACCAGAAGAAGACTGGAAGGCCCGCTTTAGCAGGGTAGCAATATTGGGTAGAGAATCATGAGGAAGATTTTGTATTTGAGCCTTTTTCATGATTAGTTCTGCTCTTTTGTTAATTTTCCTGAAAATTTCTTGAGTTAAAGCTTATTTACGAACCTCAAGTGGCTGCCCCACCCCACTTCCTTGCGTCCCGAAGGGGCGCTAGTAGCAACATATCCTGGACCTTCTCGTCATGACTATCCCAGTAAGATACACCAACAGGCACAAAAGCAAGGGAAGCCCCGTTCTCGAAGGGGTTGAAGTGGCTAAAATTTGGAGCCGGGAGGTGGATCGCTCCAAGCTGTGCTGGCTGCCCGCCATGACTGCAACGTTGGCAAACGAGTCTTGGCGTGTCCGATCAATAAGATCAACGGCTTCACGCGTCAATTCGGGTCAGGAAACTGTTACAGGCTCCGTCCTGGAAAACGGGTTTAAAGTGTGTATACCGCTGGAATCTGCGTGCCGAGTAGACTTGGAAGAGGATTGAGGGTGGGTCAAGATCTGCGATTCGATTCGGTCTAAGGTCAAATCCACGTTTCTCGCCAAGTACAACCGCCTTTATAGCGCGCTTCGCGAGAACCACTCATGTGACGAGAGCGACCAATCCACCATCAACCGTTTGCACCAAGAGTCAGCTCAAAATGAACATGCAAAAGCGAGAGTCACTGTTATTGGAAATGCTCACCTATCTTCAAGTGCAATTGAATTCCTTAGCCTTGGTCCGTCATTCTCACCCGCGCAGAATATCAATGGCTCAACGTGTCGCAAAGTTGTTGGAGGTCTACACAGACTGCGAGATGCTCTCAGGTCCAAATGCAAGCGCGACAGTTTACCACACTCTTCCGCCCACGAAAGCAGGAGATTACTCCCTGCGATACCATTCCCNCCTAGGTCCGTCGTTCTCACCCGCGCAGAATATCAATGGCTCAACGAGTCGCAAAGTTGTTGGAGGTCTACACAGACTGCGAGATGCTCTCAGGACCAAATGCAAGCGCGACAGTTCACCACACTCTTCCGCCCACGAAAGCAGGAGATTACTCCCTGCGATACCATTCCCGCGTTCCTTCTATAAGGAACCTGAATCGATAAGACAGGCTGACATCAAGTTCCGCATTCTCGCTTCTGGTGTTCTAGATATTTTGAACAAGTTCAAGACATGTCATCGCACCAACTTGTCGCGAGATCAATTGCAAGGTTTCAGAGAAGTGCGTGAACTAATATCAAATAGCTCCATTCGCCTTTCTGTCAGCGATAAGAGTGGGGAATTTGCCGCAAGAGTTGGACCGCAGAATAACAGCAGCGCATCTAGCAGACACTACAACGTATAGGCCAGCGACTGAAAAAGAATTCCAGGCTCAGTGCAGGAGGTTGAACGATGTTTGGACGAATGTAGGGAAGTCTGCAGGCCTCGACGAGAGATTCATTTATAGACTGAACCTAGAAAATCCGAGCTGCCCAGTCTTCTACAGCCTTGTGAAGACACACAAGATTCCCTTGCACGAAATGAGTTCAATGTCTGCGGAAACCTTCAAAATACGACCAATAGTAAGTTGTGTAGGTGGCCCATCCGACAGAATTTCATGGTTTCTCAATAAAATTGTGAGTCAATTGATAACAAAGGTATCGGGTCATCTCTCCAACACCTACGAGTCTATCGATCAGTTGCGAAA
The DNA here is from genome assembly GCA_000688135.1 of Ancylostoma ceylanicum. Lineage (NCBI taxonomy): Eukaryota > Metazoa > Nematoda > Chromadorea > Rhabditida > Ancylostomatidae > Ancylostoma > Ancylostoma ceylanicum. The sequence continues at coordinate 24,208 of JARK01001581.1, forward strand.
AGCAAATTTCGAACAGAACAGTGTGATCGAGTCATTTGACGTTACATCGTTGTACACTAATGTTTAAAACGATGAAGCTCTTCAGGCGTTGTCAGAGATGCTGGACAATCACCACCATCAATACATTTAGACTCAGTAAGGCGCGTATCATGACCATGATAAACGAATGTTTGAACCGACCATTGGAAGATGTGTAACATCTTCAAATGGTCGGAATCCTATTTTTCACAAATACGGCAACCTGTAGGTCTTCTCATGTTAGTGGTTCCAACCTCTTTTCATAATTTGGAGATCTTTTGAACAGTTTTCAGACGGGATATCGACTTTCCTAGTTTTGCTACAATGGCCTCTTGAGAGCACGTGGGACATACAGCAGATCCACGGTGAGCCCACTATCGCATACCTCTATGAAACTAAATGAAATTTCAGTCAGAAGAAAGAGCATCTGATCGTGACTTCTAATAACGGGCTTACTCTGTGTGTATGTTTTTTTTTTGTTTGTTTGTCAATGTGAAACGAAATTCAGGGGGCGTGGCCTAGGCCGAGGAAATTGCTCTACAACGGATCTACGGTTGCGGGAGGTGCGCCGGCGCCTCGAATTGATGATATCGGTCGCGACGGGTCTACCGTGGTGATAAGGACGCGCCGGCGTCGAAAAGTGGGGCTGACCTCCAGAAGAGAGAAAACGTCTGGAGACGAATCCAACGGTGGGATGAGGGTGCGCCAGCGTCGAAAAGTGTGGTAACTCATGAAGGTGGGTCCAATGGTGGGATAAGGGCAATTTATACCAGATGCGACTATCAGGCGCACGCATCCATTTGCGAAAGATTTTCGGTGAAGACCGGTCAACGCGGCATGAAATTCTCGCGGGAAAAGAAAGCGCGGCCGTCGCGAGGCCGCAAGCGCGTGCGACTGCTATGCGACTGCGATGCGACTAGCCCCTATTCTTCATCATATAGACGCATGCGCGTCAGTCGCACGCATCCAGTATAAATTGCCCTATAAGGATAAGCCGGCGGCTGAAATCGGTTGAAAAGGCTGTAGAATGGTCCGACGATATGATAACTGTGCGCCGGCGTCCAAAAAAAGGGAGGGAGGTGTGGGTCTAGCGATATGATAAGGGTGCGCCGACGTCCTAAAGTGGGGGAGGCGGTTCCGGCGATATGATAAGGGTGCGCCGATGTCTAAAAGTGGATAAACCCCCGCGAACAGGTTGACAGATGGAGAAGAGGTGCGCCGGCAGAGTAACGAGAAGATGCTCCTGATCACGTCTATCTCTGTTCTAATTGTCCTCTGCCACCTGAATACAATGAGAATTACCAAAACCACAGCCTCAGCAGTGACTATTATAGCACCATCTCATGCTGCCCCCATCACGTCCTGCGTGTTCTACCCTCATTTGTGTCTGAACACACCGCTCCGCCCTCTTTTATATGTCCATGCTGATTGTTATCATTGGATCACTCACAGCAAACAACGAATACTAAACCTTCTCCCGTGTACATTCCGGATTGAATCGGTCACATATAGCTACAATTAGCTATTTCACTCGAGAAAATGATCAAATTGCTCTGAGGAGTGGACGCAAACAGTTCTCTTTGATCAGTCCATTTTTCATGGAGAGGGCATTTAGGGGAAACGTAGCATATTCTGCATGCCCATAATTCTTCTAGGATGGATGCGAGATGAAGTCATGCGAGCGAAGCGAGCATAAAGAAAAGTCTGGAAGTCCGCCGTCAGCCGGATGGCCAGACTGGTAAGATATAAATCGCTTATGAGATAGTGGTAAATTTAGACTCACAGATAAGATAGCAGAATCGAAAAATGAAGCTCAAATACATTTTAGCCACGCTGTAATTCAGGCACGAGGCTATCAAGCAAACTTTGCCAAATGTATCGTCACACTTCAGAATGTGCACACAAATTAACAGTCATGTGTCACTGGGATATTCACATTCATTAGAAGTAGCGGTAGGAAACGTAGAGATTACCTTGTTAAGTACTAGATATGGTACATTCGAAGGAGGAATGGAGATCTGTAAAGGAGTACGCCACTTGAGGAGCACCATGTCCGATGGGAACTTCCCTGAAATGTTGTCCATTATTGAATTTTTAAAAAGTCATATTGTTCACATCAATGCAGTAGAATCATGTTGAAAGAAAAACCTTCCACCTCTAGCATTATTGACAAGCTCTGGATCATTGAAGCTTAATTCTATTACCTACATATATTCCGAACTTTCAGCAACGCTTGCAATTTTGAACTCAGAAGACGTGAATAACAAATTCACTTTCGAGGAGCTAGATAAAGATGGATTTCTTCCATTTCTGAACAAAAAGGTTCGAAGTTGCAATAGAATCATCACCAAAAATATTACATTACACTCCCGTGGCACACGTCCCACTTAGATGAAGGTGAATGTATAGCGAAACTTGTTCGGAACCAGAGAACGGATTGTGCCAAGCCCTTTGTAAACTCTGACGATACAATACAACGCATTATCTTTGAGAATGGATGCAACATGACAACACCGTATTCGGCTCTATACGCTATTGTACTGGTGCTGCCCAACCTCAACGAATGCCTCGTAGAACAAGTCAATGCCATAGATAGGTCACAGTTCCCTGTGTGCCTAATATTTCCACAACCAGCCACCCTCAGAGAGGCTCATATCGTTACGTGTGTATGAAAAAAGAAGCGACGAAGATGAATGTAGATACTGTGTCGATTAGAACCACTTACACGGCACACGGCACAGTTGATGTGATAAAATGTAATGGATGTGGTCAGCGATAAGACGAAGGAAGTAAATACTGCTGAGAAAGTGGCTCGATGAACATCGTCGAGCATCCTTTCGCTCGCAAGCCTACACAAAAAAAAACAGCTTTTCCAGGCAACGATCCTCAGCACACACTCGAGGTACTCTTCACCAGTATTTGAGGTCACTGCTTGAAAGCTCGAGAAATCAAGCGGCGTCAGCTGGAGAATAACACTAGGGAAGAGCTTGTTGAGGCGGTGAGGTTGATTGCATGGCTAGACCGCTAGAACATCCCAAAAGGTAGCTGTGGGAGTAGTGTTGTTAATGTTTGTCCGGTGTCCTAGCTCAGGCACTTTTAGAGGACCGCCCGAGCCCCCCTTATTATCTTTGAGGACCGCCCGAGCACCCCTTTTCATCTGAGCGGACCAGCCGCGGACCCATCCTTATCTGGACGGACCAGCCGCGCACCCCTTATTATCTTAGCGGACCAGCCGAGCTACCTAGATTGTGGGCGGAGCAGCTGTGATAAGCAAAGCACGAAGACTTCACTGGTGTTTCATTCATTTTTTTGAATCGATGCAGACGCTGAAACCGCACAAGTTTCGTCTACATCATAGTTTCGCTCCTCCTTCGCATGTAGGGACAGAATTTTTTCCTGTTCCAATGTGATGTCAGTCTTTGCTATTCTGAACTTTGGACAGAACTTGCAAAATGTTCAATTCTTGGTGATTTACAGGTTTGACTAGAGTGCAACTGCCAGAATCTCCATTTCGAACTTCTCATTTTAAGTTTTTCCTAGTTAGACTACCAAGCTCCAGTGAATTGTAAGTCTCATTCAAGGCCCACTGTGACCCTTGAGTAACCCTAGAGGGAAGCATCCTCTACACTCAAATTATTCTATTTAAGGGGAGAATGAGTCATTACACTTACACAGAGTGTGGGTCCAGTTCGTGGCTCACATAAGAAGTAATAATGTAAGCGCATCCTCTACATCATTCATTTCTAAAATCAAAACTCGCATCAATTTCGAACAGGACGTTTCAGTAGCAAACGAAAATGTGGACCGAGGAGAAGGAGGTGTTCTATTCGATGGAAAATATTTCTGACATTGGACTATTAGCATTTGCTGCTGAATTCGCCTGGTGCGAGATTTCGAAAAATTTAGAGAAGAAACTTGCGAAAAGGGCCACTTCAATTGTGAATCGATCCAATATCATGTGAAATTTTTCGGGAGGAAAAACAAAGTAAAATAAATTTAAATTACAAATGTGATGTCACTGTACTATCTTGCTTTCACACTGAGGATTTACTGGAGTGGAATGTAGAGACTACCGGAGCTATTNAGACGTTTCAGTAGCAAACGAAAATGTTGACCGAGGAGAAGGAGGTGTTCGATTCGATGGAAAATATTTCCGACATTGAACTACTAGCATTTGCTGCTGAATTCGCTTGGTGCGAGAATTCGAAGAATTTAGAGAAGAAACTTGCGAAAAGGGCTCCTTCAATTGTGAATCGATCCAATATCCTGTGAAATTTTTCGAGCGGAAAAACAAAGTAAAATAAATTCGAATTACAAATGTGATGTCACTGTACTATGTTGCTTTCACACTATGGATTTACTGGAGTGGAATGTAGAGACTACCGGAGCTATTCCGAGCTTCTCGAAAATGCCCGCGGCCCGTCAAATATAGGGTGCTCGGCCGGTCCGCTTTTAATCAGAAGCTGACCGCCCGCACACCCAATTTCTTTCCAATTTTCATCCCTTACGCGGGCCGTCAAATTTAGGGTGCTCGGGCGGTCCTCTAAAAGTGCCTGAGAGTATGAGGTCTGATACTGTACAAGTTTGTTATACAATCACTTCTTCTCTTCTGCACTCGTGCTCTGCTAGCACATATGCTAACAGTTGTTTAATTGACATGTAGTCTACTGCATATCGTATTGTATATATATTGAGGTTTGAGTAAATCGCTAAGTGCCGAAAACTGATATCCTCCTGAATAAACCCTGGGCTGGTATTGATGAGCGGGAAGGTTTTAGCCTTCCCGTCGGGTGGACGAGCTTTGCGGGCAAAAAGTTTGTATTCATGGAAACGACGGGTACCTTTCCGGCCTACCCGGTGGGTGGACGAGAAGGTTCCCGCTTACCCCATCCTCTAGGCCTCGGGAAGCTCTACCCGTCGATCGAAATCCGTCACATTTTTGACCATTCTTGCTTTCCATTAGTGAATCTAGGCAGTATATTGCCTTACTATCAGGTTGTCCCAAAATAAATGGCCGCAATCTAGTAATGAATTTTGGAAGTTCATAAATCCATTATTTTAAGAGCTAGATAAGCAAACATTGAGTGATTATAAAGAGGAAGACCTGCTCTATCTCCACTACGAAAAGGCTCTCTCAATTACTCTTCTTTGTGGTTTCTGCAGAGGACAATGTGAGATGAGGCAAAACATAGTTTTTGGACTCTCCCATTTTTTAGACTCTTTTTTTTCCACCCTAATAGGACAAAAGCTGGATTTGGTGTTGTCTGCATTTGGCCAGGTAGTCGTGTTGTGAGCACAGAGGAGCTGTGGCTAGAGAAGCATTTCCGGAACGGTACGAGTTTCCAATTTTGATCAGGTGGTGGTCATGAAAGTTCTCAGAAACGATAGCATAGTTCTGGAGGCGAGATGAGAACTCTGAAATACTTCTTAAAAATGTTAGTAGCTAGGTCGGATGCAACTAAATCAGTGGGCACTCAGTATTCTTGGCAACTAAATATGGCAAAAGAACAGGCGAAGTCGATTTTGAGCAAAAGCATTGCCGGTCAGTGCTTAACTTGCGGCACCATCTACTTTAATCTCTCTAATAAACACTGTTGCGGAATTTTACGAAAAAATGGGCTAATTTTAATGATGAGTGGACCTTGCCTGATGAAATAGAGTTTTGTCCTGCTTGTATCGCTCGGGTAGATCTGGATATATTCAAAAAATCTTGAAATTTCAGAAAAATGTAACTTTTCCTGATAGATGAATTTTTGCTCGAGGTATTCGACAGGAGCTGGACCAGGAGAAGAGTAGAATTTACCAAATGCCTCGCCCTTTACCATTTGGGCCTCTGTCGCAAGATTCGGTAGAAGACGCCTTAATTTTGATATGCCGAAGTAGTGCACTACAACTGGCTAAGTTGGCAAATCCACATAGGTTCACACCCAACCAAGAAAAATTTTTGTGAGCGAGGCGCTGGATCTCTCCTCGTAATATTGTGAAGGCCACACCTTGGTCTGATAGAATAGTTTTTTAAACATGCAACGAAACCGCTTTTCCTCTAGAAAATTCATGTGAATCAATGTGTACTGAAAATTGACCTTTAGCACTTCTTTGACTCCAGTGATTTAAGCTTTTAACTTTCTATTATATAAATTTTACTCTACGGCAAAAATCTGCTGAAAATTCTGATCATTTTTTACTCCAAAGGAAAAGCCCAAGCGTTACGCACCTTGCAATGCGCACCTCCAAAACGGCCATTATTTTTGGGACAGCCTAATAGTATTTCAAAGGGTTTTGTCTTCCGTCTCACATTGCTAATTGAATACTATTCCCTTTCTCAGCTCATTTCTTTCAATAGTGCTCGGACAATGTTCGATTTTCTTAGTAATGTGTGTTACTTCACTGCTAACGATATTCTCATTCAGCCCCCAAGGAAGGTTCTCGTTCAACTGGCCATCGGAGCGCGGGAACCTCTTCCCGTCAACTATGCCTTCAATAAATTGTTGAAAATTTCGGAAGTATTGACACACCCTAGATCCATTTAGCTCTCAAAATGACTAGTCCATTCACATGTCGTGAAAACTGCACATGATTTCAGTTAAACATCTTCTTTAAATCCAGTTACCTATATGTATGTTTCGATGGATTTTTTTCTCATTCTGCATTCTCAAGATTCAATTTGATGGGGAAATTCAAGCTAGGAAAAAGATTGATAGAAAATCAAGAACTTCTTACAGCGAAGACAACGGCGGAAAAGAATATTGGCTATATTGGCGAAGAAAAGTGGAGCACTCAATAAGTCTTGACGATAACCTATGACCGCGTTTCAGTGATATTTTTCAGTGTTGAGAAAGCTTGATCGCTTTTTCTATGCTAAAAGCAGTGTCCAGGCAAATTTCTCGATACTTCAAATCTTTCATTTTCTTACTCTACTCGCCAAGCTGATTGCAACTGTGTAGGTTTTCCCCACGAAAACCTTGAAATTTGTGGTTTTTAGAGGGTTGAAAGTTACGATTTGAACGAGTTGTCCGCCTAAGAATGAAAAGGTGGCAATGAGGCTTCTCGAGCTCCTACATTTCGAAAGACCCAGCTGATTACTGTTGATCATCAACTGTAAAGCTTCCTGAGGCACATGCAACATCATTTTACTTTCTCCGTTGATAGTTTCACTAGTAACCAGTTTTTTCCCCAGTTGGAGTTGAAGTTTTAGACCGGTATCGATTGCAATACGTGTCAAAATCAAGAACACGTGTTCAACAAGCTGACCCATGTTGGGGAGAATGCCATCCCTAACATAACAGAATGGAGAGGGACCAGACTGTCAGGCAAAGGAACATGTCCTGACCATCTCAGACAAGATTTGATCTGCCTCCACGAAATCGTCGAAGGGGCGGAGGAACTGGAGATGGACTTGTGTACTAGGTCTAAGGTGAATATCTCGCTTATTTCTGGGATTTTTTGCTGAAACTTTGGTAAATGCCTATAGAGCCGACCCGCTCTCATAATCTAATGAGCACTCGACCTCAATGATTTTGCCTGGAGACTGCCTTTAAGGAGGGAACGGCAAGTAAAACAAATCTTTGACAAAAGAAAACGCAAAAAATTGTGGTTCTTCAGGAAATGTTGTTTTACCTATCTTGTAAGCATAATAACGCTAGCAAAAATGCGAATTAGGCAATACTTCACCTTCTTCCCTTTTCAGTTATGTTTGTGCAGGTAAAAAATTTCATTAGTCTAAATATGTATAGTGGTGCAGAAACATGTTGGAAAACAACTCATTGAAACATTGCGAAATATGGTGCATCAAGAGCGTTACCGCGTCTAATCTGAAAAAAGCTCGGTCGTATTTCGATGATGAATCGATGATAAGAATTCAACTATATTGCACATAATGTCGAAAAATATGTAAAGGGGTAGTTTCCGCTCGGATTCTTCCCCGAAACATTCAAAATTCCTGACTTCGCGCCTTTCATATGCCAAAGCGCGCCCTAAATAGAGTACTAGTGCACGCGCCGCGGTCTTCCCGCTTCCTGGTCCTTCATGAACACAAAATTTACTCGTTCGGGTGACTGGGAAGGTTCTCGTCGGGAACCAGGGTAAAGACCACGCCCATTCCCGCTCCCGTGCATCCATGAATACCAGCACTGGTAGCGCAGCAAATTTTTCTAGAGCGCAGAATAGGGCGGGGGCGGCACGTAATCGCATTCTTTGACCGCGGTCTCAGCCCAAAGAGAGTGTTGGCGGATGAGGCGAACTGACGAGACAGTCGGCCTATGTTTCATCATAGGTGCATAGATGTAGTGGAAGTCGCGTTGGGAACCACCTTTCGCTGGCTCTGTTGATCGGGACAGTGATGGATACAGTTGCCAATGATAAAAGCGAGAGACTTAGACAGTGCTTTCAGGATTTCGTGGCGGGACCAGCGCCCTACGCTGGCAGTCCCGCGGCCTACGAGTGAGAGAGTGAGACAGTGTTTACGAGTTTCCTGGCTGCATAATGTGCGGAGCAAGATTATCACTATGCGGCGGTGTGCGGGCTCACATATGCCAAGCCGGGCGATGCTGTGCGGCTCACAGATGCCCGATCGCGGCGGTGCTGTGCGGCCCATAGATGCCAGATCGCAGCGCGGTGTGATGTGGGGCCTACGCACGTTCCACACACGGTCCACGTCCTTCACACGAGGTGGGAAACCGTGCAAGGAGTTCTGCAGCATCGAGGGCGCTGAGTAGCAATGGTGTCTCAGCGGCCCTTCCGCTTGGACAATACCACCCCTTCTTAATACTCCCTAACCTCCTTGTTTGAACCTCGAAATTTGCAAAGGGTGTGCTGGGTCTAAATGGTGCTGAAAACGGCAGGATATCGGTCCCCGAGTGAGAAAAGTGTGCGTGCACTCAGTACTGCGGACAACGCTGAGATACGAGATCACCAAAGGAGGAGGTCTCTCTGGCTGTCGTGTGGAGAACGCCAGGGATACGGTCCCACCGACACAGAAAGGACTCAGCACTGTGGAAAACCCAAGGATACGGGCCCAACGAAGGAGAAAAATAAGTCAGCGGTCAGCAATGTGGAGAACCCTTGTGTAAGGAGGATGGTCCGGAGCTCAATTACCTAGGAACGACTAGGCCACAGATTTGTTAAAGGAGTACGGGTGCCCTTCAGCTCAACAGTTTGGGAAACGCCCAGATACGGGTAATGGAATGCTGGTGATAAAGAACGGGATGAAATAACATTGCACCGGGCAGTAAATTCGCAGAACGACCTGCGTGTAAGAATTTCCAATCGTGACCACCATCAAGATTGGAAGCCCGACGTTAGCTGGGCTACTAGAATGGCAGAATGTGCGCATTTCATAGATCGGATTATGTGTTCGGGCACAGTTAATGATTTTCCCTTGTTTGCTAATTTTCTGTGGACTTCAAAAGTGTAAATACTTTGCACGGACCTCAAGTGGCTTCCCCACCCCACTTTCTAGCGTCGCGTAGAGGCGGTATTATAATATAGAGGCTTACACCTCCTGTATGAAGAAAGACTGGTAAGGGTCCAGACCGGAGTCCAGATCTTCGCTGGACCCGCTCAGATCCTCGCAAAACTCGCACTTTTGACATACTTGCACATTCAGTGACTCATATCTCCACTGGCGTTCTCGCAGCCAACCGGTGAGACCGTGTTTACAGTTCTCACGCTGTGCAATATACGGAGCAGTGAAACGCCCCAGCAACTCATCCACACCGTATAGCGCCGCACAGAAGCTCGGCGGCGGCAGCACGTTCGCTCTCTCCCACCACGGTGGCCCGCCGGTGGCGGTGCGTTCGTCTGCGCCCACCCTGCCGCGGCGCTGTCTTGTCTGTAAGCGTCCGTCTTGTCCCAACAGTGAGGAAAACTCCAGGACACAGGTCCGCCGATGAAGGATCTGTCCACGGTTGCCCAATAGTGAGAAAAACTCCAGGGTGTACGGGTCTGCTTTGCCCAAGCGGTAGTGAAAACATCACGGCAAGGGTCCTCCGTGGCCAAGCATTCATAATGAAGCACCACCACAGAAACTCTCATCGCAAGCTGATAAGAAAGCTATGATCAAATGGGGTTCTGCGACTACAATTTTGCAAGTGGTATGAAGTTTTCATTATATATATATATATATATATATATATA
>JARK01001581.1:34924-49830 GCA_000688135.1 Ancylostoma ceylanicum
TATATATATATATATATATATATATATATATATATATATCAGTGGCGGACGCAGGAGGTGGGGGGGGGGCGCGCCTCCCCCTCCCCCGAGAATGGGTCGCCAAATTTTTGCTGAGCTGAGGCATCATGACTAAACGGTTGAGTGATCAAATTATTTGTCGTCAATAACCTTTAACATAAACGAGTGGTGAAAAGAAGAATGTGGTACAGAGCGGAAATGAGCCAATATCTACTTACTTGAAATCATCTTCACTACACACGTATGATGGTCAAATGGGAAGAAGTGCGAGAAGTGGCAAAGGACTGTGAGCTTCTCCCTGGAAAACAAGCAGTAAGCTTCTTCATAGAAGAATTTTACAGCCCATCAAAATTATTATCGTTTACCAGTTATATGAGACAGAATTATTGGAGAGAAATTCCTATTATTTTATTTTTCTTACACAGTGCGCTTCATAACTATAGGACCACACATCAACTTTCCCACTTCTGGCTCTTCCTCTAACTTTCGAATTTTTCCTCTAGTACCTTAGCAGTAGTTTTTCCTAGTTGTGATCAGCACCAAAAGTAACCATGGTATCCAATTTTTGAGCTCGCGGCCGCAGCCCTAGTTTTTGAAAACTATTTTTCTCTTCGGCAGTCACGACAAACCTTCAGATTCTAACAAGTTTATTTGCCGCGCAATCAAATTGACGAAATTTCAATAATTTATGGAGCACCCATGGACAACACTGATTTCATACTGTCCGCTACTCCTGCGCCTTATAGGGATTCTGAGGATATAATCTTCGATAGAAAGTCTTGCACATGCAAGATTGTCTATCTCAATTTCCCAGATGCTCATTCCTGACGGAGGTGAACTCAAAATTGCTGGAAAGAACCCACTGCAGTCCTACTTTAGAAATATTCTGTTTAACTGCTCTGCTAGGTGACCATCCGAGTAGGCAACACTCGCCGGACATCGAAGTTTTTCACCATTTTCTCACAAAGATCTGCGAAACGGTGGCGCAAAATGATGAAAATTATTCATAGGATTTTTCTGATGTCCGACGCTGCCAGATTGGATACCGCTATCTGCTTTCTCAAGTGTCCGCGCTTTCCGAAATGGGCAGCAACTGATCAAATGTAGTTATGTAAATGTCACAGATGATGAGGTGAGCAGATCCTGTTCCAAATGAAGTGACTGGTCGTGAATGAGGTGGCTATATACCAGACTTTGTAATTATGGTAAATGGAAGAGTTATTAACGTGATAGTGGAAGATCTTCAGAAAAACTATTTTTCGATTTCTATGACTTCTACGATTTCTTTGAGTTGCTGTCGCGCTTTTTTTAAGGGGCTGGAACTTGGCCGGATAGCGCCAAACATCAGAATATGCCAGAGAGCAATTTCCGTCATTTTGAGCCACCAGTTCGCGCGTTCCAGTAAGAAAATGTTAGAACACCTCTTTGTCCGGCGAGTGTTGCCCACTTGGATCGTCACCTAGCAAAGTTAGTAAAACAACCTGTGACCAGTGCTAACTGTATTTCTAAGGAAGGACTATAGTGATGCTTGTCAGCCAATTTTGAATGCACCTCCGCCAGCAACTATCGGCTGACGAATTGAAATAGGCAGTCTTGCATGTGCGATGTCTATCGAAGCGGATGTTTTCAAAATCCCTGTAAGGAGCACAAGTAGCGAACTGTATGAAATATGTATCAGTGTTGTTCATGGATACTCCATAAATTATTGAATTTTCGTAAATTTGATTGCACGGCAAATAAACTTGTTAGAATCTGAAGGTGTGTCGTGACTGCGAAAGAGAAACATAAAGTTTTAAAGCCAGGGTCGCTGCCGTGAGCTCGAAAATTGACACCACGGTTATTTCTGGTGGTGGTCACTATGGTACATAAGTAGAAATTCCAAAGTCAGAGGAAAAGCTAGGAGTGGGAAAGTTGGAGTGGGTGGTGTCCTACAACTATGAAACGCTCTGCATTTTTCCTTCTGGTTTCAATGCAGATAGGGGGCTCTCATTCCAAAACGCAGTCCTTGGTAATTTCTTCAATGATCAGAAGTTGATACATCATAACAGAGGTTGATGCACCATAATAGAGAAATGATAGCCAATAGAAGGGCTAATAACTCACTTCCTCCGCATTCCCTTCACATTTGAGTTTTGAAAGACATATTCCACGTCACCTATCTTTTGGTTGTCAACAGCATCAAATCGAATATCGTAGAACAAATTAGAAGTCTGTTCTCCTCCAAATGATTCTCGTGTATCGCGAGAATCCGAGCCTGTCAAGCTGTGTTCGACTTCCACAACAATATCAAAAGTCTGTAATAAAGAAATGTCGTGTAGAATTGCATAAACGACGGATCCAACTATACGATTCTATTAGTGGCGGACGCAAGAAGCGGGCGGAAGGGGATTAAGGAGGGGAACGTGGGGAATATTGGGGTTCGAAGTTCTGGGGACGCAAATGGAGAATAACAATAATAAAGATATCAATTATAGTATGATCTGATAAATAAAAGTTATGACACATCTCTATGCACCCTATGACACTCCTCTATGTACGCGATAGTGGTTTCGTCATCGTCCTTATTGTCTTAATGACGAATACAGTCTCCAATGATGAAGGCGAGAGTGAAAGACAGTGATTTCAGGTTTTTGCGGCGGGACCCGCGTCTCCCACTGGCAGTCTCGCAGCCAACGAGTGAGACAGTGTTGACGAAGTTCATGCTGCGCAATATGTATAGGAGCATATTCACACCTCTACTACTCATTCGCACCCTTTACACATATCAACGGTCATGCGGAAGTGGTACGGTCCTCCGGGCCCTCCATAGTAGCCCTGCGGCAGCGGTAAGGTTGTCCGTGCCCTCTACGGTGGGATTGCATCAGCGGTGCTCTCCCGTGAAAACTCCAGGATGCAGTTCCAGCAATGAAATATGGGTCCGCCGTGGCCCAGTAGTGTGGAAAACGATAGAATACGGATTCGACGATGGCGACTGGGTCCTCCTCGGCCAAGCAGTGCTGCAAACACGAGGATAGTTGTCCGCGTTGGCCAAGCAGCGGTGAAAACGGCAGAATACGGGTTTTCGATGGCGGATCGGTCCACCGTGGCCCACAGTAAAAAGAAAGCCGGCTACTGGTCCGCATTGGCCTGGAAGTGATGGAAACGCCAGGGTTCGGGTCCTTCTTAGCCACGTAGTGGTGAAAATGCCAGGGTTCCGGTTCGCCTTGACCAGGCCGTTGGTGAAGACGATGAAAAAAGGTCCGCTCTAACCAAAAAATTGTGAAACGCCAGGATGCGGGTCCGCTTGGACACGTAGTAGTGAGAAGCCAGGATTTGGGTACGGCGATGAAGGAGAAAGGAAAGCGCTAGAACACGAGTAAACCGAATGAGGATGGAGACATTATGCCCAATTAGCGAGGAAAACGACAGAATACGGATCGGACGATGAAGGATGGATCCGCCTTGGCGCAGTAGTGAGGGAAACGCCAGGGTGCTGGTCCGTCCTGGCCAAGTAGTTGTGGAAACGTCAGGATACGTGTCCGCTTATGCCAAGCAGTGGTGAAAGCGCCAGTGTTCGGGTCTGCTTTGGTGCAGTAGTGAGGAGCTCTAGGGAACCGGTCCACCCTGGCCAAGCAGCGGTGAGAACGACAGGGTACGGGTCTGCGATTGAGAATTGAGGAAAACACCGGAACGCGTGTCCACCGATGGAGGATGGGCCCAGCAGTGAGAAAAGTGGTTGAGTTGTGGGGAAAGGGTCATGCGGCGGGTCCATCAATGAGGGGGGCGGGGGTGGGTTCGCTATCATATGACAATGCTTGGACTAGTATCCGTATTACACAGCCAGTCCGCTGTTTTTTTTTTTTGAAAATGGCTCCAGCGATCATTTGAGCTCATTTTCATATAACCATTTTTGCTGCCAAGTCGCGGATGCATTCCAGCGTTCATTTGAGCTAATTTTCATATAACCATTTTTGCTGCCAAGTCGCGGATGCATTGTCATTTATGTCTCAATCAACAACCTCTACTTCCTCTGAGATTCCCAATTAAATCCTTCTTGAGTTAGCTCGAGCATCCCTACAGCAATCGCAGTTTGAGTGATTCCGTGTCATTATTCACAGCATGTCGGTAGCATGTGGAAGGAGAAATCAGAAAGGTGAAAGGGTCGTTGAGCTCGCCGAAGCGCATGATCTTGCGATTGCCGGCACCTTCTTCATGAAGAGGGAATCTCAGAAGATTACGTATTGCAGCGGAGGTCGGCAAAGTGAGATTGGCTACATCCTGGTTAGAAGACGTTTCCTAAAAACAGTCAAGAATGTGAAGACTATCCCAGATGAAAGAATCGCAGGCCAGCATCGACCAGTAGTAGCGGATGTATGTATAGCCTTACAGAAGCACACTAAAACTAAACGAGTGCCACGCATCCGGTGGTGGAAGCTAGCAGGTGAAAGGCAGAAGACGTTCCGCGACAAGATTATTGCTACCGGTTTGTCAGAGCCCTACGGTCACATAGACTCAGTGTGGGCTAGCGCCGCAACTACTATCCTGACGTCCGCTAGGGACACATTAGGAGAAACTAAAGGTGGGAGGAAAGGAGATAGGGCAACGTGGTTCTGGAGTGAAGACGTGCAGAAGATTGTTAAGGCTAAGAAGGACGCGTACAAAGCGTTGCAGAAGACCAAGTCGCTCCCTTTACTGGCTGAGTACAAGTCAAGGAAGAAGGAGGCGAAAGCTGCTGTAGCTCGCGCAAAAAAAATGCTGTGATGGACGAGACATACGATAAGCTAGAGAGCTCACAGGCGGAAAAACACGTGTTCCGGCTCGCGAAAGCACGTCACAGGGCATCCCTAGATGTGACTGAGGTAAGAGCTGCCAAGAACGAAGACGGTGAAGTTCTGAGAGACCCTGTGGCAGTAAAGGAGCGGTGGAGAGCGTATTTCGAGCATCTGCTGAACGAGGAGTTTTCAATAAAGCCAAAGGCTCCCGCAGAACCAGTAGCTGGGCCGATGCAGCCTTGGACAGTCGATGAGGTGAGAAAGGCCATCAAGAAAATGAAGGCTGGCAAAGCCACAGGTCAAGATGGCATCCCTGTGGAGGCGTGGAGGTCACTTGGCGAATTAGGAGTGTGGTGGCTGATCAAGTTCTTCAATAACATCACAAGGTCAGTGAAAATGCCAGAGGCGTGGAGAGACAGCATCATAGTGCCGATCTTCAAAAGGAAAGGTGATGCGATGGACTGCACGAACTACAGAGGTATCAAGCTAATCGCACATACGACGAAGATTTACGAACATCTTCTGGGTACGCGACTGAGAGAGATGGTGGAAATTTCACCAGATCAATTCGGATTTGTCCCAGAGCGGTCGACAATTGATGCTATCTTTATCGCCCGCCGAGTAATGGAAAATACCGCGAAAAGAACAAGCCATGCCATCTCGCATTTCTGGATTTGGAAAAAGCATATGACAGATTGCCGCGCACAATGCTTTGGGAGGTAATGAGAGAAAGAGGGATCCCGGAATGCATGGTGAGGACTTTCCAAGTCATGTATAACGGATCAACATCAAGTGTGCGCACCTCACATGGAATGACATCAAAGTTCGACATAACTGTGGGGTGCACCAAGGATCAGCCTTGAGCCCACTCCTGTTCATCATGACACTGGACACAGTGGTAAAACATCTCCTGGAATGTTCGCCGTTCACACTGCTCTACGCTGATGATGTCGCTTTAATCGCAGATTCGAGAGCCGAACTCCAGCTCAAGATCCAGAAGAGGCAGACAGCTCTTGCAGACGCGGGTCTCAAGTTGAATCTGAAGAAAACCGAGGTCATGAGCAGTATGGGGGAGGCGACGCCGTGCTAGACGAAAACGGGACCGCTTCCACACAAACCGAAGAATTCCACTATTTGGGAAGCATCCTGAGTGCTGACGGAACGGTGGATGCGGCAGTTGGCGGACGGATTGCCTGCGCTTGGTTAAAATGGAGAGATCCAACCGGAATTCTCTGCGATCGAAGGTGCTCCAGGGTGTTGAAAGGGAAATCTAGCGCACTGTTGTGAGGCCGGCAATGATGTACGGCAGTGAGTGCTAGCCGGTGTCGAAGACGCACGAAAGAATGTTGAACAAAGTGAGATGCGCATGCTTAGATGGGCATGTGGTCTTACGCGACGCGATAATGTGCGCAATGAAGATATAAGAGCATTGTTGCAGACGGCGCCCATACAGCAAAAACTGTGCGCACAGAGGCTGCGGTGGTTCGAACACGTTATGAGAAGATCACCACTACACCCTACCCGGCAGGCCATGGAGATGGAGGTTACCGGCAAGCGCCCCAGAGGCGCACCGAAAAAACTTTGGAAGGACACCGTAAGCAAGGATATGAGGGAGCTTGGTGTCACAAAGGATGACGCTCAGGATCGAGATCTATTGCACAGGAGAACCAAAACAGCGGACCCCGCGAATGCGCGGGACAAACGCTAAGGAGAAGAAAAAGATTCACAGCATGTTGGTCACAGCAGAAGGTTCACATCTGCTAGAGTCCTTTGAAGGACTCTTGCGCGCAGAGCACGCAGAGCTAGGAGAAACTGCCCATGGCGGGTTTGTACGCATGTAAGAAGTGCGGCAAAAAAAAACGGGTGGAAATGTTGATGCATCGGAAAGTAACTTGCGTGTAATGAAAACTTGTCAAATAAGGCGAAGGATTCTGTTATGGGCTTAGCTAAAGGCAGCACCCACGGAAAATTTTGTTGCAAACATTCGGAAAGTTCTGAAAAACCCTGGACTTGCAGAACGCTTTCGGGCGGAAAGAGAATTGGGGGGAGTCACCCCAAAAAGTCACAGCAAAGCTATCTAGGCAGTTTTTTATGCCTAGGCTAATTCAGAGGGTGAGTCGGTTTAATTACTGCAACAAATCCGAGTGAAAAACCAAAAGAATCAAAAAAAAATTACAACAACAAATTTAGTATTGCTTCCAGTCTTCCTAGCTAAAAATCAATGCGGCTAACAAGCTAACAAGGTTACAACATGTACGACATGTCGAAAGCACATCTGTGTTCTTTAGCAAATGCCCCCCTCCCAACTCCATTTTCGCTCACTTTCGCAGTACAAGCTGCAGTGGAAGTGTCCTTCCCCCTACTTACAAGAAGATTACCTAGGACCAGGCGGACTTGTTTCATAGGTGAATGGAAGCGTTTTCGCGGTTGCATTCGGCTCCATCAAAACACCGAAATTTTTTGGGGCGCGGTAAGGACTGATTGTCAGCTAATCTATCCACCAAACCACAGCACTTCTAAGGGATATGGAATGCTTCACAGCAACGCTGTCGCTGCGGCCGTTCACCGCAGAAAGTTCTCGTGCAACTGATCCTACACCAACAAGTTATCCAACGCAAATAGTGTGAAAAGACATGAGAACTTGTAAAACTTTGTTATCATCTTCATTCATTTTGTTCACAGCGACGATGTCGCAGTCGAGTATGCCACGGGCATAAAGGCAATTCCTATACTTTGGACCGGATATCGTATTCGAACAAAAAATTCGAATAATCGAATTTCGAATTTGAACAATTCGAAATTCGACTATTCGAAAAAAGTTCATTTTCGAATTTATTCAAAAGGCGACTATTCGAAAAAGGCCATTTTCGAATTTATTCGAAATTCGGATATTCGAAATGAGTCTACTTTTTAATTCATTCGAAAATCGATTCGATTTTGTCTCGAATAATCGAATAACTTCGCATATTCGAGGGAAGCACAGTTCTGCCTCCCAAGCTGCGTGACCTTTTTCTGTAATAGTGGATAGTCCGCAGAGGACAAATGATCAGCAGTGTATTTGATTTTTCAGGCTACTCATAATGTTACTCTTTCGTAAATCACGTAATTCCACCTTGATAGTGCTCCTCAAGGTCAACCCCGAAAAAAGAAAGAAAAATTATTGCCAAAGAAAAATGCTACGAGATTGCAGTATCATGAGCTCTGCGCATCCCACATGACGGGATTGATCAACACCGACCACTTTATCTTTCATAAGTTTTCTTGCCGCGTGAGGGTGCTGCGGTCCACGAAAATATGTGATTTCGCGAACATCGGCATAATGAAAAAGACGGCCTTATCGATCTTTAGCTATTGGTCCTCATCTCATAGCTGGGCACAACTCGACCACACCTGCTGGATGCGAAATAATTAGAAAGTTGTGAAAACAGTATTTTTAGTGCTGCTGATGCAGGAGTTTGCGTGAGGCTATACAAAGCTTACATTTTACATCTACTAGAGTATGCGAGCCAAGCATGGAGCCCTGTCCTGCGCAAGAACATTATGAATATTGAAAAAGTGCAAATGACATTCACACGACATTCTCTTCTACAGAATTTTACCGAGCCCTAACCATCCACAGAGCCTTCCATCCTATAAAGCAAGGTTACAAAAATTAAATCTGCATAGTTTATTTTACCGAAAGGTTTTTGCCGACCTGGTTTTAGCATTTCGAATTCTCAAAATTGAAACCAAGTCGAAACTAAGCGACTTCTGGGTATGGAAGCCATGCTCTGGGCGTAGAGGCACTTTCTGTTTCCAGTATCCGTCTCGAGCTTTCTCTCATTCACTTTTTAATGAGTCGTTCTTCGTGAGGACCTCAAGATAGCTTCAGAAACTATCAGATCAGCTATTGTCAGCGCCTAACAGTTTTTGTTCCAAGCAGAAACTCAAGGGATGTGATCTACTTGATCTACTGGATTTTCACGATTTGGGTGAATCCTGAATGTTAGGAAGGTTTTTTTGCCTTCTTTTCCGTCTTTATATTTCAGTGGGACCATCTTGATTAAAACACGCTTCTTTTCGGCATCTTGCGCTTGCAGTCAGACTTGTGCCTACTGGATCATCAGCTACCCACTTGCATTTTCGCCTACTTTCTTGCACTGTTCCTGACTTTCTAGTGAGGAAATGTCCACTTTTGGTTTTTCCTGAGAAGTGTATTTCTGCCTTTCAATTCCGTGAGCGTTCCTCCCCTACAGTCTTCCTGCAACAGTCCAAAAAAAGCAAAGTATATTAATACTATCCTTTTACAGATGTTGTGAAACATGTTTGTTTACCTACCATCGGGGAAATCCTCGTTGTTCCTTCCAAAATGGTGCTAGGCATCTCCTCCTATATAAAGACTGGTAAGGGTACAGATTCGAGGTTCAGACGCGAAAGTCTTGCGAAATCCTTGGCTATTTTGGCCTATCCCGGCACATGATACAGCGATTGGTAATGCTGAGGAGCAGCTTTTAGCGAATGCACCAATACCGACTCTTTTGTGAACCGTTCAAATGTTTGCATAAAATCAGAGGTTGATCAACGAGAACAACAAAAAGCCTACATATGGAAGGAGCGCAAAAGTATTGCCTTTGAACTATACATTCACTTATTAACATATCGATTCTCCTCACATAAAATTACCTGCTTATTGAAGTCTATGTTCGAGATGTGTTCAATCCTCATCTCAGTCGATATGGTGATTGCTGCGTTTCCTGGAAATATGGAACTAGGAAGTTCTGAATGAACTCTCACAGTTTACATAAATGCAGTAACTCCTGCGGAGGAGAGGTTTTGGCGCGATATTTTCAAATTATTAGGTCGTCAAGTATGAAACGTCTGATTTTTCAAGTGGCCATTTCGACAGCTGGTACCTTCGGGGTTTTAATACTCCACCCTCATCTTTCATTTTATTATGAAGGAACATCCTCGCTCTTTCAAAATCATTTATTAGACTTTTGGTCAATTTTTAAAGTTTTGTCTGAGAGAAACTTTTGTGAAACTACTCGAAGACGAAAAATCGTATCACTTCGGAATTTTGGTTCTATCGCGGAGCATGCAAAGCAAGGACAACTCGAAATACCCAAGGGATGTTTGAAGAGGGGTGGCTAATAAAAGAACAGGACGCCGATGGTTTGAGAAATTTTTTCCTAGTGATATAATCGTGCAAAGTGAGCGTTGCGATAAACTTGGATTACGATGAGCTGGAAGCTGTAGCTCCAGCGGATAGGAATCAAATTAGGCCAACATAAGCAGCAAGGTTTGGCATACGTAATCCTATATTATTGAAATATTCAAGGCACTATGACAAGGTAAAGTGGCTTTATAAACGAATTTTCCACAGTTTGATTCCAAAGAATTGGTGCTATTTTTGACCATTTTTTGGAAAACCACGTCGTTTAAACCAGGAAAGCAAGGAGGAAATCCACCTGCCATTCAGTGTACTGGCCAAACCTTCCTCTACTTGACCACAACTTCCTCCACGGATTATTCCACTTTTTGGTACAAAAAATGTTTGATTTCGAACACCATGTTGAAAACGCCCTTTTACGAATTATCGCCACTTGCTTTCCCTGCTTTTGAGCAGGTGGCGCAACCATGCTACCGCTAAGATGGCAAGGCTGTGCCCGTAGCATAGGGGCATATTTGAATTGTTTCTACCCTCTCTTGTTTGAGAAACATTATCCAAAACGTGCTCATTCCAAATCAGACATTTCATTCTTGACGACCTAATATTTTGCTCAATGACCAGCCGAGATCCAGCGTTGGCCGGCATCTTCCCATTGGCCATCCCTCGTAATCAAATTTTTCATACATCCCTCCTTCCCAACTCCAAAACACTCTTGCAACAACTGCGGAACTTTTCAAATGTTAAAGGCAGTGCTCACCTCATGTTCGATTTCGGGTTATCAAGAGAATCTGGACCTAGTCGACGAGCTAAATTCAGCTATGTATATGATCTCTAACAAAACTGTGAGAAACCCATTTTTGAGGGACCAAATCATCCTGGCGCTACGAGTTTGACGGCAGGGAAGGTGCATGTCCTGCCACACACATCCGCTGATCTCATTGATCGCGGAGGTGCTCTCATTGCCAAAAGCCGTGTGGCGCCTCTTACACCGACCGAGAATTTGTGCAAATCCTCGGACGGTGTATTTGAGGTGAGACGCTGCCTTTAAACTCGATTACCAGTCACCACAGTCGTGACCATCGGGTCATGTTCAACTATCAAACAATGAGGCCTAAACAGGATCCCACTATTAGCGTTGAGATCAGGAATGGATGCTCACTAAGCTAAAATCGTCGACTCGAATGGGCATGCCAAGAAAGGTGCACACGGTAACACCCCATGATAAGGCTGATAGCAGCGCCTCATCCGCTATGACTCCTTTTCTAACTCGATTTATCGCGCAATAAAAACAACTCATTCCTAGACCGTAAGGCGGTTGGTGAGAAATAATTCTTTAAAATATGTACAGCAATGACCACATACAATGCTGCTCCTAAGGCTGCCGGTATACCTCTCGAGGAGTATCGCACCTCGCATGGGCGACTTCATTTTCGATACGTATTGATTGTGTGCGGTCCGATATCGGCGACTGACCGTCTGCAATGGATATGTATTGAAAATTAAGTCGCCTTGGCGACGGCAGTGCTGAATTCTATACTCCATAGAAGCACGCTTTCTTTATATTTCACACGGCAAAAGCTGACGCAATGAGATATCAAGG
Organism: Ancylostoma ceylanicum; assembly: GCA_000688135.1. NCBI lineage: Eukaryota > Metazoa > Nematoda > Chromadorea > Rhabditida > Ancylostomatidae > Ancylostoma > Ancylostoma ceylanicum. The sequence goes on from JARK01001581.1 coordinate 46,443, forward strand.
TTCTCACTCTTTAGCCATATTTTTCAGTCTTCCCGTATTAAATATCACAGACTGATGATTTGGAGTGTGCTGAGATCGCTTTCTAAAATTTTCCGGATCCATGCGATCTGAATTTCATTCTCATAAAGGCATGTAATCCCCCCTGGGTTGTCTGTTTCGACAATCAATCTCTGAACATCCTGGGCTTGATGGAAGGGTGTGCAAAATCTGTAAAGAAAATAGCAACAGTGTAGATGCTCTCGTACGAAAGGATTTCAACGCTGTGGTGGCCCCGCTGCTGTGCCGTTTATGTGACCCTTGCTTTCGCCCTCTGTATAACGTCATACATGTTAGCCGCTTCTTACGATTATGCAACATTTTCTCATCTTATGATTGCTTACAGACAACGATTATGAATAATTGATAGGAAATTCAGCACTGACGAGGAAAGTGCGGATCTGCTGATCCATCTGCAGTGAAACACTCCTATGGCTTAGTGTCAACAGAGCGAGGATCGGAATGAGGCGGAATAGTGTAATGAGCAAAATTGAGAATGATCATATTTATGAGGTGAAAAAAACCAAAGCAATACACGAAAGGTACGGTGAACTCCGAACGGCCGTAGACAAGACACGGGACCACGCGCGGCCTTCTCAGGCAGAAACACAGGGGACTCAGCATGCTGGCTCGGGTTGTCTACTGCTGTGTGATACTCGAGTTCTCTCCTAACGCAGAAGCAGACAACCAGAGCCAGCATGCGGAGCCCCCTATATCTCTACCTAAGATGCCGCGCGCGGTCCCGCCCTCGTCTACGTCCGTTTGGGGTTTACTGTATGTACTTCGAAATACGAAAAAATCTAATAGACTGCATACCCACACATTTACATTGAGTCATTATGGCAGTGAATATGATACAATATCGATTCCTGCGAGCCTTCTGCGAGGTTCGAGACTTTCTCCAACATTGTTCACTGTCACCAATCAAAAAAAAAGATGGAGTAACCAATTGCTCAAATAACACAAGTGGTGGAGGGACAATTCCGATTTTATTTCATCTAGTTTTAAACGAGAAATGGATTTCACTTACCCTTTCTGCTTTCCACGGATATGATTAGGCAGTAGATGAGGTAGACAGCAATAAAGAGCATAATTGAATGAAGCGTGAATTCACATTTGCACCGGAGTAGGCATTCTGAAATTGCTTGTTACAACTAGGCTACACACAAGAGCCTCCAGTTGTTTGCAATGTGGAATCGCGCGTCCAATTGCATGAATTGAGAATGTAGATGGTGATATCAGTAGGTGCGACAGGAGTGAGGAAAAGCACAGAAAAGCGTAGAACGGGCAGGAGTGATCCAGGAATAAGTAGGATCATAGGAAGCCGTGTTCCGGTGCGGCTTATCCCAGGGCCATGCGCGGTCATGTGTCGTGGCCTCCTGTTCAGAGCGCCTGAATTGAATAATCGCAGGTCACCACTTTTGATGGTGTCATAAGTTCCAATCTTTTGCTTTTTAAGGGAATCCGTCTCAGTTCTTGTATTTCCAATAGTTTTGCAGATGTGACTGAGAGTAAGAAAGCTGTTTAATGTAGGTAAGTCCATGTGCTGATTTAAAAGGATCACCCATGGAAAATTTCGTTACGAACATTCTAACAGGTCTGAAAACCCTGGACTTAGGGAGTACTTTCGCCGTCCAAGCTGCACAGCAAATGTCCCTGTACCTACTTACAATAAGATCGCCTAGAAGCAGAAGGACCTGTTTCTGTTCTTCTTTTCGGTTGCATACCGTTGCTTTGCAGCAACGAAATCCTTCAGGAACGCGTGGAAGACCGATTATCAGCTGATCTGCTCTTCAAACCATCCTCCTGCTAAACTGAATTTCGTTGTTAAGCCCTGGGAATTACTCCGATCTCCCCAATCTTTAATATTTTCCTGTTTTTGATGAATGCAATTCTTTAGCACTAGTGCTGTTCAGCTATTATGGTTGACTAACTAATTAGTACTAGACCTAGCTTATGACGAGATTTCGATTTTACCTCATTTCTTCCTTGTTTGAGAATATCATGAAGTTTTAATTTCCAAACGATGTCTTTGTTAATTCTTGCAAGTTTTCCAATAATTATTGCTTCTGCAGCGGTGCTGGGAGGCTGTAGTTCGGGAAAAATAATTGGTTTTGCGGAGATCTTCGTGGGGAAAAAACAGCCTTTTCGATCTTTCGCTATCGGTCCTCAACCCACCATGGCTCGCGCAACTTGACCACTCCTGTTGAACACAACCTAGTTATGAACTTCTAAAAACAGTATCTTCAATTCTAATGGAACGTTATTTTCCAGAAAAAGTGTTGGGTACCCTCGATAGCTCCGAAATATCCTGAGATCTTGAAGTCAGAAATTTCCATGGATGCTGCCTTTAAGCGATTTTTGTTTTAATTTCAGAAAAACATAAACAAAAAGAATCGTTGGATTTTTGAACATCAATACCGCTGTGTGGTTGGAGGAACAATTAGGGACACGTATCTCCCTCTCGATATTTTGGAGACCGTCTTACAAGGCGCTCATTCTTTTTTGTTTGCTTTCGCTTCGATGTTAATCGAGGATGGGATCAGTTTCTCTGATGGACGATTGAGTACTTCCCTAATAGCCATCTCAGACAATCGGGCAGCTCTAGCCTACAACAACAGCAATTCTATGCGCGTGACACTTCGAGTAGAGCTGCTGTTTTGGAATGACAATGGCAGGTGTCTTCAAAAGGTCCCCTCACTAGCATGTCATAGTCGCCCTACTGCACCGCATTTTCAGAGATTTTGTCACCCTAAAATGCTGCCATAGCACCCCGACAATGGATCGTCGCAGGGCTATTATAGGGTAGCTGAGCTCATTTTTGCTCAAAACCCCCACCCAGACAAATTTTCGGAACTTCCGCGGAGCTATATCGGGACCTACTTCGGGTGACCCGACGGAAGTTATGATTAAGTTCCGCGGAAGTTCAGAATCAGCTCCATGGAAGTTCCGAACAGGTTCCGCGGAAGTTCCGGAATCAACCAAGAGTGGCGTATTTGCTCAAAATGAAATCGACCATAATCCCGGTGAACCGGTAAGACTGAGCAACGTGGAGCGGTAAACGTCTGCGCAAGTTGCGAGACTGAGGTCTCGAACCCATCAAACGTGTTTTTGTGGCTCAGCCAGAGCTGCTCTTCGGACGCGTGTGTTCTTCAGGAAACACCCTCAGCAGGTGTGCCCTCTGAGTGTGCTACATACCTGCATCAGGTGTTGTCTTTTTTTCGAAAGTTCCGCGGTGCTTCCGAATGACTTCAAGGCTCCGCGGAAGTTCCGAAGATTGGTAAGCTTCGCGAAATTTCCGAGCGTTTGTATGGGCATAATCCCCCAAGAGCAGACGGTGGGGAGGGGGGGG
>JARK01001581.1:49968-70005 GCA_000688135.1 Ancylostoma ceylanicum
GGGGGGGGGGGGACCTTGCTGAGTAAATTCAACGCACGACACCACAGAATTCACAACGAAAATTTTATTATCGCTTCTAAATGCAGAATAGCTTCAATGATGAGGTAAATAGCTAACAGAGGTGAATAGTAAAGCAACTTCTTCAACATAACAAGAACAAATAACATTCATTCTGCGGTGAAGCTGAATATACACATAATAGAATAGACGGATTGATGCCTCAGCGTCAGCTTTCAATTGCAGTTTAACACTTTCAAGGGTCAATGAAGTCGAGTTATTTGGCGAGAAGCCAATTTACTGCCTATTTCGAATCGTCAATATTTCAAAAAAAAAAAGAAAAACTCAATTTCTCAACTTCTTCAAATAGTCGGTTTTTCGAATAAATCGATTTTCGCCCCTTTTCGAACAGTCGACATATCGAGTCACTTGAAAGTCGATTTATTCGATACTCGATTCGACTCGGTCGAGTCAAGTGTCTAATATAAACCAATGAAATAACGAAAACGCGAAGAACACTGCAAAACATTTTAAAAAATCCAGTAGAAAGCATAAGCGACATAAAGGAACAAACGAACAAGACTAGAAATAAAAAGGAGTAGGGAAGAATAAGAAAAAAAAAGATATGTTCATGTTCGAACAAAAAAAAACTTTTCTTGTGAATAAGAACTCATGCAAGACCCCACCACCCGCGCTGGTTCAAATTTCAAAAAATGGATCGCTCTCGATCTCGCAGCACTTTGCGAGCACTTGCGCCCTAGTCCTAGCCTAGAGCTGCTGAACAACCATCGATTTTTCATTCACAGCCCAACTCAGACAATCGAGCAGCTCTAGCCTCGGAGGGCGAGGCCTGTCCCGCCCATCGCTCCTCCCCTTCCTGACAATATCAGCTCTATTGCCGAGGGCAGCAGTGCCACCTAGTGCTGCTGAAAGGCGCAGCAGACCTGACTTTAGACTGTGAGTGGAAAATCGATGGTTATTCAGCAGCTCTAGGCGCGGACAAGAGTGTAAGTGCTCGCAAAGTGCTGCGAGATCGCGAGCGATCCGATTTTCGAAATTCAAACCAGCGCGGGAATGGGGCCTCGCGTGAGTTTTTATTCACAGGAAAAGTCTTTTTTTATTTCAACATAGACATACCTTTTTTTCTTATTCTTCCCTATTCCTCTCCACTTCTAGTCTCGTTTATTTGTTCCTGCATAGCGCATATGCTTTCTAATGTGATTTTTTAAACGTTTTGCACTGTTGTTCGCGTTTTCGTCATTTTATCGGTTTATATTATATTATTCATTAGGTACCGTCATCACTCGCGAGCGGCTGTGTTTTACCTATTCTCCGTTATCTTCGCTATTTATTCTCAATTTTGCATCAAAACTCAAACATTTCCAGTTAGTCTTCTACGATCCCTTTAGCTTACGCCCTTACGCCCGCATTGTCCTACAGATACGGTGAAATAACACTCCAGTATCAAAATCAAGTGGAAGATTTGGGAATCGTTGTTGACAACTTCCCCAGTTTCTCCTCACATATTGATCTTTTGACGAAAAAAGCTCTCTCGTCCTTTTTACTATCTTTCGTAGTATTCGCTGCAATGATCCAAGTCTTTTGGTACAGCAATTTTCAGTTACAGCAATCTGCCAACCACCGCTCCTGATCCTGACAACTCCATTAAATCATGCTTTCATTCCTCCTGCAATGTCTCACCACTATCATGTTGGTCTGCGGCTGCTCATGCACGTTTCCTGATCTGTTCTATGCACGTTACAGTTTTTTTTATCATGTTGCTGTCTAGTTGCTGTTGTTCACAGCTCAAGAAAGATCTTAGTTTCTCATTTGTTGAAGGACCTGTATTAGTTTCCATAGCTAACATATTCTCTTTCCATTTTTCATAGTTCGCCCCAACATTGCCAACACCTACTACCATTAATGTATTCTCAAGAGGTCCTAAAGTCTATTCCCAGTCTCAGTGTTACTCATGTAAGGAGGAGTATCCAGCGAGTATCCAGCCGAGTTTACGCCGGGGGTTCGTACCAGATCAAAGAGTCGCATTCGCGACCGCCCCTGAATGATTTTAATCAGCTGCGTTCTTGGTGTGGGATGATCTCAACGGTCTTCTGCCCGCATATATAGCATAGGTACCGTTTCTGGTTAAATGGGACCCGACAAGGCTTACTTCCCTACCCTCACACTAGACAGGTAATTGTGCCCATTTATCTCGCTCTGTAAGGAGACGGTACATTGACTACTAAGTCGCTCGCCACATTATGTCAACGTGGGCACAGTTTTTTTGCTAATCACACCATGAAGCCGCACAAAATGATTTTGTTGTTGATTTCGTTTCTTCCTGACCCACAGTTTTGGTGTTTACCTATGACTAACGCAGGTCCCTCACTCTTACCTGTACGTTTTATGTTTATGCCTTATTTGACATGTAATACGACTTTATGTATGTTTGTAAGGGCACACCCCTGTGGTGTACTCAATGAATGAAAAAAATAAAAATAAATAAATATTAGACACTTTAGTTGATCAAGTCAAATCAAGTTTCGAATAAACGAGTTTTCGAATTTTCCAGTGATTCGATATGTCGACTTTTCGAAAAGGGGCGGAAATCGATTTTTTCGAATTACCGATAACTTGAAGAAGTTGAAAAATCGAGTTTTTTTTGGATATCGAAAAGGGCAGTAATTCGGCTATTCGTCAAATAACTCGATATTTTCATTAACCTTTGAAGTAGTCGAATTGCAATTGAAAGCTGGCGCTGAAGCATCAGTCCGTCTATCCTATTGTCTGTACAGGGTGGCTGAAAAGTATTGGCGCGCGCAAAAACGTTATATTATTGAAAGTAAACGCGTGAAAGTAAACATTTTTTGGTATTTTTTGTCCCAGTGAGACAGAAATGTACCAAATAACACTATATAGATGAATTGATCGAAATGTTCACAACTGCTTCCCACACAAGCTTCAAAGGTGCGATCGCGAAAATGGAGATGCGCCGCAGCTTACCCTGACCTGATTCGTCTCTACCTCTATGAGTTCATACGGTCCAAGATGGGGAGTTTCCTGCTTGATGACTTTTCATCGAAGTTGCGCTAATCAGAGAAATTGAGCCGGCCACGATCCGTATTGTTCCAAGACTTTTATCCTTCAATTAAGAGGATAAAGGCACACGGGTGTCAGAGAAAGTCATTGTCGATTTTCTCCACGTGCAGGAATGCTAACCTGTTGGAAGAATAGTATTATAGTTATTTTGCTTAGATGGGACCAATATACTAATCATCATCCCATCTCGGCATACAACAACTACAGATAAATATTACCTCTGAAAAACGCGCCAATACTTTTCAGCCACCCTGTATATTCAACTTCCATATAGGACGATTTCAAGTGCCTGCAGTAAATCGCTGTCAGCCACTCGAAGTAGGCTCATGGAGAATTTCAACTTCTAGTTTCTGAAATGGCCCTCACAATTAATGTACTGCAGTGGTTGCGGTATCCGCTTTTTTCAGCGCAAGAGCGTTAGTTAGCGTGAGACACGTCTTTCCCAAAGAAGAAAACATGGGCCCCTAAGTGACAATGAGTGATAGACCAAATTGGATTTGACGCCCGACTGTGACTTTTGTGCTAATGATGAACATATCGCGTTTACTTTTTTCTTGTTCTTGTTATGATGAAGAACTTGCTACACTATTCACCTCTCTTATCTACTTACCTCATTGCTGAAACTATTCTGCATTTAGAAGCAATAATAAAATTTCCATTTTGAATGCTGTGGTTTCGTGCGTTGAATTCACTTGAGAAAGCCTCCCCCCACCATCTCCTCTTGGTAGAGTGTTGACCGAATCGAATAATATTCGAATAATTATTCGAATATTCGAATATTCGATTATTCGAAACATTCGAAACATTCAAATATTAGAAAAAACTAAATATTCGAAATATTCGAATGTTCGAATATTCGGCATGTGCGAAATATTCGGTTATTCGAATAATTCGAATATTCGATCACTTTTAATTATTCGGTTATTCGAATATTCGAATATTCGATCACTCTTAATTATTCGATTATTCGAATATTCGAGGTATAGGCGCTCAAATATTCGAATAATATAATAAGGTGTCTCAGTGGCAACTTCACCCTTATGGCCATTCTCGAGTAATTTCCTCAACAAGCACCCAATTGAACGGCCTAGGCTCTGAAGATCCAAATTTCTCGTTGGTTTTGCTCAGAAACTGTGTACTTTACGATGTGCAGTATCATCTGCTGCCATTTACAAACCGCTACAATCTCGTCGCAATTCTGTGAAATTCCGTGAATAAAAGCGCGTTTCTCCCCCACTCCACGAGCTCAATTTAGTGAACAAATTCTCAGGAAAGGCAAAGAACTTCTCGAGGGATTTTCATTCACCCTGTACCCCCAATTTGGTTCTAGGAACCGGAGTGACGGATCGCAGGAGCTTTTACGCTTGAAAGTTAATTTGCAAAGTTGTAAAGCCAGTACCTACGATACCACCAGTCTTCAAAATTTTCCTCATACGGCAGTAGTTTTGAATGCATCGATATCAAGATCTTTCAGAAGGATGGCAAGAGACTGCCAGATGTTGGAGTTTGTACTTCCATCGATAGCTGTTTTTGGTCTATTTCGAAGGTAAAAAGACTGTCGGTGGTAACCGATGAGTGAGACGGCTAGCACCGTCATCCTTTGAAAGGAAAGAAGCAGCCAGAATTGAATCCATCTACGTAGTAGTCCACAATGATTGCTTCACGCTTGGAGAACAGCCCCACATACGTTTTCCGTAGGCGTTTGATCTGTTTTTATAAGCACCGAATCGTCCAAGAGTGTCTATGCACCATTGGAAGTCCTGGCCCTCTATCAAAAAATCTACGGCAAGATTCTCCACAATGCTTGATAAAACAGATGTGTATTTGACTTTTTATTCTTTTAGGGCTTTGTTCTTAGTCTTTGAAAATCAAATTTGGTTTCTATGTAGACATATTTTTGAAATAGTGGACCACTATGTTCCCATTTGGGGAGACCACACGTCTTTTCAACGCAGTCCCCTACCACCAGTTTGCCACCACTAGTTAGAGTCGAATAATATTCGAATAATTATTCGAATATTCGATTATTCGTTTATTCGCAACATTCGAATATTCGTAGTAGTAGATTATTCGATTCGAATAATCGAATATTCGATGTTTCCAAATTATTCGATTATTCGAATATTCGAATATTCGGCGTTTTCAAAATATTCGATTATTCGAATATTCGAATATTCGGCGTTTTCAAAATATTCGTTTATTCGAATATTCGAATATTCGGCCTTTTCAAAATATTCGTTTATTCGAATATTCGAATATTCGGCCTTTTCAGAATATTCGTTTATTCGAATATTCGAATATTCGAAAAAATATTTCGAATGCAACACTCTACCTCTTGGGGATTATGCCCAGACAAACCTTCGGAATTTTCGCGGAGCTTACCAAATTTCGGAACTTTCGCGGAGCTTGGTTTACTATTGGAGCCCGATTTTAGGAACTTCCGCAGAATATGACGTCATTAAGCAATTTTTCGGAGTCTCCGAGACGCCGAGAAAATGCTAGTACCGGATCTTTCGCGAAGCTTTGCGTATTTTGGAACTTCCGCAGAGCTTGGTTCACTATCGAGGGCGCGCAGCACATGCGACTCTCCGAAGTTCTGCGGAGCCTCGACGTCATTCGGAAGCTCCGCAGAACTTCCGAAATGATAGCACGTCCGGGATTGTTTCGCAACTTCCGCGGAGCTTTGAGACAAATACGATGATCATTGATGCTGTCGTACCAAACAGCATAATTTCATTCGATTTTTGCAGTGATATATTCTGTCTTGACTTCAGCTAGCAATGTAAGAAACCGAAGTGAAATACGGAAATTGTTCGCTTGTTTTCGTTCAAAATCTACTGCAGAACAATCTACTTCATTTTCATGATCGATTTCATTTTGAGCAAATTACGCCACTCTTGGTTGATTTCGGAACTTCCGCGGAGCCTGTTCGGAAGTTCAGCGGAGCTCATTCGGAACTTCTGCGGAACTTAATCGGAACTTCTGTTGGGTCACCCGCAGAAGGTCCCGAGATAGCTCCGCGGAAGTTCCGAAAATTTGTCTGGGTGGGGCTTTTGAGCACCAATGAGCTCACATGCCGAATAATGGCCCTGTAAAAACCTATTGTCGGGGTGCTCTGGCAGCATTTTAGGGTGACAAAATCTCTGAAAATGCGGTGCTGTGGGGCGACTGTGACATGCTAGTGGGGTGACCTTTTGAAGACACCTGCTATTGTCTTTCCAAAACAGCAGCTCTACTCGAAGTGTCACGCGCATAGAATTGCTGTTGTTGTAGGCTAGAGCTGCCCGATTGTCTGAGAAAGTCAAGTCAGCTGCGCAGCACTAAGCGGTACTGCTGGCCTCAGCAAGAGAGCTGCAATTGTCCGGAAGGGGAGGAGAGATGGGCGGGACAAGCCTCGCCCTCTGAGGCTAGAGCTGCTCGATTGTCTGAGATAGCGTTGACAGTGACCTAAACGACCGATTCTACATGATAAGAGCAATTTATACTAGTTGCGTGCGTCCGACCCACATGCGTCTGTATGGGAAATTCGCCAACGGGCGACTCATTCCCACATCTAATATAAATTGCCCTTCAGACAGGTGGCTTATCCTACGTGTGAGGACCCTTCTCATGCCCTATACTGACGAGTTTTGAAATCTGTTCGTTTTCCGGCCTAAAACGTTGCAAACCACGCTGCTAAACGACGCGCTTTTGGACAGAGTTGGCGGCCTCACGCCGGAATACCGGGTCATACGTCATGAGCCCTCGCCCAGGGCCATGCGGCACTGGCCCATGCGTGGCTGACCCAGCAGAGTTCGCAATACGGGTAAGGTTTGGTCCACTACTGCGTGTACGGTGTACCTGCAGTCAGAAGTGGGAGACATTATGCGGTGGTTCAGCGCTGAAAAAAGGTGTGCAGATGCCCAAATCTGGAGAAACGCCAGCAGAAGGATCGCCCGAATGCGGCAGAATAATGTTGTCACTTTGGTATACACATCGAATAATGACAACAAAAAAATTGGATTAGAGGGTTAGACTCCAGGATAAGTACTGCATATCAAATGAATGCGCCACTGTGCGTCCATATGATATGGGGGGAGGGGGTGTTCACAGGCAGGGTAATCCACAAAATAACAGTTCGGGATGTGCCGTTTCAAATAATGGGAAAGTCGGCCACATGCTCTCCATTCTGCTGAAAATACATCTGGCTAGTAAGCCTCGTATGGGCTTGATATCTGCGCTCGAATGACAAGAACATAATGACAGCTACTTTGAAGTAATGTGTACGATATTGAACGATGAAAATGACATAACTTCCGTGTTTGTGCTCTGCTCGCACCCATGTCCATCTATGGTGTGGAGTAGCACTCAGCACTTTGTCACGAGTCTTTAGGTGTGGACGCGTATAACGGTGGACCCACAATGACAATTCAACTTTGCCTACGAGATGCCCTCCGTTGTGAGTTCGAAGCAGTGACAAAATGAGAATGTAAATCGGAGCTTCCAGCTCTTTGGAAAGATCGTTCTAATTGAAAAATGTTTCTCGAGCACAGATGCTCTGCTTCTCATGCACTCAAATATCCACCGGAGCCTTGCTAGAGGCGCGACAGTCATCTTTCTATAGACACGCTCCACTTCTGCTCTAGTCATTTGCCTTGAGCCACAAAACTTCACTTCATTCTTCTGGAATTTTTACGAGATAATGTGCTTTGCAAAATACCGTGGGAGAACCTAGTCGTACAGCCTCTTGCAAACCAATTATACGCTCACGCTTGCTTAGTTGAGAGGAATTTTAGGAAACCTCAAATGGCCATGTGGATACGGACCAGTACCACTGGGCGACACCCTTGGACAGTATGAGAAAGCGTTATCGGTCGTGAGCGCAGCATACAGCTGGCCTCATGCCGTGCCGCATGACCGGTACGTACCCACCTGGCCGTTTGGAGTCAGGCCCCAGCAAGAGCTTTGTGGGGTCAAAATCGGAATGGAGCCCCTTTGAAAAATCGGAAATTTACGCAGTCCCCTTTGATTAGCTATTTCTATCATAGAAATGTACTATTTGTTTCAAAAATAAGAGCAATTCAGTGTTTTGTCTGTAGCTAGACAAGACACGTAAAATCTTGGAAATTGAGCGTTGTCAGTAACTGGAAGCGTGCCAAAACATGTCTCGCCTATAACAACTGGTGAGACCTACCTCATCTTGGAAGCCTGCCAAGTGGCATGATTCGTGAAACAGACAATATGTCGCCGAACCAGGGACCGCCTCGATTAGTTGAAACACCACCCTCCTACATAGAGGAGAGAAAATTCAAGAGAACAAAATATGGACAACCGCTGCAACCAAAAATTTCCAGATTCTCTATATGTATCGAAACTGAGGCAATCGTCTCCTCAGTCCAACTCTTGAGTTCGTACTCCATTATCGGGGCTGGGTAATCCTGAGGTGTGAGCAGCGCAGGAGTCCTTCGAAATTCCTTGCAGGACAAAAGGTTGGTGTTTTGAGCATATATTTCCGGTGCGGTTCATAAGTTTGGCCTAGTTTATCAAAAATTCTCAGTACTCCCCTAGTTTTTGTCTTGCTGAAGATTTCAAGTCAGTCCGTACAGTTTCGACGGCGTAGGATTCCTTTGAATTCAACGTACATGTAGCGAAACCTGCAAATAACGTGCCCCAATCGAAATTTCTTGACATCGGTGCTGTTGCGCCACTGAATGTAGGAGTAGCCCTACTTGGAGCTTTTACCGTCCTCCGTCGCTTCTACGAACGTATTGATTTCTTTCAAACCAACAAAAACCCTTTTTTGGGGCTCGTCCCGGACCCCGTACGAAGCCCCCTTTGATTTTCGCTCTTTTTACGAAGTCCACCTTGTCCCCGGGACAGCAGTTCTGGGGGCCTGTTTGGAGTTCCCTCACCGGCCTCTCCTCCAGAATTGACAGAAAGGGATGAGTTGCAAGAAGGTGAAGATCTTACCAACCAATCTTACTCTACATACAATCCAATTCTCGCTTGCCTGCGTTTTACACCTATAACTTACAAACAGTTCTCGTACAATCATACGATCTCGTCATACAATTTGTCATTGCTAATTTTGTAATAAAGTGTCTTCATCAGGTTGTCTGAATGTCATGTGAAGAGTTAGTGTTTGGAGAAGTAAGCAGTTCATCAACTGCATAAAAACTCTCAATGCCATGAAGGAGGAGGCGCAGCACGTGTGAGCGGGCATGAACCACAGTGGTCTCTATGCATGTGGTGGTCCAAAGGCATTCAATCGACCAGACTGACACCAGAAAAGAAGCTTGCCTGAACAGGCGTAGAAGTGCATGCACGTAGCGTAGAATAGTCGTTGAAAAAAGTGACTAAAATCTAATAGAGAAAGCACTACGCATGATGTGTAAGCATATGTTGGTTAAAGGCAGCACCCGTGGAAATCCTTACATCTGAGATTTTCCCGAATTTCGGGGTTTTTGGGGACGGTAGACTCACAGGCAGGAGTGAAACTGCGTGAAAGACGCGAGAAATGCAAGAAATGAAGGCGTCTTTTCCATGTGTCGAAGGCGCGGACGAGTGTTCCGCTGTGGGGTGTGCGTGCGTCCCGCCACGAAAGCCTGCGAATGGTACGTATTGCACGCATTCACTGCGCCAGACCGCCCACGTCGATGGCGTTGGCTGGCGCGTCGTTTCGTTGAAAACCCGCAGTGGCCGTGGCCGCGATCCTGGTTTCTCTGCAGGTCGGTCACCGTTCCTTGTGTTCTCCTCAGATTTGTGATGTGCTCACTCTCTACTTTACAACCGACGCCTCAGCTCCGAGTCGAGGATTTCGGCTGGTGCTGCCTTTAATGAGCAAAAGTAGATATAGTGTGTTTCACCGGGAAGCATAGTAGTGAAGATATTAAAGAAAGAGAGAACGCGAGAAATAGCGCTGCATTCGGAGAGGCAGTCGAGAAATACATATTATAGGCGCAAATACTCAACTATCGTCGTTTTTGAAATGGACTGTAGCATAAAATCGCCGTTGGAGCGATGATGTGTTCAAAATACTTCACCCGTGTCACAAAGACAATATCGGATTACGACCAGTTCATCCGTATATCGAATTACAGTTCGGGAAGGGGAATGCGGTGCACTCTGTCGCTGCAATCTTATTGCTATCTTATCAGAAATATAGTTTTATATAGAACATTTTTGCAAAGAACTGGGACACGAGGATATAGGTGTCCACGAAAACTGGCTATATCAAATGGAAGAGCTTCCTATCAAGTTCTATGAGTATTAATTCTGCTACACCAGCCAAGCCGCGCGCAGAAAGTTGCAGAACATCCGCATGAGTGGTAACTACTGAGCAACATCAAAGTGGCGCGACTTTCTTCATTATTAACGGTGTTCAGAACGAAGAACTACATACAATCACTTTAACTTGCTAGGAAATTGAGATACGTGTTCTTCCCGTTGTTTGGCAATATCTTGACCGCAACTTATTGATATGTGTACAAGTCGAGAAAACGCAGAAACAGCCCCGCTGAGATCAACCAACAAACACAACTTTTCATTCTATTATAATACTATAATAGTTGCTGAGTGTCAACATAGTCGTGTGAAATCACTTGAGGTATAAATTTGATGCTCAAAATCATGGACATGAGAATTACTGAGGTGCACGCCAATTGCACAAACTGCCCATAAGGCTCACGTAATAGGTGTTACCGGAGAACATTAACCCATACGAGAACTTTTCATGATGCCGAAGCAAAACACACGGAAAAACGGCCTTTCGATTCGCTATCAGCGTTGCGAATAACCCATCGGCCTCGCCCCAATCGAACTCGCATAAAATCGATAAAATCCATAAGTCAATGAGCCCGTGGCTAAAAATGGCTTTCAGATCCGTGATCAGCGAGGTTGGTTCCCTTAGTGGGCGCATTCCAGTATGGATTGGGGCTAAACTGAGAAAAACCGATAAAATCGATTAATAAATCGATATCCAAATCGATAACATCCTGTGAGAGTATCCGAGATCCCCACAGGCTTTGTATGGTGTCCCATGTTGCCCACGCCCTATTCTTCGCTACATCTTGTCCGCAGATGCGTTCCCATCGTTTGAATTGGGCGCCCACGCGCGCGTCCGGATTTTTGAAAAAATTGTCGTAAGCGTTGCTATGTTTTATATATACATAGATTAGGTTGTAGGGAAATGATTGAGACACTCCACAAGAAATTCTTTCTTGCATCCTTCCCACATGACTTGTGCCAAGGCTTTGTGACTATATGATACCCTCGCCTCTGGGCATTTAAACCATGGGTAAGGCGGGACGCAGCGCTGCGCCTTTTTTCAAGAAGGAGCGAAAATTGACCGGCACCTAATTCAAGCGATTTTCTTTTACGGGCTCCTGTTGAGGGACAGTGCGAGCAAGAGGGACGGCTATATCATCATTACGTTTGGCTCGATACTCATCAGCCATGCAACGATAAACCGCCAGTTCTATCTTTTTGTTTCGGAAAATATGTCTCCTCAAAGACATTAACCAACTAGGCGACCCCTTGGGCTTAGGAGCAGGGCATACTCCACAGGATTTGTTGGCAGGCAACAGAACAGAATGGGTAACATCAACTTGTACAATTGTCTGTTCAGGGCGATGGCAAGCGAATACCGATAAAGGAGACATCGACGAGTTGATGTGCACTTTTTGGTCGACAAAAATCACCCTCATATGGTTTCGTCAATTCGTCCTCAGCAGGAGCAGACATGGACAAGTTGCCATACATTCCACTCTCCCTCAATCTTGCACTCTCCAACCAACATCTTGTTCGGTCGCTAAGGCGCTCCTTGGCCGGGTAACACTCTGCCAACTTTAACGATTTTCGATCATTGACTGATTAATTCTTCGACCTGTGGTTCCCTTAGTTTTTATGGAATGGTGGTAGGTTCCAAAAGTCAGAGCAATATAGCATAACTTAAAAATTTTGGGGTGACCACATATTTATGAAATGCACTACATTTGAAGACTAATCTCTGAGCTGAAGATATAAGGATCTCAGTGGAAAAAAAGAAGTCCATTCTGCAATCAATCTTCTGACTAGAAGCAAATGAGATGAATCTGCAAAAACGTTAAAAAAATTTTATTAATTTATTTTGAAGACGGGGGACGAGCCCCCGTATAAAGCACAATACAAAGACAGTGATACTAAATAAAAAGCAAAACCACAATGCAACTCACGGACAAACGTAAACGTTGAAAACTATAAAGGGAGAAAAAAGAATATACGGAACCGAAGGCCACAACATTGAAGTTAAAGCAATAAGAAAAAGAATAAGAAGAAGAAGTAGACATACAGCTATGCAACTAAAGATAGTCTGGTCGCTTTCAAGAAGTGCTTTAACCCATTGACGACCGTGCGCGTTTTCGCCTGCCTGGCTAATGGGACCAACGCCCCTTTCAGCAGCGTGGCGGCCGCAGAGTTTCACACAATTATGATAAAAATACTAAGTGTAAAATGGATGGTTTCAAGAAACTAGTTTGGAATCTTGTTTTGGAAGATTTTTTCTATCACTTGACAAAAAAGGAGTGCTTCCAATCCTGGTTGTCTTACTTTAAGGCTGCAAGAGGTTTGTTCACGAGGTTTTCGGTGTTATAAAGAAACATAACAAGGTACTACTCATTTTTATATCTCTGTCTCAACTCACCAAGATGTATTGAAGTGTTTTTGTGCGAGAAATTTGATTTTCAAAGAAATACCTTCCTTTCACTACACAGGAAATGCGATTCACTCTCCTCGTTTTCAAAAACCTCATCCTTTCCAAATTTTTTGTTGCAACTGAAAAGAAGTATGCTTCGAACCATGAGTTGCAGAACGGTGTTTGGAAGTAATGCATCGATTTCGTGCAAAAAATACAGTGAAATATTACAAAGTTGAGGTCCTGCAGTTTCTTAGAAGAGCGCGGCTCACCGGTGAGCCGCACGGTCGTCAATGGGTTAAAAGATCTCAAAGATAAACAAAACACATTTTCTCTTAGTAATTGGTAAAAAAATAATAGTACTAGTGCCATTGAAGACCAGGGCAGCTCTCCCTGGATTCTCTTCGCTGCTTGCGCTGGTGCGTGAGCAGACGGCTCGCTAGCACGTATCATTACACTGTGAATTTTGAGGTTTATTAGCATCGGAAGGGGGAACTCAGAGTTACACCTCCACAAAGCATCAAAACTAGCTTAGCGAGAGCATGGAAAGTCTCGAGCTTCAGGTAGTGAATGTAGTACTTCACGATTTGTGGAGGTAGCATCCCTGGATCTCATTGTTATGAGCGAGTCCACCAGAGAAATCAACTGCTATATCATTTAGTACTGGCGTCACATAAAAAATATTACATCTGAATAAGCGCTTTGGGAAAATGCAGTCGGCTGTGGCATGATGATCGCAAAGAAAATAAAGAGTTGAACACCTGGCAGGCAACGCCCATAGTCTGAGCGAAAGCTGATCCAAAGGTGATCGTAAAGTTCCTCCGCACATGCTGAATTGAAAAGAAGAGTCACGGTCGAAGGGGTGGTTCAAGACACATTCTCCTCCTAAATATTATAACTTAAACTATGGGGGAGGGGGGTTCGTGGATCAGACTTTGCGTTAAACATAACACAGCTGTCTTCTGTGGCATTCACGGGTTACGGAGTGATTGATATTGACAACGGGGAAGAACATCGCAACACAACTTTATCATATCCGTTATTTATATGGGCAAAAATAGGAGTCAAATTGCCAAACAAAACACAATCAACGCAATCAATTGGGAATGAGGTAATCTAACTCCCCCAGGTTTCTAGAGCACTATCTCCTCTGATAACCCTCAAACTCAATCACAAGTAGGCAAACTTCCGTGTGGAAGGAGTAATCGGAGGATTCCCAACCCAACGACCTCAACCTGCACTTTTGTGCTGTTCCACGACATAGCGGCTCAACACATTTCCCACACGTTTTAGCTACGGCTTTCAATCAAACAATTGCTCACAAGAAGCTAATATATCACTCTCCCAAAGTCCGCATCGGAGATAATTTATCCTTCCGGATTAGGTCTACCTATTTGTTCCTCCGCAAGATATGAATCTTCAGAATATTCAATTTCCAGTTATAACGAGCCAGCGTCAGCTCTATCATAAGTTCAGGGCCCGTATCCAGTATACTTTACCCAATCGGACATACGCGCTCTAGCGGATATTTTGGTGTGGTATAGAGAATATGCGATCTGTTAAAAACATATCCGCGGATATGCGAATCCACCGGTTTCACGGCAGGTTAACTTTTCCCAGTTAATTTCCCCTTGATATAGATCCATGATCCACTCCATCTCAGCTTCGTGTTTTCTCGCTCGAATACACCTCTCCTGCGCCAAGATATGAATATGTAGATGGATCAATTGTATTGGACAGAAAACTGGATAAAAATTGATAGGAATTGACATATACCCGCTGTGTTATTCCCACGGTTAAATATGTGTACTGGATACGGGTCTAGGTTCTCTGTCGCCAATGCTCCGTATTTGCACCAACGAATGAACACATTAATGGGTGAATCATATCGAATGATCAAATGGGTAGAGATCAGTTAGAACAGATACTCGACCTCTGTGTTTCTCTATACATCTATCTATACCGGAGACTAGCTCAGATCTATGGCTGGAAATGGGTATCTCTGGGGCAAAAGTGAATTTCTCGTAAAGCATCCATCCTGAAACTGAACCCGGAACGAGATAAAACGGCAATTTCGTCATGCATCACCGAAATAGGAAGAAGTAAGCTTTGATCGTTTTGCTCGTGCAGGTGGACTCTCAATGTCTCACACGGCGAAGCCCCATTCTGCTCATTGCTACAAGCTGGAGAACTTGACATCCTTGAATTTCTCCTCAAATCCTTGCATCATTTTTTGACTTCCAGTTTCGCAATTAGTTCCCTAACCAGCAGGAAATCGGAGGTGCATAAATCAAAGAGAAAGATTCGAAGTTACCTCCGGCATGTGTTACTCTATCACAGTTGACTTCGCCCGTCGTCACAGGCTTTGTCAAACCACCATAAATCCGGATCAGATCGACCACGCCGGTCGCGGTCTCTTCCAAATTTTTACAAATTGGTATCTTCTTTTAAGAGCATTCAAAGTGAAAATATGAAGTAGCAATGTTCGACGCGCATTGAAGCAAAGGGAAAGGAGCGGAGGAGACGTGTACGAAGCATCTTTTAATCCAAAACAACAGCGACACTGCAAGTTTTAATATACGAACATTACAAACTGTTGCTAAAATAGAAGCAGTAAATGTTGCTATTAAATTTTGTCATAAAACTGAATCTCAACTGGACGACATCTCGAAATTCCAATTTTGCTGTTATGGTGGATAATTAATTGAGTCATATGACAGATTATTTATTGAATAACCATGGAGAACTGTAACACTCTTGGTTGTTTGTTTGCTGAAGCCACATCAACACCACTGAGTCGTCGTAGTTTGGAAGCACGCTGCATGCATACACACTGCACCTAGAACATGCGCCTCTAGAGCTTGCTAGGACTCATCCTCAATGTTCCGGTTTAAAACAAGTTCAGTGGTTCGACATACACTCGCTTCATAGTGACGCTCGGGACAGCTGCCTTCGCCTACGCTAGATTGATTTCGTGAGGGATTTTGATCTATATGCTTCCTTCATGATACCTCATACGTCCAGTAAATTCTGATAATCCACTCTTTAGTCGTTGAATGGTCTTCGTTAGATTCTTATTAGCAACTTTATTTACTTACTATTCGCCCAGCAAATAATATCTGTGATGCATACGAATCAGCATAACATACGCAGGTAAGATAGAAAAATAGCAAGTAAGAATTCGGAGAAAAGCAGGAAGTTACAATTAGGGAAACAGGAAACCTGGTCATTTTTTGGCCTTGTTGTGTAGCGAGATTCAGTCTCATACTCCTGCTTCTTCGCAGTCAAAGCTCAGATCTGAGTGCCAATTTCCAAAAGCGTCTTCAAAGGTGTCCAAAATACGAGATCTATCGGTTGCCCCATGCATCATTGAGATTAGCCAAGGTAAACTACCACAAAAATTTACCCATCGTTAGCACGTGCGCCAAAGCGTATATCCTGGGTAACTTCAATGACACATCCAGGTTCAGCTCAATATGTTGCGGGTATTGTTTGCTCAATATACTGTTGCTTTAGTTCTGAATTTAGGACCTAGCTCACTGTAATAACTGCATTTTGAATTTGAAACCTCTGATCCAGGTTGCATTACACCTTCCTCAAGGGACAGAAACCGAATACAATTGCATAGGGGAAAGAATTTCTACCTCCTCTTTCACAAGTGTGCAGGTGGTGCACTTTTTTCATGCAGTGTATGGGGCAAACCGCGTTAAACCTACGCACTGCGTCAGCCCCGCAGTGTACACCGAGCTCTTTTTAGCATGGCGCATATGGGAGGGATTGCGCGAAGCACAGGATTTTCAGTGGTGTGCCGGAAAAGTGGAATAGGTATCCAATTTCGCACGAAAACCTCACAACAAAATGAACCGGATACGGGGAGATCACGGGTTAAGTGTTGGGTCCCAGCCAAAATAAGTTTTTTTTTCGCAGTGATGTGCAGCTTCATTATCTTGCCATTGACAGTGAGTGTCAATGGATCTGACGAACTCGCGGATTAGAGCGTGGAAAGTAGGCCGATCACGTCGCGTGTTGGAATCACTGCTTTGTGCTGCTGTGATGGCTAAAGGTAGTCATCTTCAGTGTCTTCCATCGCATCTGATGCTTTAACGCGCCAACGTATGCTGCGCTCGCCCAGCTTCTGAGGGGGGAGCGTGACCATCTGCACCCACCGCTGATCAACAGGCTTCGTATCGTTGCTAGAAGAAACCCGCTAGAATAATAACTACCTCAAGTTGTGCCGAACATTTAATCTAACTCTACGCCTTCCAATAATTGGCTTAAGCTTAAAGGCAGTGTTCCAGCTCGTCATAATCCCGCATCATCTGAACTTATTCGGGCTGCTGAGCACATAAATGTACTTCAAATGTCAAAAAGACGTCGAAAACCTCGAAAAATACGGGATACTTTGGCCGAGAATTGGCCTCTCGTACAACTGGAGAAATGGCCTCTCGTACAACTGGCCGAAGTCCTCGGCCAGTTGTACGAGAGGTTTCATTCCGCAATGGAGGCTTACTGAGGTTACGGCATTGTTTTCCAATGCGGAAATACTTGTTCTGTCTGTGATAACTGCTACTGAGAATTTCATTTTGATGAACACTCCCAATTCCTCGCCGCCTCTTCTTTGTTTGCGGTCAGGAAAACTCGTCCATGTCAAGATAACATTTTGCCCGAGAAGTAGGGTTTCTTGACCGCTTTTTCGGATTTCAAGTACATTATTGGAATCAGTGCGTTGGGAAGGATTGGATTTCGTTGACATCTCGTTACCCAAGACGAGCTCACACTGCCTTTAATTTGCCAGAACGACAATATCATTTGAAAAAACTACACATAAGAAAGTAGGTGAAAACAGATTGAGAAATGAATGATTCACCAGTTTCGATGCCTCCGGCTAAGAACTGTACTAGCATCGACTCGAAAAAGTTGCTCAACCAGCAATCCAAGTCATATTCATCATCGCACGCTTTCCCTTGCAAGGCGTTAGATAGAGTCAGGAGAGGTTGATAACCTTTTGGTGCAAGATCACGCCTTCACGGTGGTGGAGTCAGCACTTCTCAACCAAAGTCGAGCACCTTCTGGGGAATCACTCTTGTAGTGAGCGGACGAGCACTATCGTGCAAGAATCGGATCGTGACGTAATTCGGACCCTTTCCTGCGATTTTTGCGGTCGTTCTATCCAGCCGCTGACAGTATAGGTTTACTTTGAGGGCATTGTAGCGTGGCACCTCGCGGTGTATGATACCTTTGCAGTCACACTAAGCCCTGATCATAACCTTCAGAGGGTGAAGACCTACCTTCGGTTGCGGCTTGTGCTGCTCATCTTTGTCAACTCAAGCTGGACTGCGCATGATGTTGACATACAGACACCACTTCTCATCTGCTATGAAGACGGACTTCATCCAGTTCTTTATGCGTCTGTACGAGGGCAGTACCACAGCCACCTCCGCACGTTCCAGGAGAACGTCTTCCGTCAAAGCACCATCACACACTGTGATTTATACCTTTCCCCACTGAAGCAGGTGATTGGCGATTGGCGATGGGGATAAAGTGAACATCCAAAACTTGTGTTCTTCCACACACAGTTAGCCGTGGATCTGAATCCACCAGCTGCCGCAATCCACTATTGCCGACTCCTGATGCGCGCGCCGGCCATGAGGAAACATTGATGTTCAAGTCGCCAGCACGAAGGCGTCTGGACCAATCTTGCGCAGGGCGTTCGTCCACTATACCACCCCCAAATACAGCCTTAATACGTCGGATCTTTCTTCACCAACTTGAGATTTCCTTTCACTGTCTGATTTTATTTTGCTAGAAAGGTAATGTACAATTGTTTGGTAACTGCTTGCATGTGAAAAAAAAATCGAAAGCTCAATCGTCCGTCTCCTCTACCTGCCAGGGTGTGAAAGAGTATCATGAAGTCAACATGATGAACGGAAATCTTTACTATAAAAACCGCTCTTTAATTCTACACAAACCTTTCTCAGAGATCATATATACATCACAGTGGAACACATTAACAACATACAAGGAACACAGAAAAAATGTCAAAAATTCGGTACAACAAGAATTGAAGGAAATGAATTTTCGTGTGAATTGTCGTATTTATTTCCGAGTACAACTTTATAAGGGTTCGATATGCGCACTCTTCAACGAAACCTTTGTGATGGTGAGGCAGGAAATGAACCAATGCCTACTTTACCAAAATCAGCTTTCTCAAAAATGAAGTTTAATCTCTCTCCGGTAGAAACACGTTATCGGGAGCTGCTCTTTCTCCTCTTCCAGTTCGTGGATAGATTTTCGTCCTCGTGGGCGATCGCAAAATTCCTGTAGACATTCTTTAGGTGAAAAACGATATGTCTGTACTATTTCTCAACTGGGAAGCAGCTGTCTGTTAACAGAGAAGCAGCTGTGTAAGTACTGCAAAGTTGCAAGAGGTGAGAAATCAACAACTCAACAATTATAATAATTGTCCCTACTTTCAAGGGTTCTATCAGAATTCACTGTCTGCAACAATCATGTGAGAATTTGATGTAACCCTAGATATTAATACCTTGTTCGTAAATACTTCTTCCCAGAAGACCAGGAGCTACAGGAGGCATCGCGTAACCACCAAGTCCTAAGCCCACTTCTGGGCCAAAGCCTGAACACGCGAGATTTAGTAAGAAAAGGGAGGAAATTTTAGTGAGGGAACAGCTTAGCCCCCGCAAAATACTTACCCACACCATAATCCAAGCCTAAACCACAGGTGCCACAGGACAGAGGACATATCCGTCGCATAATCATACCGTTCGTGGCACACTGACCTGAGTAGTAGGCGTGAGCTAGCAGTAACTTGGCCTTTTCACGAGAAGCTTACTACCTGTGCTAGCCCATATAGGACACTGCATGTTGCTGTCTACACACATTCCTCTGACGGCTGGGTCGACAACCATTCTAAATCTTTTCCATGCTGGTTTTTACTTATTTTGTTTTCTCGACAATATATATCATAGTTCAAATGACCAACCCAGTCATTGCATAGGCATTTGCTGCGTTGTAGGGATCGACGTTCATTCCGTACATGGATGAGCCAAATCCTGCAATCATTAAGAGATAGTAAAGTGGATTTATGTCAGAAAGATAGGAAATATGAAGTGGTCTAGGATAATAATTTCAGTCGTAACAGACAGTTTTATTTGACGAAACGTTAAGTAAGAGCTTTTTCGGAAGACATGGATATGTATTCCATGTATTAAGAAAAATTTATGCGGTGCATCCTCACTACCAGTGGCTGACGCAGAAAGTGGGCGGGAGGGGGG
>JARK01001581.1:70795-97320 GCA_000688135.1 Ancylostoma ceylanicum
TGCTCACTACATATAACCGGAAGAAACCCCCTTAATTATAACTGAAACGAAGCAGTGACGTCCTCTAGTTCATAAATACAAGACAGGAGCTGGGGAAGATGACAGTCAGGTAGACACAGACGAAAAATGCATGGTATCGCTCACATAGTCGCCAAAATTCTCTTCACGCTCAGTAATGCAGGACATCACCGATCGATCTATCGATTGTTTCGAAGAAACGGGTGTAGAAACATCTTGCGTCAGTTCTGTGAACTTCTATGAAAAGATTTCCTACAGGTAAACTTTGACTCTCACCGGTAACAAGATAAGTTTGCCAATACAAAGGTGAGCGAGGTTTGCCCGACTGTCCGCCGTTTTTACTTTCCCAGCAGTGGAATCGTCCAACCACAGGAACTCAGCAAAATCCGAGGAGAGCTTGAATACATCATTGAGATTACCCACGGTAAACGTTTTCACTCCCTGGTCATGATAGGTAACCTTGGGGTTTCAGCAGGTTTACGCACGGTAATCTCAATGATGCATACAGCTCGGATCAGTCTTGTTTTTATACTCGCCGCTGAGATGTTGAACCGAACGAGACCGCAGAACGACTAGAACATCAGCCTAAGATTCCTTGTGCATGAGCCAGGGTTTCGTCGGCTGCTGACGTATCGTCGCTCTTCAGAACAAAATCCAACTAAACGGTGGAAAAGACTCGTACATTCATGATTCACGCGGGTTAATTGTTAGAAGAGTTGCAAAAAACAGTACACAACTGCTAAAGGAAGACCGGTGAAGTACCAACAATATCAAGTTGTCCAGCAAACAATTTTCACAGACTTTTTCCTCACATGAGTTACCAATGAAAACTTATGTAATCAACTAGCTGAGATTATTTTCCCACAACAAATATTAGTAGTCATTAACAAGACGAGTTGTGAGTTGAAACAACAGAACAAAAATAAGCGTACCAAGTCCCGACAAATAACCAGCTGCGACAGGGGACAAAGGCAGTGGACATCGAAAGCCTGCAACAGGCAGCGAACATGAACGGAGACACATTTTAACCACGTAATACATATTGAGGTGCAGGACATTTACTTATTCAGTTATTCGGACACATGGTACGATTCTTTGGCTGACACTGAGGGCACATCGGACCTTGGTTCGCAGCTGCCATCCGGTATACTATATAACGTCGAGGTTCACCTGGATCTGCTTGACAGGCGCAACTTGCCCACTCTCCCACCATGCTGCGGATAAGCGCTCAAATAGTCCCCCTAGGTGAATAATCTTTGAAATCAGAATTAACTACTGTAATAGTTGCCCTTTCATGCAAATTTGATAGAACGATCTCAACGGAACCAATCTACAAACAAAAATATTTTTTTATGAAGAGTTCAATTTGCATGGTCAGATGATGATATTTTTAACTTTTCCTCTATCCCTTAACCATTTTTCTATCCTTGTCAATGGGTACAGATATGGCCAGAAAGGTCCTTTACCCAAAAAGGAAGAAGAGCTTGGTGCAGGATTTTTAGTTTTCCGATGTCTCCATTCTGACTCACGCATGGTAGCTGAGGCGCTGTTATAAATGTTTCCCATTTTCTTGAGAATATAGTAGTGAATTTTTCACAAAAACCCATTGAACACGCAAAATTTCCCTGATTCCGGCTTGGAATAAATATTAGACTGATATGTATGTAGCTTTTTCACAAACAAGAAGTGATACAACCAGGAGGGAGGGCGGATACTTTTTTCAACTATACATATACCTGGGTGTGCACACAAGCTTGGTATTAAATAGTTGGTCTGGTAGCATATCTTAAAAACCACCAATTTACAAAGTTCGTTTTCCTCTACATGATGGTGTGGAGCTAGACGAGTTACCCTGTCGGGCATATGTTGGTAAATTTTTAGGAGAATGTATACCGGGTGGTATGGGCGAGCCCAAATTCCCTCCGCCTACAGTAACAAAGAATCGCGCCATTGCGCCATGCCTGTAAGGATAAAGTGATAACACATACAGTAAAGTTGTACAGATGGACACTCTTGATTTGGTGCTGTACTCGTACGTAGGGTGTGTCTTTTTCGAGTAATGGATATTGTACATATTTTTTAATGAAACAGCACATACGTTATCAAACAGAAGTACGTAGTTAAGCTTCCTTTGCAACCTGCGAGAACAAAGATCATCTGGAAAGTTTCCGTGAAGTCTACTTCAACCTCAGAAAGGTGAAGATACGGAGTGTTTGAAATGTCCAAAATTGGCTTTGGAGTTTTTTTTCTCGGCCAGAAATTGTTCGTGCGTTAATCTTCCCACATCTTGAGGCTTAAGAGCCTGAATTTTTCAGTTCTGATATTTCAACTCAGATCCAGCAGAGTAGCCTGTTCAAATTATTTTCCATAGTTGCTCCTCCTTCTGAGTACTAAGCCTGGGAGGCCGAATTTGGCCATACTGATGAAATGCAGCCTCCAGAGATGAATGAGTAGCCTAACATTACAAGACCCTGACAAAGAGAGCACTTAGTTAGTTGTTGTATTTCTCAAGTTCAATATATGGTTACTGGGAATTGTATTTGAAAGCATACCATATCTTCCATAGTAGCCGTTTCCATAGTACTGCGCAGAAACGGAAGAGAACAACAGAAGCACTGAAAGAAAGGTATGGCTTAAATACGCATCGCTTCAATACAGGATACATGAGAAATTGACACATGGAGTTTAGGGTTCTCAATTTCATTTGAGTGTCGGCATGAGTACTTATAATTGGAAATGGCGTAATTTATCATGAAGGAGCAATAAGATTTAGGGAAAGCTGAGTACATAGTCTCTAGTAGGAGAATATTACAAAGGGGATGCATCTGCTTTTGAGTATGTGCGCCTTACATCTGAGGAGCTGTTTGGCCAATTCTTTACCTCTAAGTAGGGACTTTAACAAAAACATTTATATCACAGAAAACAACAGTTAAACGCACTCACCTACCCAATCGCTGACCGCCATTACGTATGAAACCGGCTGTTGCATTTCCTTTTTATATGGCATAGCACACGCATGAGCTTAACGAACAGAAAATCCCTACATCGAGACTTACTATAGCGGGTGACTGGTCTATGAGCGCAGGGATTACTTCGAGCAAACGAGATCCATGTCCACGCAACAAAGTGCGCTCTCGGCCATGCGTGGCGACTTTGCGGAACCAGTCGCCGGCATGTACAGTGATGATGCATGGCTCATAGAACATTGTAAAATGGGGAATCAAATCACCAAAGTTGAAGCTGATGGAGTAATTTTTGAATTTCTCAATGCCCCGTTACATCACGTACGACTTAGACGGGGCGATTTTTTGAAGATACGACTACGTCTGGCATCTTACACGTTCCTGCATCCTGAATCGCATTCGCTTCGGACCGCACCGTTCGTGTAGCAGCATCTTTGGAATACATAGAACTCATAGAGTACATGTGCCCAGTAACGAGATCCATGAATTTCCCTTACCACCATCTCAAAGTGAAAAGGTTTTTTTTCTAGGGAAAGGAACATATGCCCATGTAGATTGGGCCATACGGATGCCCGCAACGCTTGTCACGAATCCACGTCGTTATCTCTAGTCTGCGTATCATTGTCAGATGTTATCTTCAGTTGCAGTGAACTCCAAACGACCGTAGACAAGCGGCGAGACCGCGGCCAGGCATTCTTGGGCAGAGACAACCAGAGCGAGCATGCAAAGCCCCTGTGTTTCTGCCCAAGAACGCCGCGCCGCGGTGCCGATCTTTGCCTACGACCGTTTGGAGTTCACTGTAGGTATGTGCCAACCAATGATTTGCTGGTTAGGGATAACGTTGCGGAGAGGGTAAACGTTGTAGAAACCCATACACCCCAGCCTACAGGACTTTACATTTTACGCGAAATACTCGCAACTGTGAACATTGATTGAATTTGTAAAACCTATCAAATTGTGCCCGCAAAGAACTAGTACAGCACTGCTGTAGGAACGTCGGTGAAAGGCCTAAGACCTCTCCCCTAGGCGTAAGAACTCTTCTGACTGTAGGTTGGAAGGCGTAAGACCTCTCCTGGCATATATGTACTTGCGATGACAATAGTGGAAGTGATGCATATCAGTTATCAACTCACCTAAGTTTCAAATCGCCCACTCTCCTTTGGGCCTATGGCCAAATAACACCCATGGGAAAAGATTCAGCGCAAATGTTTCTTGAAGTTTCTGATGACGTCAAGATGGAAAAGTGCCTGTCGCACAGTTTCCGAGTAACTCTTTCACAACTCGGTGTTGGTGGGCTGGTAGTGATCTGAGTGCTGTCATTGAAAATTTTCTGGGAACGTTTCGTGCTTTTGTTGCAGAGCATCAGTGAACGCGATTTAGAAGAGAGATAATGTGCTCCAATCATGTATTTGCGCGCCAAACCAAGCACTTATTATTTTCGAACTTTTATTTTCGGAAAATTTTTTCGTTCGCATTTTTTCCATTCTTCCTCCGTTTATGAAGAGTTTAGGGTGGTCTCAGATCTCTTTTTTTTCTACAGGTCATCAATGTTATGTCAGTAACATTGCACACAACTGTTGGCGATATCAAGGTTGAGCTGTTTTGTCAGGAGTGCCCGAAAACTTGTGAGGTAAGGCCAGATCCACATGATTCTCTTTCTGTTCTTAGGCATGTTTCATTAGATTTTGTTATTTAGAATTTCCTTGCTCTCTGTGCTAGCGACTATTACAAGGACAACATTTTTCATAGGTAAACCAGGGTCGAAGACCTTTCCTTGCTCGTCATTCTATGTTTGACTTTGTTTTCGTTGATTTTCGCTTCAGAGCGGAGTTAGTGTGTCGGTTTATGTCATTCCGAGATAGTTTTCGAAACTAGGAATCGCCCGCATAGCCATTCCCGTCCTTCAGCTAATGCAGTTGTGCTGAACTAAACGACTGTTTGTAATGCTGTGCTCACTTCCGGCATCACAATTGTGGTGGACATGGTTTGCCAGGCAGTCCTCACTCATGACAAGATTTCTTCGTAATTTTGCCAAGAAAAAGTTAGAGCGAAGGATTACCGGCGGTTTGCATATTTAGGTCTACCCTTGTTTTAGTGCTCATAGGCTACCCATTGTTGCAAAACATCGTTTCATGAGTATATTTTGCACTTTTCAATAAAGATAAAAGAAGAGAGCGGTTACATCGGTAAAACAGGTGGATGCGCAGACAACTGTGGTGCTACGCTGCATGTAGTGTACCGTGCTCTTCGGGCCTTGACCATTGGGTTCTTCCCTAATACCACTTTTCGTGGCAGCCGTGGTTTCTGTTAATGCGAAAGTCTTGAAAACAATTTTATGGCGGGCCTATGCCTCTAGACGATGAACACCTTGACCAATTACTGTTTAGTTATCTGGTAGAGGGTTGCTGTCCGTCCCTCCAACCATTTCAAAACTGAGGAAATCGTTAAACGCTGTCGTGCTTGAAGAGGTAGTAGAGAGGCAGGCAATTTGCATAAATACCCAGCTATGGCCGCCTTTAAATCTCATTTTTTTTTTCATTTAAAGGCAACACCAGACGAAATCCTCGACTAGGAGCTGAGGTGTGGGTGGTAAAATAGAGAGTGAGCACATCACAAATGTGAGAAGAACACAATGAATGATGACCTACCTGCAGAGAAACAAGAATCGCTGTCGCGGCCATGCCGGCCTTTCAACGGCCCAACGCGCCAGTTAACGCTATCGCCGTGGGTGGTCTGGCGAAGCGGACGCATGCAAAGCGTACCATTCACAGGGTTTCGTGGCGGGACGCACGCACACCCCACGGCGGAGCACTCATCCGCGCATTCGACACATGGTAAAGAGCGTCTTCATTTCTTGCATTTCTCGCTTCTTTCACGCAGTTTATCCCTGCCTATGAAATTACCGTCCCGAAAAACCCAGAAATTCGGGAAAATCTCCAACGCAAGGATTTCCGCTGGTGCTACCTTCAACTTCACTCCAAATTTCGGCCCTACTGAGGGGTCTCCGCATTGCTTGTTTGATTCGTGGAAAGTGAATCGCTGTCCCTGTGCACGGCAGCGAGCCTCTTCCCACGATGCTTCACATACACCAGTTCTTCCTTTTTTTAAAGGAGATACTCAACTATTACATACGATTGTGTATTTCAAAATTCCAATATTCAGGAATATCAAGGACTTTATGGTCCAAACTGGGGACCCCACTGGAACTGGAAAAGGAGGTAACAGCATCTGGGGTGGTCCTTTCGAGGACGAACTCTCTGTAGAACTCAGAGTGAGTTTTTTTCATGTTCTGTAGCTTCACCTTCAAGTTATCCTCATACGGTAATTTGTGCAGTTTTCATTTCTTTTCTTTTTTTCTGCTTGAAGTAGGGTATACACAGCATGGTTGTGATACCATGCCCCAAAATAATCCTTTTTTAGCACGAGGGTAGAGGTATTCTGTCTATGGCTAATAACGGACCCAATACAAACAAGTCACAGTTCTTCATTACATACGCCAAGCAACCTCACCTCGACTTGAAATATACTGTTTTCGGAAAGTGAGTTGGTGATTTCTTATTCTCATTCTTATTCTTATTCTCATACCCATTGCAAAACTGGGTGGAAGTTTTTAGTTGTTCTATTGTACCCCAATTTTTAGAGTAATCGATGGATTTGATGCCCTGGATGAGCTTGAGACTATCAAGGTTGACGCGAAATATCGCCCAGTCGTGGAGCAGAGGTACATTTCCATCTGAAGCATAGTTGCTTCTGAACTACGGATCATTCCTTTTCAGGATACGCGACGTCACGATTCACGCCAATCCGTTTGCGGTTTAGTGCGCCTGCAGTTTACAACAGCGTAAATACAAGGCAAATACTCTTGTAGGACTATTTCATTTTCTGAAACATAACAAAGTTCAATTAGGTGATTTGTTTCAGTGTGCGGCCCCTCTCAGTCTCTCAAGAAAGCATTGAAGTTGAAAAAGAAAGAATTAGAAAATCTCAAGAATATTTTGACCAGTACATCGAAGAGTATTATGAAGAAGATGACGAGCAGGATGAAATTCCTCCTGAAAAACCTAAGAAGTTAGAGGAGGAGTTCAAGTGAGTTTGATGTTTTCGGTAATACATAAATAATAGAGCTCTGCGGTTCTAATCTAAGTGGAGTTCAGTGTGGAATCGTTGGATGATGTGGTGTCTTTGTTGAGGCGAGAACGAGCTCGTGACATTGTAGCGATCGCACTCGGTGCTGATGGACCTGGTGTTGTGGATACTATAGTGAGTATTGACTAGCATTTATGCAATAAAACAAGGATAGCCTGGAAGGGAAATGTTATGGTGAAGAAGTTTGAAACATTTGGAAGTGGAAGTATAATAGATCGACATGATCCTTTATATTCAGCTTTTCTAAGCATTCTGAAGCAGTGTTCAACATAATTTATCAGCCAGTGATGTTTTTTTTTCTGAATTACGTCAATTAGTTTACACTGCTCCATGCTAGATGTCTTTTGTTCAGGTAATATGCAGTCCTTTTAATGCAAGACATGGCGCGGCGGTAGCTGATATGCTAAGGAAAGCGGGAAAGGAGACAAATGAGCAGGTAGGCCATCTGACTCTTCCATTCTTGTTGCTCTTTACCTTATCTCTTTTTGAATATTTTTGCGCCGGATTGAGGTCTGCATATATTTTTCCTAAAACTGTTCGATTACTATGTACAGTGAGCGTCAATTACGGTGACTCGTTTGCGGCCTCGAAAAGAACGCGGCGCGACCGCGCCGCTCGAGCGAGAATCCTCTCCGGGACATCAAATTATGGGGTTTTGTTGATCGTCAATTAGTTTTCTTATTAGTTGTCATCAAATATGATGAACAACTATCAAGAAAACCCAGATACGCCACTTCGGCGACGATTCTAGCGTGAGCGGTGCGGGCGCGCCGCGTGCTTTTCGAGGCCGCAGACGAGTCACCGCCATTGACGCCCACTGTATATGTGCACTACTTTTACTGGCTTCTTAGTTGGGCACACTCGAATCAGAACATTACATTAGTCCAAATTGTGATCGTGTGTTTATCTTCCTTTACGCTCGCGAAATACGCCCTGTGGGATGTACTACTACACATCGAAGGTTTTGACGCTTACGGCTGCTAACTAAACATGTAATGGTGGTAGTGGTTAGGGACAATAGTGTGATAATGGCGCCCATACACATTGTGAGATGAAGCATTAGCCATACTGGGAAAGAGTTCAACCATTGAAGTATGAGTTGGAAATTCATCGTCTATGGTGCATTTGTGCACGTAGAAGTTGGGTAGGACTGCTTGTTGCAGAAGATTTTATATTTAGTGAAAGCAGTCGTAAATTTACTTAGAACTTCTTTATAGAAATCTCTATTGTTGGTGTGTTTACTAATTTTTCTTTAATATTTAATTTAGCCGAGGAAATGCACCGTTCGACGCAACTTTGGATGGTTTCAGATTGAGCTCGGAAAAATGCAGGTGTGTTTTTTGTAGCTGAGTTTTTGGATGTAAAGAAAATATTCGGTTAATGCTGGTATTGACAACGCGCTATCAAAACCACTTCGCCGGGCTCAGATTTCAACAAAAAAACTTTAATCTAACCTGTGAGAAATACCTGTGGATATGAGCGGCAGTTATATCCTAGGATACGTATTGTGTTGTTTTTCTTTACATTCACTATGTTACCTGGACATCCTTCGATAGAATAATTAACAATTCCGTTCAAAAGGATTGGTAAGTCTAAGACTGTGGTTATACAATCAACCATTGGTTTTTTTTTCGATGAAGGTTCTGAATGAGCTACTCATAAATATAGTTTTTTTTTAGCATTCAGCCATGCAGGATTTACGATAGTTGTTATCTTCAGGTTCATGTTATGGGTGAAGAAGCTCGTCAACGATTCGATCTCGAAACTCTTTGGGGGCTTAATGACGTAGTTAAGGAAGATGAAGATATTCCATTAATACCACCACCTAGAGAAGAGTGTTCGTAGGCTTTGTTGTATCCAACCATATACAGTCGTTTCAAAAAATACTTGCCTCCGGCATCCACTGCCCGTCTGCTAAGCCGCGCCGCGCCTCCTATACGTTATCATACGTGCTGTGACGTGGCTCAGTCGACGCGCAGTTAAGCGGGAGGCAAGTATTTTTCGGAAAGACTATATGCTTTTTCTGCTCACTATTCGTTGATTTTCTTCTAGTTGTTTTTATGCTCTTTTTCTATGAATTCGTCCACTGTCGTCCTTCGCTGTGTTCTTGGCATATTTTACTATTCGGTCTTGTATGTACTAATCCATGTAAAAGTTTTGCAAGTTCAACTCGCAACTCCAATGTTACTACCAAGGGTAGTGCGCGAAAATAAGCTGCTAAACCGAGGAGAGATTTATACGGTTGGAGAGCCTCTTCGACATGATGTTACAGGTCATACTTGTTGTCTGCTAAATGGTCTAAAGAAGTTTGGAATTCAACGTCGATGAACCCCAACAATGCTGACAAGGAAAGGATACTTCGTCAGTGTGGTCAACCTTCCGTAGCGATTTGTAGAGCGTCTTCCGCAGCTATCGACGCTGATTTCGAATCTGTTTCCGCCGTTCCAGAATCTTAAGTCCGTGAGGAGTTACGCCAGTTTTTCGCTGGGGCACATGACAGGGCCATGCATGTGTATGGCGCATCTTTTTGCCCTGACAGGTAGTTTAAGACGCTGATCCCGATTATCGAAATCACTTTACGTGACACAGCGATTTTTGTCACCGGCATGCTCTCCTTGTCGCCATTGCCTGAAAGTCGTCTATTGCGGAATTCTGAGCTTCTCTGCATCATTTAGCAGACCAAAAGTATAGCTTGCGGCGTCATGTTGGACATGCTTTCTAACCATGTAGTTGTTGTCCTGGATTAGCAGCTTAAGTTCTGCACTTTTCTTTCAAGTGTTCCATTGGTTTCCAATAACAAAGTGCACTTTCATGCATCTTTGTCCTCCTCCAAACTTGTTGTTGTTTCGAATCTTCGATGTAGCTACAAGTAAACATTGTTTCTTGAGGACTGTACTACCTTATCGTTTTTTTAAAGGAGTGCTCACAGTGATTGCATTCGATGGTTCTTGCATGTAGCAGGTTGTGAGAGTTACGCGTTTCTATCCGGCTGAGAGTAGTCTAGCATTTAACTAATCCCGCTAGTTCTTAGAAGTTGTCCAAGGTTCAGCTACTATAATCTATTAGAAAATTCGAAACAGTAGTTGTGTGGAACCAGATAGTTAGATGGAAAATCTTAAGCCTGGTATTTGTTCTCATGTGATAAAATTCCCTATAAAATGGTCAAGTTAAATAAAAATACAAAATAAAAAGTGCGTTGACCTTAGAGGAACCCACACATGTTCGCTTTAAAAGTTTCCTACAGTAAAGTTCTGTTAGTGGTCTAGGTCCGGTACTTTTTGATACCCCTGTAATACATAGTACTGATGGCCACAGGGTGTGCTTGGTAGCTCTTTTCAGCATCTTCAAACTATTGGGTGCTCTTGGAGGAAAACAAGGAACTTGCTGTGCTGCCGATGCAACTGCCTTACACCGATTTAAAGGCAGCACCCGTGGAAATCCTTGCGTTGGAGATTTCTCCGAATTTCGGGGTTTCTGGGGACGGCAAACTCATAGGCAGGAATGAAACTGTGTGAAGGACGCAAGAAATGCAAGAAATGAAGACGTTCTTTTCCCTGATTCAAAGGCGCGGACGAGTGCTCCGCCGTGGGGTGTGCGTGCGTCCCGCCACGAAACCCTGTGAATGGTACGCTTTGCATGCGTCCGCTTCGCCAGACCACCCACGGCGATAGCGTTAACTGGCGCGTTGGGCCGTTGAAAGGCCGGCATGGCCGCGACAGCGATTCTTGTTTCTCTGCAGGTAGGTCATCATTCATTGTGTTCTTCTCACATTTGTGATGTGCTCACTCTCTATTTTACCACCCACACCTCAGCTCCTAGTCGAGGATTTCGTCTGGTGCTGCCTTTAAGCTCGTTCATGAGAACAGTGAGTAAATCAGTCACTGACTTTGAGTACCGTTCCCGGTGGACAGTCAAGAGATACCCGACCTGATTACCACCACCCATACAGGGATGCTGCAGCTGTCAGTAACCTACCATAACAGCGTTGTGTGGTGATGACAGCATCAGATGTTTCTTACTCTGCCCTTGTTCAACGTCCCTCCCATTTCGATAATTACGGTGAGCTTACGCTACATGACAAAACCTAGCCGATCACAGCCCGTGATTTGTCAAATATGAGAATACTGAAGAGATGGATAAGCAGTCTCCGAAAAACTTGCGAAATTCGAAAGAAAAACCTTGAATGATTCTAGTGTGCTTGTTTCTCACTGAGGAGGAGAACCATAGCTCTTATTAGGACCAGTATCCGTCATGCTACAGGTGCTACCCGGCTGGCCGTAAGCTCTCACGTTGTTGCTGAGCTCATCTGGCGCTAATTCGATCGGGTATCTCCTGGCAGTGACCCACCCTTCCCTTATCCGGACAGTAATCCATCTGAGTCTTGGGAAATCACGCATCCGCTTCTCCCTGCTGCGTAGTCTGGAATCGACACTACCAGGTCCCTGTTATCGTTTCGTGTTCTTTTTAGTGAAAACACATTCCTAGTTCCTATCTCTAACACCACGATTAGAAACCCTCGAATGGCTAATGAACACTCCCGCTACGACTCACTTACTCAGAACTTACTAAAAAGCAAATGTTGATCGACAATCTCACACCTCACGAGCTTCTGATCCACAACGATTCAAACCTTCATTCAAAGCATATACGAAAACAGCAAGTTTAAACAATTGAGCCGGTGTGAAGGTATCGTTTCAGTTGCGCAATTGCAACTGAATATCGATGAATACGACCAGAATTTCTCTACTGAAGTAAGCATATGCGTTAGTGCTAATCTCGAATATAATTGCTCACGTTATTACATTACGAAAAAGTAACCAGAACAAACATTGGGATGAAGAAACTCGTAACTGAAAACTGAATTAAGCACGGACACCAAACAGACGATTTCATGAGACAGCTCCGGTACTACTAAAAAGACGATATCACAAAGCGCAGTTGGAGAGAACCTGGGTGTGTGACGAGTTTACAGGGATAGAGATAGACGAAAAGACATAGATTAGCTCTAAAGACAGAAACAACGCGCAAGACGAAGCGTAGTAGTGTATGTAATGGAGGTTTACAACAGGTTATCAGCTTAATCTGATGGGTTTCGGAACATGAGATTAAATACATGTATTCGTTCGAGAGACCTTAGGCACGACATAGTGGAACAAACGAACAATTAAACGTCGGCGTCAAATTATCTGAAAACATGCACCCCGAACACTGGTTAAGCTCCGTTCCTGTTGAAACCTGCGCGACCTGAAATTTGCATCTTCTCTTTGAAACGCGAGTTTGAGAAATGGATAGATAGAAGTTTCCGTTAAAATTTTCACACCTCCAACAGTACAATGAAGGCAAGTAGGATGATTACCGGAATTTTTTTTTCTTGAAGGAAATGTAACGTTTCGGCTAAAATGAGTTACACTTTGCACAATGTCCCATGTTAGCCAATAAAAGGGAAGAAATATCGTTTAATTGCTGAGAAGCCATGATTCTGAACTCTATCCACAAGAAGTTTACATTGACTAATGACCCGATCGCACGACCTAACGAGCATAAAGATAGCACGGACATAAATTTCAAATGACAAAAGCGGGATATTGAATGTCCTCGGCATTTCAAAATAATTTATATCTCTTAATGTGGAGTCGAGGATGCCGTCCTCAAATCTGTCTCCGGTTCTGCGTCTATGCATAACGAAAAAGATGTCTTTCTGTGCATTGTGTGGTTTCTACTTTCCTCTACCACAGAATGGCGTATAAAGTGAATGCCGTTCGTGAACAGTACCCCAAATAATCACCATATGTGGACTTTCAAAATCCTTTGATAGCCCCGAGTAGTGTAGCACCCTGCGTCGTCGTCGCCAGCGACGGCGGCCGCCGCGACGCCTCGCCCGCAATCGATGCGCATCGGCCTCACAGTCGCCAGCGACGGCGACGCAGGGTGCTACAGTCCTCGACGACTATAGCGGCAGTGTATTGGAGAAGAACATTCATAATTTCTTTCGCATACATTACAGCAAAATGGGAGAGGAATTCCAGTTGAACGTCGTCGATTTCATATTAAGAGAAACGATCATCCTGAAATGCGGCAGACCTTTGGTATTCTTTCTTTACGATCTAGAACCCTTGTATTGTTCCTACTTCCGTAAGAAGTTGCGTTCGATCTTCTCTTCACAGATAGCTTGGGTTAGGATGCTTATTAAAAGGCAGGCGCACGTATTAAAAAATAAATATATCAGAAGCTTCTGCAGATAGTACCGAAAAATAGTTGGTTTTTTTTCGCTGACTTAGTTCACAAAATTAACTTCCAGCACAATATAATGATTTAAAGATAGAGCTCAAGGATACTACTACATATCGCCAGCTGTGTGTTCTGCTCCCCCGGTTGAACGTCAAGCAAAAGCAGAGCAAATGCACTCCGACATTATGAAGTAATTAGTGAATAACTCTTTTTGAACTTGTAATGGAGCAAGCGCTCGACAACACTTGAACCACATCATTCAACAATGAACAGAAATGAGGTTACCAAAAACTGAGGTGCTCGAAAATCGAAGAGAAGTACAGCACCCCAAGCTTGGCAAAATCAGCAACGTAAAGGCCCTGAGTTGAACTTCCCATAACACTTTGTGTGATGTTATCATCGACACATAGTGTAAAAGTAAACAACCGAGAAAAAAGCTGCTCAAGCAAACACAACTGTACGATGCTCAGCAATGTAATTTAACATTTCCGCAACCCACAAAGCTAACTGCATCACTTGAACTCTGTGTTGGCTTCGTTTTCGAAAGCTGGATCTAAACAATTGCACGGTTTTCGCCAAGATCACATGCTTTTCCTTCTAACATGTGAGACAAAAACAGCCAGAGAAAGGACAAGAAGATAGGAAGGAAACTAAACCAATAGCTACGGTGAGCGTTGATGGTGACGCGTTCTTTGCGGGCTAAGAAAGTATGCTGCGTGATCGCGCTGCTCGCGCCGGAATCCTCGCCGCGATAACGAACTATAGGATTTTCTTGTTAGTTAATGTTCTTGATAGTTTCCATCAAATTTGATGGAAAACTATCAAGAAAACCCTGATTTGCCACTGCGGCTGCGATTCCAACGCGAGGAGCGCGGCCGCACAGCGTGCTTCGCGTGTTCGCGAAAAACGCACCGCCTTCGAAATTCACTGTGAACACAGCATGAATACTACTTACCGCGCCTTCGTCCAGAACTTCCACCTCGTTCTCCACTTCCGCTGCCCCCACCACGTTGTCGACCCTGACGACGTTCCTGGTCTTCAACGTGTTCTTCTCTATGCTTCGCTTCCTCCGCTCCAGACCAATCCTCATCACTATAACGCGCACCGTCACCACCTCTGAAACATGTAGAAAGTGAGATGCTGGAAGATAGTTGAACTGCAGGCTTTTTTCATGGAAGCGCAGGTGGTGGGGATCTTATCATTATCGGACGCACTGAAGAGACAAAGCGACGGATGCAGGATGACATTCAACTCGATTGAAAACATCAAAAGGAAATTAATAAATCGAATGACAAAACATTTCGTTTCCTGCTAGTGTATAATGACACCACCAAGTCAATCAAGCGGGTGCTTAGGTCATGGATTCTTCGGCGCGATAGCTGTCAAAGTGTTAAAACACTACCTCTAATGTAAGGTGCGCTTGTTAGTAGTTACGTTGAAAAGTAACGAATATATAATTTGCACCTTCAGGAGTTTTGGAATAGTAGGACCTCGTACACAAGGTTTGCAAAAGTTTTGAAAATCGATAAAATCAGTAAATCGATATGCTTATTGAGAATAGCTGTATCGTTCGTGTTCAGCATATCGAAGAACTCCGTGGACATGCTTCCACTAACGTCTGAGCGAAAATAGCGAAAATTCAATAAAACCGACAAGCTAATCGATAACCTAGGATGAAAAGTAGCCTATAACCGTTGCCGATCTTCAGGGGTCTGTGTGCAACATTTCATCCAAATCGGTTCAACGTCCGCGATCTAGACAGGCCGCAATAAACAAATCAGCTCAGTTACAAAGTGTTCGCAATTTAGCTCCGGAGATGACAGAGTATCGCCTCTACCTTTGATAACCTGTCAAAAACGTAATCAATTTTTGAGAGAAGTTCGATTTTGGTGAGGACCCCACTACTGAAAGTCACTTTGCACCTATATGTGAACGTCATGAAATCAAACATTTACAAGAGAAATTTTTTTAAAAAGTAGTTGGAAAGAGGACAGTAATAGCTCCATCCTTCCCTGGTGAGCAACTACAGTGTCTGTCAGGATCAGAAATTTCAAGATTCACCTAGAATGAAGTTATGAACAAAAATTCAAGAAGTGACTTTTCAGCTGCTACCAAATGGAATCGCTGCATTCTTCAAACCACCGCCTCTCACTTTGAGTGGGAGCAGAAGAACTAGTTTTACCGGTTACAGGTTTAATTTTCATTTAAGAAGCGCAGCGTATTGAAACAAATGGACTACTTTAAAAAAAAACGCGCCAAGCACGGAGATTAGTCGCGGTAAAATTAATGCAACAGAAAAATAACAAAAAAATGCTTCTTCCCGAGAATGTAGGTAAAAAAATACCCTTCATTCCAGGAATGGAGACATTAGGTTATTATCCAAATTGCTCAAGGGCCAAAAGTTTGGTTAGCCTAACAACCGCAGCCTCGACTGCAAAGATTTTACGGAACATGGAACGTTACCTCCATGGTTTGCCTACATTGCTCGAGCTTCCGTTTGTCGAGCCTCCATTTTGACTATTTCCATTACGGAAACCACCTCGGCCGCGCCCACGGCGTCCACGCCTATCAAATCCGCCACGGTCGCCATAACCATTGCGTTGATAATTGTCTAAACAACTCAGACATTGGAATAAGATGCAATAAGAATACCACCTCCTTTTTACCGGGGTTTCTTTGATATCGCTCACTGTTGCTGTAGGCCTGACGCATCATGTCCTCGATATTACTGCGCAGTCCTTCGGTTTCCTTGAGATGGTTGATTTGGAAGTCTACCAAGAAGGATGCCATTGAAGTCGATTCCCTTAAAAAAAACTATTTTTACAAAAGTCGAGGTATTGGAAACGAGGAAAAAATGTTTTGATTTCGAAGTTTTCTCCCGAGTTTGCTATGGATGACTGACTCAAAGCGAGGGCTCGTTAAACTATATTCACGAGAAGCATACCTGGTCCCAGTGAACGTGAACGGAACTGGATCCATTGTGTCATCATCCTCCCCAGCAATCTGCACACGTACCACACCAGATTTGTCCACAATTTCCTTCAATGAAAACTTGCAAGATCGGTATATTGCCAAGAAAGTTTTAGGATCTAACCTGGATACACTTCCCATTCTTTCCGATAAGCTTTCCTACAAGAAATCTTGGTACATGAACACATTCAACGCCAAAGTCAAGTTGTGCTCGTGCCTTCTGAGCAGCGGCTGCCGTTTTTGCAAAGATCTGAAAATAACGCTGGTTGTTTGCATCTGTTTCAGAACACACTACACAATGGATGTTTAACGTCGCACTGAGATCCGTATCTCGATAAGGGATAGCACTCTTTTGTACGACGATACCCACCGACGGTATAGCAACAAAACTGTGACCTTTTTGACATTTTATTCTGCATTCAATATGATGCTTCTTCTCAGCAGAAAATATTATAAATAGAAACACGATCCCTAAGAAGAGCAGAGACATTCGTTCTCTAGCCTGAGATTTGAGAAAACCTCAAGGTACTGCAGAGCTAATAATACCCTCTAGCGCAGATGTATAACGGAGAAACGTTCATACTTCGAACAGACTTTTCTTTCTCGAAATCTGTAAAACGAACGATATTCGTGAGATTTCTCACCTCAATTCCACCTAAATCTCGTTTCAGTGAAATATTATTTACCTAACATTCCCAAGGCATTTAAGGAGAGAACTCCGAAAAAATGTTGCGTGGGTTTACGCCAGAGTCCTACTCCAGATGTTGTTTGTCGGCAGCATAAACTATGTAAGGAGTGCTCCGACCACTTGGAACAAAACAAGACTGATATGCTCATTATCGCGCTCATTGAATATGCAAATTAGGCATACTTCTCATCCACATTTTCCTCTCACTGCTCTTGTTGCACTCTCTACACCTGCTAGAGCCAAAGACAGAAGCGGATGGTGGAATTTGTGCAGAAAAATTGCTTTAGTGAAAATACCACAAAATCGAATTGGTTCATTCTACGAGTCATAGAAAAATAATCAATTTCGACTGCACAGCTAAGGAAAAATGCGAAACCCGTGGAAAAACTGGGCGTATATGCATGTGATTACACTACACGATGAAAACTAATTTTATGGCTGTGCAATATTACCCTGTCACAGTTCTAGCGGCTGATTGCTTTGCACTAATCGCATGAGCATGTGACATGCACTATGCAAGCAATTAAGAGATCGAACGTTTGTTTATATTCGCACAATGCGAACGAACTGCGCTGTTGCAGTAAACAAATACAACGTGCAAATAAGTGCCAATCAACATGCAATCAACCAAATTCAAAGTTTTCTCAGTAAGTGTGCACAGAAAGGTTAAGAAGAAAAATAAGGACCTCAAGAAGTCTCACCTTGATGATGCATGGCTGTCCATCGCCACCACCCTCGAACACTTGAATATCGTCAACATCCTCTACGTTGCGGGCTCTTTGTATATTCGAACCATGAGTTCCAATAGCCAAGCCCATCAAATCAGCAGCCACTCTTAACACAAACACAACGTGTGATACCGATAGAATATCACAAAATTCTACCAAAAAGACTCACTCAAATTCGTCTACGAACGGTGAATCCCTATCGGAGCGCTGATTCCCATGCTGCAACATGCGTTCCGCCTCCTCAGCTCGAGCACGCAGCTGGTTCTTTAGGCGCACATCCTGGGAAAGAATGCAATATTGGATTTGAAGCGTTCCTACTGAGGAGGTGCATCTCTAACTTACTCTGAAAAACATTTCGCTAAGGACAATGGCCTTCTTGAGTGACATCGTTCCAAAGGAACTCAGTTTTATCTCGCGCTTTTCCTTAAAATTCTGGATCAGTTGAATAATATCTTGCAAGTTTGAATCTAGTTACCTTATCGAAGGTCATAGCGATATCCTTGACAGTATTTTGAAACTCCAGCAGATTCTTCTCAACTGAGAAGTGATCGACAAGGTCCTCCGGTACGCCTAAACAATTCGAGTTCCACTTAGATCCATTTTCGAACAAATGCAATGATGAAGCATTTGAAGAAAAGATTGAATGTAGCATTTAAAGGGAAAAAGGGAATAGAGCTAGCACGACTCCAGAACGAAAGAACGCGCTAGCTGCTGAATTAAAAACACATTAGCGCATGAGCTCGTAAGGAAAATTTGTATCAATCGACTTTGACATTCTCCAAAACGGGCTGTCAATATCCATACTAGAACGCATTGAAGACGTATGATGTTCGTGAAAAGAATATGGGCAGATCTCACTAGTTGGGCAGATCACACTAGTTTTCGAAAAGTAAGAAACTTCGATGCACCTACAGAAGCCATCACTACGTGTATGTGGGTTTTTAGGATTAGATCCGAATAATTCACATTTTGTATGAAAACCTCGTGTTAGGTAATTGCTGTGACCAAAAACGTGAAACCGCTAGTTGCATTTAGGTTACATGCTTCGATGAATTAGGCTGATGCTACATTTCTCCAGCACTACGACGACTTTTGTCGCTGCAGCCGGGGTGACATTGTTCTTCATACGTATCGATTACACGCCGACGCCGCAGCGCCAGCGATAGACCGCCGCCAATCGATATGTATCAAAACCAGTGCCGCCGCGATCGTAGCAGTCAAAAAGACCTTACTCCTCGAAAAGTATAGCAACAAGCCATAACGCCACGCCCTTTTGCCGTCGCCACATCGGCGACATCGCCTTTGATACTTATCGAATGCCATATTAACATGTCCACCAAAGTTGATGTCGTCGAAGCAATGACGATGTAAGACACTGTGTGTAGTACTCGGGTAGAATACGACAGAGAGTAATATTTTAGTCCTCTCGGTAGTTTTTTGTTTCTTACTAATACGATGTAGAAATTCGTTCACTCGAAAGGGAAATCAATAATAAAAACTAAAAAGAAACCAACTTACTAATCGTATCGGTTCTCAAGTCTGCGGGAGTAATTCGCAAATACTGTGCACCGTTGGAGCGGCACTTGTTTGCAGCAACTACGTCAGTATGTTGTGGTCCATCGACAGAGTCGACAACGATGAAATCTGCCTGAAGAGAAAAGCGAGAAATGGACATTCTAATTCACAGATGAAAACGCTACAGAAAAAAACTATAAGGCACACATGCGTGTGCGAAGAAAACGCGTTTTAGCCTTCAATTGTTAGCCAACTAAGATGCTAAGGTGACGTTCAGTAACACTTGGTAGTCAAGAATATAGGAAGTATGGTATCAGTTTTGCACCTGTTTTTTGAATGTTTTGTCAAGTCAGACATGGGTTTCCATTGTCTGGAGAAAACCGGTGCAATATAATTTATGGCCATGTTGCAATGAAAGATGTAATAAAGAAAGAACCGCGCGAATTTCTCACGTTGGCAATCGTAAATCATAAAAACAAAGAGGAAAGGTTCATAGAAAGCGAAGATCAGTAATGGCGATGATTAGTAATAGAACCGCCACTGTTTTGGAATGTCATTAATGCAATGACAAAACCAAACACACGTGGAACATTACGGGGCTAATACTTAGAACGACATCACTCTCTATTGCCTGAGCTCAAGGAAGATAACTACAACCAATTAACCACAAATTCTGATGAGAAACTTGAATGGAGGCTACAAGAACATTCATTAAATACTATACCTTGATCTCGCGTACAGATGCTTTCTGCCATCCCGTCTGGCCATTTTGCTGTTGGAATAGGGCTTCGATGACGTCACCCTTGTGGATAGGGTGAGAAGTTGTCGCTTGAAGAACACGACAGTTTGCGAAGCTCACCGGCTCTCGTGGGCGCCAATCTCCCGGATAAGAGGTCTGTGATTCATACAGAGTAAATCATGTCATCGAAAAACCAATTAGCTGAAGGTTACCTTTGAATAAGCAGCCACTCATACAACTAGATGAGGTATTTGGCACTAATTACCAACATTAAAGCGCATCTTTTGCTACAATCTCTAGTTCGAGCACTCACTCAAAACAATGCACCATGTGTGACCTATCGCAAAACTAGGAAGACAAAAAGGCAGTCGACAATTCA
Source organism: Ancylostoma ceylanicum (assembly GCA_000688135.1). Taxonomy (NCBI): domain Eukaryota; kingdom Metazoa; phylum Nematoda; class Chromadorea; order Rhabditida; family Ancylostomatidae; genus Ancylostoma; species Ancylostoma ceylanicum. The sequence continues at coordinate 91,170 of JARK01001581.1, forward strand.
AAGCAAGTAAGAGGAAGCGCACAGAAGAGAAAAAGAAGGAGAGGAAAAGAGAGCAAAGATTCATAAGAAAGAAGACGTGAGGTCAACAAGCAACTACCTCCAGCGTCTTTTCATCCTCCGAAATCCGTTCAGCAGTTGCCGGATAGTAAACACCGTCGATGTTCACCTGAAACCATCTTGTGTAGCGAAAAAAAAAAACTCAGTTTGCAAAGCTGTGAAGGTAGGAAATATTGAGAGGAAAGGTATGAAAAAGTCAGTTTGAGAATGGAAAAGTGGTAATATAAAAATTTTACGCGTAAAACTCTGTTACGTATGAAAGGACTGTTTATTTCATACTACAATATAGCATAACGGAGAACTAAGACGAAAAGTCGAACAGAACTTGCATACGTTGCGATACGAGAGAATTTTTTTTCTGCTATAGACGATAAAATGAGCGACATGAATCTGCGGAGTCATTTTATAGCAATTTCATGATTGGCATGTATTGATCATGAGTGATGGTTGAAAAAAAGAAAACAAGATTATTGACCGCCCCCGTTCTGAGGGTTCATGATTTTATCGAAATTCTCCCAACCATGCGCAAGTGTCTATAGTCTTTCCAAAAAATACTTGCCTCCCGCTACACAGCGCATTGACTGAGCCACGTCGCAGCACGTATGATAATGCATAGGAGGCGCAGCGCGGCTTAGCGAACGGGCGGTGGATGCCGGAGGCAAGTATTTTTTGGAATAACTGTAACTCCACTTTGCGCCCGCAACCTTTATATAATAGAAATCTTCAGTAACCTTAGTAATTAATAAAGACGGAACAAGATGTTACACATTTCTTCTCTGCTAAAAAATATCTGGAAGCATTCGCGATAAGTACACTCCATCTCGAAAAGGTAGACGTGACTGCAGAATCGCGGCGAGACCTAGACGATGGATGCGGGAGAAAGCATGCTCCCAGTGAGAGGGTCGAGTAGGTCCCGCCGCGACTTTATGAAACGGCACGCGCAGCACCGCAAACACCCACACAAACGCTTGAGTAGATTTATAGATGGGACCTTACGTTCGGGGACCGCCAGCTATTCTTATAGATAGCAAAGTAATAGTATAACAGTCCGTAATGGAAAAAAGAAACTGGCACCAAACTGTACTTTGACGCCGGAAATTAAACCTGCAACACGACGGGATTGCAAAAAGATTCTCACGATACACCAGTATAAACTATGCGTGAGCCCCCTTTTTTCGTATGAAAAAGCCTTATACACCCCATTTTGCCTGTCTTTATTAGCATAATTACGAAATGCGGAGCAACTGCAAATCAGATGCTGACGACGTTGGGTCGATGTGCTGCTATAAGGATTGTCACGTGAATATGTGTGTCGCAACATTGGTTTCTAAAGTTGTCCTCAATTCTTATACTCAGAACCTAGCCAAAAATTATTCCGGCAGCTTTCGGAAAGCGAATTTCTGATCACATATGAAGGTTGTGAAGTGAAAAGATAGTAATGCAACTGTTTAACTTTTTTAGGATAAGGAAGCTGGGAAAAGTGTTGCACTTGCTATTCGTAGTAAAATAGTTGCAAAATAAAAGAAAAAAAGCTTGTCAGCAAGATCTCCTGGGCGGTGATAATATCCAACTGATTTGCAGCCTTCTTCCAGTTGGAGGTTTGTTTGCAAGTTACTTCATGCAAACCCTCTGCGATGTTTTCGAATGAAAATTTCTTGAAGAGCCCCACTCAAAGAAACGATTTCTTCAGATGAAAATCAGCGATGCGTGCTCATTTCCTTGAGGTTTCAATTGAAAAAAACTAGACTCACCTCAATGTTCATAGTCGTCTATCAGTCTACCAGGCTCTGCGACTAAATCCAAACTCGGATCCGTAAATCCTCGAGCACACCCGTACGAACCGGACAGCTGGTGAAAATGCGACTTCGGGGGCCCGAGCTCTCGGCGATTCGTTGGCTGCGGCGCACGCGCTTCAACGCGTGCGCTTGTACGCAGCCAAATTTAAATGCTGGTTATTAAATATGAGCGCCCGTGAATTCTGCGCATCTTCTCCTGCACTGGCAAAGGTCTCGTATTTTAGTGGGCAAACGACTTTTAGGGCCTCATTCAGAGGATAGGATCTCAAAACAAACTTTCTTTCAAGAAAAAAAGCTTGCAAGCATAAGCTTCTCCTGCGGCTTCACAAGAAAAATTCTCATTTTACCCGAGATCCACCCATTTTGCAGATAGGTTGGAATACCAGCTTGAAAATGATTTCGTATTGTAATTCAGCTGACCGCAAAGTTAAAAAAAAATCAATGTGTGCGAGGACTTGTAACCACTCAGAGCTTCCTGATGGTGAGTGTGGTGGTTTACTGAGGTGGTTGGGTGGCGCCTTTATTTTAGGAGGATGGGTGACTCCCTTTTCGTGTGTTGTACACGGTTGGTCAGGATCTTTATTCGTTCGACCTGCACTTGGTGGTGCAATGGTAGAATGCTCACATCAGACAGGCGTGGTAACTCAGACATTCGTGGGGGTGATGGGCAGGTGGGACCCCCATCGCTCCGCCCACATTTTGAGTTGGGGGAGCGTATCTGGACGTCCAAGAAGAGCAGAGCGTGCTGCCCATAACCCCGGTCGTCCCCCCATCCGCCGGAACCCAATAACGCGCTCGGGGGATAGCTGCGAGGGCACGTGGGGGAACGTCTTTCAATTGTCGGGGGTAGTTGCCCAGGTACACCTGGGGGTGAACCCATTTCCACCTGCATTCCACCCCCTCGAATGCCTGAGAATCTATTAGACACATTCAATATTGGAATATTTGATTCGGGATAAATCGGCCAGATGGAATGTTCAGGAAATGGAGAGCCCTATACCATCTGTTGAAACAAAGCAAGGGCTATGAAGCTTTTTGTTTCTGGAATATTCGATTTATCAGATGGGCCTTTGAATTACTAATCAAATCAGCTGGGTTTATTCGCTTTCTGGGGTCAACAATATTCCAATGGGTATGCATGGGTTTTGCATGAGTACGCATGGATTTTTCATGGATTTAACCGTGGCTGATATAGAATTATTTGCTAAAAAAACCGTGTTTTGTATGAGCATGCATGCCTTAGTTGTGGGATTTGCATCCTTCTATCTCATGCATAACACGGATTCCATGTCTCCTGAGTAGCTATGCTCAGAGCAGCTTACCAACATGCTTCGAAGTGGTAAAATAGTTGCAAACTAGTTGACGACGTCGACACTCTGGGGAATCAGTTGCCGACAAGGTTTTCAGTTTGTAATTGTTTTGGTAAATGGTGACAAAAGCAATTGTTTTGCCAGGCCTCCCCGAAACAACTACATGATTTACCAGCTCCGTAATGGTAATTATCACAATATTTTTTATAAATTATTTAAACCCGATTGAAGTATGAAGTACAATGGAAGGGAGTCTTATCGCACAATTTCCATGGAAAAAACGTGCTGACATAGAGGTAGTTGTACGGAACTGTTGGTGGAGAACGCCGTTGTTGGGAACTGTGCCATGGACCAAAAGATCCGAGATAGTGGTGAGAAGTCCCTAAAATCGATCTTCATGAAAGCAGTGGCGGAACCTGATAATGCTCAAGAGAACGTCTCAGACATTCGTGGGGGTAATGGGCAGGTAGGACCCCAATCGCTCCGCCCACTTCTTGAAGTGAGGGAGCGTATCTGGACGTCCAAGAAGAGCAGAGCGTGCTGTGCATAACCCCGGTCGTCCCCCCATCCGCAGGAATCCAATAACGCCCTCGGGGGACAGCTGCGAGGGCACGTGAGGGAACGTCTTTCAATTGTCGGGGGTAGGTGCCCCACGATTTTGGGTCCACCCCCAGGTACAACTGGGGGTGGACCCATTTCCACCTGCATTCCACCCCCACGAATGTCTGAGGTAGTCCTGACAAAATAAGGACATGTGGATAAGGCGGTCGGTTGTACTGCGCTGTTGACTACCATATGTAGTTTGCAACGTTGGTGCTTGCGTTGAGAGCTTCCTGAAGAAAGAGAGCCGTGCTAGTGTGACACCGCTACAGCTGCACTATCCCGACTCGAACTTGCACATGAGTCGATTGTTTCAAATCAAATCAGACAAAAATGGGCTTCATCCATGAGAGAATAGCACAGGCAGTTTGGAAAACGGATCAGCGACGCAAACCACTTACGCTGGAACACATCAAGTGCAACATTCATCTAGAATCCGATAAATTATCTCAGGAGTTCAAAGATCTCGTCCTTTTCAGAAAAAATTGTGACTATCATTTGGAGAAAGCGAGTTGAGAAATTTCGAGTATAATAGAATTCTCGGGAGGAGAACATGGATTCTGCTGAGAAAAAATCTTCTTCCAGGATTACAATATCCGCAGGTTTCCTAGTGTGTTTGTCCAGACCTCTCCAGAAAATCCAGAATATCAATCAACTTCAGCAATTTGAGGAAAACCTAGAGCACACAAGTTTGTCTGTGAACAAAGAACTACTGATTATGAATCACGGACCACCACAGACACCTTCTTATGGACATTTTGGTCAGAAACACTGTTCTAGACAGGTTTATTTCATCATAATGACGTCGCTGTAGAACTCGTTCTGATTTCCTCGACCATTTCTTCTTTAAAAGGTTAAACTGAGACATTCTTGCGTCTGTGGAGCATGTGTTTAACTTTATTCATTCCACTAGGATCCATAATCTATGCCAATACACAAAAATAGGGCAGAGAAAAAAAAAACAGTGCGAAGCAAAACACAAAAAAATGAGGATCCGCTTCCCGGCTATTGGACAGGCAGAGAAACCTCCTCTGTAGATGTCAGTGAAGATTTTGTCCGAATAAGCCATACCTGAGCATTTTCTGAATTATACTAGAAGGAGTTGTCGGAGCAATTCACTATTGACAATTTCAGTTGTTATGATATTTGCGTTGAAGCTAATGTTTCATGTGGAAGAGATTTGAAACGTATGACCGTTTGTAGACGCCTTCGTGGAGGTCGAGTCGTCGACCCCGAGGAGCATTTCCTAAGCTCTCATATCCATCTGAAATTCTAATGTACCCACAATTCCCTACCATGTTGGCGGAGACATTTCCTACGAAAGCAGCATTGATGCTATGGACCGCTCTCTTCGTTGATAATCGCAAAATGAATCCATGAAGCGAGAATCCACGATTCATTGTGCTTAAGGGGTTTTTACAGTTTTTAGCAAGTAGCGGCACGGCGCGGCGCGAGAAACCACTCGCTGCGAGCTGGATTCTCGCATTTCAACTCGCGCTAGAGTTGCGGCAAACGTCGCAGGTTGCCGCAATTAAAGGAATGGAAATGTAGTATTGAAATGCAGCAAATTGTTAGTAAAACCTAAGTAAAACAGCGAATTAACTGTCACGAGAGGTGGGCACAAGTTTTATGAAAGAAACCACTTAGGAAAAACAAACATCAAACAAGAAAAACGCTCAAAATGCATGCATCTGCGAAGAAAAACTGATTTGCCGCGTTGCCGCAGCGGCAAAGAATGCCCCCAAGCATTCCTTGCCGCAGCCCGCAGTGCGAGCTCGCAAAATGACGCGCCGCGGGAAAAAGTGTGTAAGGACCCCCTTGCGGCATTTGACGCAGCGAGCTCGCGCCAGCTCGCACTGCGTTGCCGCGCCCTATGCTTAAGCATAGGCTGCGGCGCGGCGCGTCAAAACTGTAAAAACCCCTTTAACATACCATTGCTTTTCCACCTCAAGCGCAGCAGCGCTGCGACGTAGAGCACAGCCAAAAGTGATTTGAGTTGCAGAGAGTTGTTTCATGCTCCCAGCGAGCATGAGAAGCGTTGCAGGATTTCCTTTCTTCTTTCCAATTTTTATGAAAATTAGGTAAGCGAAGTTGTCCTCCCTCTAACACTAAGAGATATGAAAAGCAATGTTGGACGCAGAGAGTGGGCGGGAGGGAGAGGAGCTGTAAGGAAAAATTGGGGCCTCCGCCGTCTTGGAGACCCGTACAGGAAGTAAAATTAATAAAAATGCTAATTGTAGTAAATGTTCATTAATAAAAATCATTCAAATAATGATACTAAAAATAAACAATAAAATATACTGACACAACGTTCTTATTAAGTATTTTGTGATACAATTTCGAGAATCCGGCGACCCATTCTCGGGGGGGGGGGGGGCCTTCCCCCCC
>JARK01001581.1:114786-211462 GCA_000688135.1 Ancylostoma ceylanicum
GGGGGGGGGGGGAGAGAGGGGGAATAACTTGTACAAAATGGGAACGGTGTTTAGAGACCATAAAAAACCGGCAGGAGTGTTTATAAGCAGGTTTTCATAATAGGAAACGTAAAGTATGCGACGTACTTCTCGGCACCATTGGCGGCGACGTATAGGGGAAGAAGAGTTTCCGTCACTTTGGGAAACCGGACGCCCAGGATTCATGAACGCATAACCAAGCTAAAACTGGCTAGCAAACCAACTTTTGCATCCTGCGTCTCCTAGCATTGTGTAGTCTATACGCTAACGAATGACGCTAATCGGTGTAGCTTTGCATGGTTAACGTTTCATGAATCCCAGCCCTGTACGCTTAGAATCACAGAAATAAAGTTATCCAAACTCATTTTCTGTCCCGAACGATTAAGCGGCAATTTATACTAGATGCGTGCGTTTGATGCGTGTGGGTCTATATGATCACAAGGATAGGGATAGTCGCATCGATAACGCAGTTTAGACGCACGCGTTTACGATTCGAGACCTATGGTAAACTTCGCAAATTTACGCACTCACGTAAAATTACGTACACAGCTCCATTTAGCGCGAGCGTCAGCTTTCAGGCGAGTTTTAAAAAGCGACCACTGCTCACGCATGAATCCACTCGGGAATAACCGCTATTGAACAGTTTTCTCGTTGCACCGCGACGAAGTATAAACACACCTTGAGATACGTCAAGACTCTCGTTGATAGTATAGACGTATTCGAATGTGCCGTGGGTCTATCACGCAGATGCCCTTCTGGCGCACGAATTCCAAGGATTTGCAGCGTTTCAGCCATTGTATTTATCTGTGGTAATAATTTTTTCTTTCAGTGACGAACATGTTCCAAAGGACTGAAAATCTGCCGCTACACCACGAATTACCGTGGATTTTTCAAAAACATCTTTGTGTTCACATCTTTATTACAGTTTCATTTGAATGAAATCACAATTGGTCAAATAAATGCTCTTAATTGTTACAATGTTAGCAACTAACTCGAATGTGACAACTGTTCCTGAGAAAAGACCGCGTTCATACGCAAAGAAGTTGCTAAGAGAAAGAGACAGGCATATTCGTGGTAGTTGCCAACAATTAAAGAGATATTCGCATGAATACACATGGACTATTAGCTGAAAGAGTGCCGATGGAGGGACTTTGTCAGCAATTACGACCGCAGCGGTATTGGCGTGACAATCGGCATTTTTACACCATTTTCTGTATGTTTTAATATATTATATACAGTAGGCGTCGATGGTGGCGACCCGTTTGTGGCCTCGAAAAGCACGCGGCGCGACCGCGCCGCTCGAGCAGGAATATCCTCCAGGGCAACAAACTATGGAGTGTTCTTGACAGTTACTTTGTTTTCCTGTTAGGTAACACCAAATGTGATGAACAAATACCGAGAAAACAAAGATTCGCCACTGCAGCGACGATTCCGCCGCGAGCGGCGCGGTCGAGCCGCGTTCTTTTCGAGGGTCACCGCCAACGAGGCCAACTGTATATGGTGTGGTTCCTCCTCTTCTGACGTTTCTCTACCGTCGCTTTCCGGATGCATTCTGCGGTGTCTTCCCACCTACAGAACGAGTGTGCGGTCGTAATCGCAGACCATGTCATACCACCAGCTATCTCTGAGCTAATAGACTATACTATACTTCGAAATGTGCGATACAATAATGAGACATGCATTTATCACTTGGATGTTGTTATCAAGGATGAAAATATAAAGAGTAGTATGCGTTCACCACCGTCGCGATATCCATCGGCTCTGGGCGGAGTATCACAGCTGTTCTGCTGCACGAGCAAATAATCGAATCAATAATCGATAATCGATACATATCGACATCAATGCCGCCTAACTGATGGCGCCATTCACCATGTGAATTACAGTGTCAGCCTTTCTGAGAACTCATCAAGGAACAAGTGTTTTAAAACGGGAGGCCAGGAAAGTGTTCGAGGTTTTGCAGTTACTCAGTCGAGCTTGCAGAGCTTGTGGAATCATCGCATTCCTGATTCGTTTCAAAAATACGGCTGGCAGAAAGGCAGTTAGGAAATAAACCAGATAAGGAAGTGTGTGAGCTATTCGACTGTAGAGTGCGTTGAAACCAACTGAAAAAAATCTATTCCTCACCAGAGCTGACACCTCGTCTAGTAATCTGGTGACATTAGATTAGCATCTTCCATCTGAATCCTTTGAGATAGACTCAAGTATAAATGATTGGGCAAAATTACTACAGATACTGTACATTCCATCCGAAGCGATGGGGCCAATGTGGCTGGCGGGAGATATAGAGGCAAAGCAGCTGCGGCGCGTCCGATTTGGCTGTTTCGATTAAAACCAATGATGGAACTCATCGAATGGACGGATTATGGTGGTGAAGGTGGTGTAGCGACAGAAAGGTAATTAAATATTAAAAAAACAATCAGATACATCAATAATTGCTGGTCGAATCTGTGTATGCTGCCAAGTCTGCCCCACTGCCTCTAATTTCACACCAGCCTTATCGGCCACATAATTTCGAATGGACGGTACAGGAAGCATCAAGGCACAACGTATCGAAAAAGAATATGGAAAATGGGTGAAAAATCGGCCGATACCTTAATCCCTAAGTCTACTGTTCTCTCTTTTACACGGAATTTCCCCAGAGTTTTCGTAGTTTCACGCAGTGTGATCTCAATAATTGAAGCTGAGGGAATTCGCTTATTTTCCCGGTATACTTTTCACTCGTTTTCCTGGAATCTCAGCAAGTTTTCCCGAAGTTTGGGCGGTTACAGTCACAAGTATACGTTTTCAATGGAGGCCCGGGAAAACGATTTTGTTGTTTAGCCGCTTTTCTGTGGGTGAGATCTAATGAGAATTCTGTGTTTGCTGTTTCAAAAGTTTCTAAAGCTCTCCACCCATCTCGAATATCGAATGAATTTTTATGAAAGAGTGGTGGATGGAACCTTCTTTTTAGACTCCAACAAAGGTAATCGTGATGGGAAGAGGCTACTCCTTTAAATAAATAGAAGAAGGACTTTGGACGTACATATTTGTTTCAGAACTGCTTCTATAATGAATATGCACGATAGAGCCATTGGAATAACCGATTGCCAGAACATGCTTTGTGCCAGTTTCATTTCATTAACAGTCCATAAGCTGGTGTCGCTATCTGAATGGTTATGGCGTTTATCGAAAGTCAAGTCATGCATCTGTCTCCAGAAATCCTCTCATATAAAGATTGACAGCGTAGTGATTTTCATTCTGCTGACATTGGAGGTCTCTCTATCCTTCACTTTCAATAATCTCATGCCAAAATGCGTAGAAAGTGGCGACAGGAGATGCGCACACTTGTGACGGAAAAGCGATAAAGCGTTCCCTTATTTCACTTAAAACGAATGGAGACAGGCAGTGGTTTGGAACAAATCCTTACGGAACCCAGCAGTTGATGGAGGTCTGAGGTACGCATGGGTGTTGTGATTCCGTCTATTACAGTACTGCAGAAAAACCTGTTGGTCAGTGAATGACTCACAGCCTTAGATAATGAAAACCCGTTTTTTCTTCTGTACAGGATTCAAGCCTATAGCTTCGCAACAATATCCAACAATAGCCAGAACACGGTGAGAAAATATTTCTCTATCTCATTCAATTACTCATAAACAATGCGAATCAGCATGAGATTTATCTTGATATGTTTAGAACGCTGCGCATTCCTTCTCGCAACAACGACTATGTAAGCATCTGCCACCGCATCGAAGCGGCTTCGACCTTTCCGTCCCGTCAGTGCCTCATTCGCCAAGACCGCCCCCCCCCCTCAAGAGCTAGCGCACCATCGACGTCCTGCAATACCACCCCGACGCCTCGTCCTGCAACTGCTCAGCTGCATCAATAGCTGAGAATTCTTTAACAACCTGTCAGGTCTGACTGTACATGCGTGTAAATATTCCAATAAATATTATACATATATTATCACTCTTAAGAACAATACAATATCCGCGTGGCCATCCTACAATAGGGTGAATATGCGAGCAAGTCAACCACAAGGCCAGTTCGAGAAAAATTTCACTGAACCTTTCCCATTGTAAGAAACATTGGACGGGATTGACTTCAGAAGTGAAATCTAGTGTCCACGCACTTGTCAAAGCCCTTACGTTCACCAACGCTAGCTCAGAAGAGTTTTTTGGTAGCTGGCTGGGAGTTCCCATGGTCTTCGGATCATTACAGACTCGAGCAAGGTTTTCACTCAACCGATATCAGTAAGGATTCCAAACCACATGATGTTTTTAAAAAACTGGGAATCCAGAATCCACATATCGAAAGTGCCTCACAAATCAGAGTACAGGGCTGCGACTGCACCACCATTGCTTCAAGGTAGCGGAGGATTGAAGAAAATGCCATCATTCAGATTAGAGAGGAAACGGGATGCAGATGCTGTCGGAGATTCGATATGCTGCTGAGTGCAGCTCCTTTCAACACATACTTGATCTTAGAGCACAAATAAGCACTTACTTGCTCTCTCTCTAGCTTGTTTGTGAAGCTTGACTGTCATGTAAACATTCAACAGCAGCCCAGCAAATGCGCCGATGAATCGATACATGAAGAAAAACTGAAAGTTCACATATGTTCAAGAGATTACTATTGTCGCACTCCTTTATTCATATACATGAAAGATGCCAAATCATTGGTCAGGGTCTGGCAAGGCTGGAACATATGTAGGGACCAATCAGCAGAGCTACAACCTTCGAAAATTCTTCTCCCCTTTGATTCTGAACTCTATAAGTCACTCCACCATCAGGCTAAAAGCCAATGAAGCCCAGAGTCTCTGATATTCACACATCTCTGACAGTAAAATTAATCCTTGCAGTTCACCGTTTGAGAGGATTGTGATTTTCTATGTAGAAGTATTGGACTGATTTTGATGAACAACACTAAGTTCACACTGTGAAGTTTCCTGTTCACTTCATTTACATTTTGGGAGTAGCTTCCAAGTACAATAATAAGACGAGATGTGGTGAAATATTTTCGCTTCAGATTACTAGGAAGTTATTGAGACCTTTTTCGGTATAGCGATTTTTTGGCAGCGATTCGGAGTTAATTTTCTCCAATTTCTTGATTAAGTTTCAAGCCATTATCGTTTTCCATCATGGCAACACACTAACCCGTTTTTTCGTCCGTCTTTTGTAAATTATTCACACTCAATAACCTTTTAAAATGTTCCCATTCTATTGTTCGTAAGCCATTATAGCAACTCTGACAAGCTCTCAATCCCTCGCATTTTCTGGGTCATTGCAAAGAGTCTCTCTGTGTTAGTGACACTTCATCCAGTGGCATCATCGTTTCCGAAATGTGTCTAATTTCTCGTTCTCATTCGATTTAATGTCTAACTCCTGTCAAATGAAAAAATGATAAAACAATCAGCTCCGGAAGACAATGGTTAACAGCTTCTTTTCCACTTACTGTTTTTGACGACTTCCGTGTTGACCGTCTGACAGAATTAGCTGGTTCCTCGTCAAGCTTCTATCGTCGCTTCTACAGCATATAGAAGCTCATATAGATAATGTAGATGAATTCGTCCCTGCCCTCAATCGCTGCGAACCTCCTCAGGAGGTTTGTCACACTAGCTTTGATGCAGCATCTCTCTATATCTACTAATGTCAACAATGCTAAAGCAATACACGCTGTGTTGGAACTCCTTCGTGTACATCATAAAGAAGTCCACACATATGTATTGAGAGAAGATGATCTACGAGAACTCTGAAGACTACATTCATTCTCGGCCGAAGGAAAGGGCGGCTGGTAAAGAAAAGATGCATATCGAAGGGAGGGACGGAGGGTGCGGTCGGAATTATGTCCGCTCGAGTGTTCATACCTACATTCTCAGACATTCGCTCGGGAGTCCCGCACTACAAAATGATGACTCCCGCTCGAGGGTGAGCGGGAGTCATCAAAAACTTCGAGTTTTCGTATCGCAACATCCCGATTTTGTCCCGCAAGCTCCGGCGGGAGACAGGATTTTGGCCCGAAAATGATACCAGTATCATGGTGCGGGAGACCGGATTTTGTACCGAAACTGAAAAACGAAAGAAAACAAAAATGCACGGTGACCGCAACGCGTATGCGGTCCGTGGGCCAACACCGGCCGCTAGTAGAGGATTTCGCATTCGCGTCACGGCCGAGCGCGACGGCCTCCCACGCATCTCGCCTGGTCTTCACACTAGGCCACGATCTTAACAGGGCCTCAGCAGGCCAGACGACTCAGGCACAAACCCCGGGTTGTCCGTCATCAAACACCGGGAAGGCCGGTAGAATGAATGCGGCCTGGCCGGTGTCTTCCGTCGGCTTGCCCGGTATTCTATAGTTGGCTTGCCCGGTAAAACGCTCAGTGCAGTGTGGGAATCCTCATATATGCACAATTTAGCTTTTTCGATTAAATATGTCAACGAATACAGTCAATAATGATACTTTTATTGTTCTACTTGAGTTTACATCTGTTCTACGTTCTACACCATTATTCACTGCAAGCTTGCTTCATATTCTTGAGAAAACGCCCTTCTTTTTTGAAAATCTTCGGAAAGCTTTCATTGTACTCAGTGGGGTTTTGGATAGCTTCTGTCTCTCCTGACTGTCTAAAAAACAGAACAAATGAACAGCCATTTCAATTCAAGCATCTTGATGCTAAAAATCGCAAACTTACTCCACAAAAAAGTTGTGGAATGCTATTGGTTTTTCGCCGTCATATTCCTTATAATCCGCTTTGATAGGCAGCCGTGGATATTTTTGGTAAGAGCACTTCTTGCGCGTTATAATGCATCTGACCAGTAAACTCCTTCTTAGAAATTCGTTGAATTTTGCAGGGAAAATTATCACAACAACCCACTTTTCCGAAGCATGTTTCGAGGCCGACTGTTCCAAAATAAATCCTAGTCCCTCCTAGAGAACTTGGTTTCAACTGAAAGATACTTTGAATCCTTCTCTACACAGCAGAAGGAAGGCAGAATGAGCATGGGCTCCTGGCCGAGAAATGAACGATCTAACGTTGCACTCTAACTTTCGTCCAGTTCCTCCCAGTATAAACAATAGATTGAGTCGAAAGTTCTCGGACAAATTGACATCACCTCTATTTATCCTACAATTGTTAAACGATAACTGCAAATGCATTATATACGGTTGTGATCATCTTGACGAGCTCTGCCGATTAGTTACAGTGCCGTGGGTGCAACTCGTCCAAGGGACGTGGCCTAACTACAATTCTGAAAAACGCCTACAAATCGTAAAATCCGGCGCATTGATGCATGTAATGGGAAATTGTGCACGTTTTGGGAGACTTTTGAATGCTCTTTCAAATGCGCACAAAGCCGAGAAAATCGGTGAAAAAATAGACGTGGCTTAACTGGGCAGTTGCGGAGGTGGAGTCGTGGTGGCTTGAAATCGCGCAGAATTGTGGCAAGAAGGGAACTTCTTGCTACAATTCTGCGCGATTTCGCCTAGCCTTCTATGCTCTATCGAATGGTTGCTCGCGCGTCCATCTTCGTTAGCTCTTTGGTAGGTTATGAATTCTAGAAATCATCACAACCATATTGTCCGAGAACTTTCGACTCAACCTAATACTACCTAAGGATGGTTCAGGAAAACTTACTTTTCTCTGATGAAAAGTAACGCTGCTCCACATGAATTGATTCGGTAAAATGAACCCCAGAGTTCTCAGGGCTCTCTGATGATCACCATTATCATGCCCGGGGCCTGCCCGGTATTTCATTTGTGTTGTCGGCCTGACCAGTATACCCGCGTGATTTGAACCGCAGACCGGGGCCTTCCCGGTTCCTGGTAATAAAATGCCGGGGCCTGCCCGGCACCTCATAATTGCTGTCGGGCAACCCGGTGAAACTGCCTGAGGAGTCCCGTAGGACTCCTCTCCGCCGAAGCAGAGAGTAGACTGAAGCCTACCTGCAGAGTGAGGCCCTTATATACCCCACATTTGATAAGGGTTACCACGTGGCAATAACAAACCCGCATCATTCTCAGGTTAATCCCGCAACAAAATCAAAATGATGTCTACCGCCGGAGCTCCTGATTCTGATTTTGTCCCGAAAGTGATAAGAAAGCTTTTTGTCAGGCGGGACTCCCGAGCGAATGTCTGAGAACAAAACATTCCACTGAAGTAAACAGGGAAGCGGCTGCAATGATCAAAACGCTTATTGACCGGCCTATCATAAATCTGAGTTAAAAACAAAGAACCGTTCCTTTGCATCTGGCAGCGTCAGGCATAGTGGTGAGTTTACTCCGACCGCAATCGCCTTGAGTGCAGGCGGTGAAAAAATCCTGTGGGCCCTATGGATTTTCTTCGACGCCCATAGTAAATAGGAGGCATTTCTAACCCTCTGTCTCCACAACATTCATCTAGAATTCATCAAATTTTGCGCTACCTCAAGGGAATGTTTTAAGGGCAGCACCAATCGAAATCTTTGACTCAAAGCTGAGAGAGGGTGTTTAAATACAGACTCAGCACATCATAAATGTGACATGAACACAAACAATGATTGACTTGCACAGAAATTGCAGCTGTCGTCGCGAACACGCCTGATTGGTCCGTGCTTTCAACGGCTCGACGCGCCAGCTTAAAGGCAGAGGACCACCTCGTTTCTCACTTAGACGATATCAGTATATCCTTGACCTCCTCGCCACGCTGATTCCAGCAACGTACAGCTTAGGTCACAGAAGTGACAAAAACCCTGTTTTTGGTAGGGTCAAAGTGCCCGCTTTTTTGTAGCAGGGGCGGATCCGCTCCAAAAAACGGGTACTTGGTGCTGGCAGTCCGCCACGGCAGCAACGTCGGGTGAACACGTTTTGCCCTGTCCGATCGATGAGATCAACGGTGATACACGTCTTTGCACGTAAATTTGTTCCAGCAAACTGGTACAAACCCCGTCACGGAAAGCGGGGTTTAAGGACCATACTGGGACATTTCAAGTACATTGCCGGAATCAGCGCATCGAGGAGGTTCGGAATATGTTACTAACTCGAAAACGATATGAGGTGGCCCTCTGCCTTTAAGCTACTTGCGGCAAGTGCTTTAATGCAATGGGTGTGCGGAATACGTACAATTCACAGGGTTTCGTGGCAGGACACGCGCACCCTGCAACGGAGCACTCATCCGCGCCATCGAAGAGATAGAGCTCATTACAATAGAGCTCCGTGTTCTCGTGGTCACCACGATCCAAACTTCTGCAGTCGCAGAAGTCGCTACGCAGCCACCACGCAACCCAGTCGCAAGGCTGCTGCCTGGCGGTCACGTTTCATTTCGCCAGCCATGGCGCCACGTAACAAATGAGCACGAGAATACGTCGAGTTTTTGAACTCGAAATGCGTGCTACACATATGGTTTGGGCCCCAAGGAGGAAAGGATGGGGAAGGTTACCTTGACTCAAGCGCACCAGTTCACAGCTGATTGGTGGCATAGACCATGATGCTCTATATAGCGTATGCACTGTCAAAAAATTCAACTCTTTAAAGCTTTATAATTCTCAACGGCCGCGTAATAGTACATATTAGGCCCTTATGCGTTGAAAGAGAAGTTCTGAAGCATTGCCTGTCAGAACATTGAGTGCTTCTATGGAATATAGCTAATGACACACGTAACATCATAAAACCTATCGCGCTCAAAGAACAACCCCTATATTCCAAGGACAAGGGAGGCGAATGAATCCCAACCCACATGCGAGAAACCTGATAAGGATATGAACTTATTTATGGGAGTACAGACTTGTTTTCACCGGATAAGAGCATATCGACCACTCAACTAATCACCACAGCGTGAAAATTTCCGAAGTGATGGGCGTGTTTTTGCTCGCCGAAAAAACACCATCGTTAACGACCGATTTCTCACCGCCTAGTATGAATGCAGTCTTAATAGCAGCACTGGGATGTAACACCTTCCACTTCGACGGTGAGTTTTTTAAACAGTAACGTGGCCTCGTGATGGGTTCATGAATATCATCACTGCTTGCAGTCATCTATCCCGACCGCATAAAAAGGAGATCATTGGTCACAGGGATCTTATTCTACAAACGTTATATAGACGACGTCTTCGACGTGCCACCCAAACATACGTTTTACGGTGGAATCGCCGGACGACAGTGGCTTCTTCCCATATCTGAATATGAAAGTCCAGATCTGCAACAGTACCAAACAATTCTTGTGGGACAAAAAAACCCATCTCCAAAAACATAATGTTACATTCTCGCAGTGCACACACTCCTTATATGAAGACAAATGTGATCCGAAACCTTATCATTACGAAGGAGAAGAAGTGCAATCGAGTTTCGTCAGAGGTGGAAGGAAGCACAAGGCAAATATCGGAAGAAAACCCGACATCCAAACCCAGCTCCCGGCGGCCTTTTTTGACGGGAGTTATATTACAGGTACTACCATACCACATTGCGAGGGATGTGAATCGAGTCGTGAAAGCGTCAATGCTGCCAATGAAGCTGACATTTCGACCACCGCCGGACTTGATGGGCCCGCAAACATCGCCGAAGATGTATGAAGGTAAATGTGGTCGAAGAAAATTCATCTAGTGCACAGGAAAAAATCTGTCGACTGCAAGGGACTGTGTGTTTGGTGACGTGCAAGGGATGCGGAAAAAAGTATTTAGGAGAGATTTCGCGACCTCTTTATTAACGGCTGGATGTACACATCAGAGCGTTGCCCAATCCTTCCTCTCACGCGAACAGTGGTTTTTCATGACACCGCACCCTATGCCACACACACGAACATCCGCCAGCAATCAAAGCTGCTGTATTACACCGCTCACTGGAGGCCTCGTTAGAAAGGAAACTACTAGAGGCCTTGGAGATAAAGCGACAGCGGTCTTCCCGAAATATACAACAAAAATGAGCTCATGGATGCTATGAGACTTATTACATAAGGGTGGCGATTGTGATCCTATCATATATCATGTCGCAGCTCTGGTAGCTCTCATTCGCTTAGGAAGAGTACTGTTGATCTTTTTTGGTATTGTAAATCCTGTTTGGTTACTTTGTAGTATTAGTGCTTATTGATGTAGCCTCAATACTGTAAGCATGTTGTAGGTCCGACGAAGGTGTTAGTACACCGAAAGCCCACAATAAGTATATAACACGGTAGTCGTCAAAAACAGTCAGAAGAACTATTGTAATGCATGAGGCTCCGGGATAGCAAAATTTTATCATGTTTGAAAGCTTTTTTCTATTTACCCACATCCCACGGTTCGCCCAACTCGACCAATAGTTCACCGAAATAACTCTTCTAGTATACTCCTCAAGGAGTATAGTAGCGTTCAGTGGCCTAGGCCACGGCGGCTCTGGTTTCGCCAGGTATTTATTGTGGTTGAAGCGTAGCTGCCATCAGACCATAACCAATAGTCATTAAAAATAGTCGCGCCCAAGGGTCAGCAATCGAAGGCTCTGCGCTCCTGAGCATACATTGAACTCCACACGGTTGTAGGGGAGGAGCGGGACCGCGGCGCTGTATTCTTGGGCAAAGACATCGCCCAAGAACGCCGCGATACCGCCCCTTGTCCACGGCCGTTTAGAGTTCACTGTATGTATGCATTCACGGTATTTCATACATTACTAGACTCACGATTGTTATCCATGGCACATTACTCACATATATAGAATGACCACATACAGTTGAATCCCCTTGTATAGGGCCCGTTAGTAGTATATAAACCTCAGCAACAATCTGAATCATCTTCTCGTATACAAATGCAAAGCCAAAAAATTCACAGATTATAGTCTTCTATCAGGATTTCTGACCCTTGCTCAGCCGTGGTTGCGTTTTTCATGGAAATATATACACGTATAAACACTTACTATTGGTGAGCATATACTGTAAAAGAATATTGTATGCCGTGGCCGGATATGTAACCGCGTATGAATGGTAGCACATCGTAACATAGCAACTACCTATAATGATTTCAAAAAATAACTGAAGAAAATGAGCGTTCTCTTCAATTGTAAACCATGTATGGCAGTTACGAGATTCGAAAGCGACAATCGTTTCCTACCGTTGGTGTAAGCATCACTACTGTGAAGCAGATGGCTTCAAGATGCCTGAAGAAAGAGCATATAAGTACTCGCCATTTTGGCGGTCTCCCAAGTAGGAATGAAACGAAAATATAGGTATAAAATCCAGTTACTGGGATGCAGCATAAAAAACAGACAACTGCCGGGTAGATTATTGTAACCTGCAATGAATTAGAACTATTAAGTTGTCCCAAAAATAATGGCCGTTTCGGAGGTGCGCATTTCAAATCGCGTAACTCCGTTCAAACTTGAACTTTTTCTTGAAACACAAAAAATTATGATCGTGATTTCCAGCAGATTTTTGCAGCGCAGTAAAACTTTTGGAAAGAGAAATGCTTAAACCACTGGAGTCAAAGAAGTGCGAAAGGTCAATTTTCAGTACATATGATTCACATGAATGTTCTAGAAGAAAAGCGGTCTCATTGCATGTTCAAAAAATATTCTATCAGGCAAAGGTGTCCCCAACACAATATTACAAGGAGAGATCCAGCGCCTTACCCAGAGAAATTTTTCTCGGATAGATATGAACCTGTGTGGATTTGCCAACTCCGCCAGTGGAAGTGCACTTCTTCGGCTCACCAAAACTAAGGAGTCCTCTACCGAATCTCGCGTCAGAGGCCCAAATGGTAACAGGCGAGGCAATTGGTAAATTCTGTTATTAGCCTGGTCCACCTTCTGTCGAACACCTCGAGCAGAAATTCATCTATCAGGAAAAGTTACACTTTTCTGAAATGTCGAGATTTTTTGAATATATCCAGATCTCCCTTAGTGATACAAGCAGGGCAAAACTCCATTTTATTAGGCAAGGTTCAGTCATCACTAAAATTAGCCCATTTTCCGGAAAATCCCGACAGTGTTTATTGGAGAGATTGAAGTAGATGGTGCCGCAAGTTAAGCACTGACCGGCGATGGTTTTGTTCAAAGTCGACTTCGCCTGTACTTTGGCCATATTTAGTTGCCGAGAAGACTGAGTGACTACTGATTTAGTTGCACCCAACCTAGCAACTAACACGTGTTTCAGAATTCTCGTCTCGCCTCCAGAACTATGCTATCATTTCTGAGAACTTTCATGACCATCACTTGATCAAAGTTGGAAACTCGTACCGTTCCGGAAATGCTTCCCTAGTTACAGCTTCTGTGTGCTCACAACAGGACTACCTGACCAAATTCAGAGCCAACACCAAATCCGGCTTCTATTGTATTAGGGCGGAAAAAGAGTCTAAAAAGTGAGAATGCTCAAAAACCATGTTTTGCCTCATCGCACAATGTCGTCTGCAGAAACCAAAAAGAAGAATAATTGAGAGAGTCTTTTCGGAATACAGATAGAGCAGGTCTTCCTCTTTATAATCGTTCAAAGTTTGCCTATCTAGCTCCTAAAACTACGGATTTATGAACTTCCGAAAATTCATTACTAGATTGCGGCCATTTATTTTGGGACAACCTTATAAGAACACTCGAAAGGATACGGAATTACTATGGGTGGTAGTAATTTGGCCGAGACCTTGAGGTAACCATGAGGTGCAACTCGGAGTTAACTCGCAGTTTCACACTGAGACCATGACCTAACCTCGAGGTGACCGAGCTGAAACCGCGAAGTTGCTAATTTTGACTAAACAAATCATTTATATTTTCGGAGGATTCGATCCCGTGAGGGTTAGACCCGGGGGCAGCCCACATCGCACTCGGCTATCTGTACTGTGATTACCATGAGTTGTTTTGGGCTATGTGAAAGTTATCAAATTTATCATCATTCACTCTGAACATGGAAACATCCACTCCATGAAGGGTAGGCAAGCGGTGGTAAAGGGCAGATTATACTATATACATGCATTTAGTGGGCATGCGTTAACACGGTGAAGGATAAGCCTAGTCGCAACCCTTAGCAAATCAAACGACGTTTGAGTAACGTCAGAGCTGCGTTTTCAATCCAGATGTGCAGGTTGACCGGCATTCATGAAAAATCCTGTGCAATTATAGGGTGAAAACAAAGTCTTGTCAAAGGTTCACTGACTTGACTTTGACTGCCAGAATTGGGAGTCTTCCACGCTTTCAAAACAGTTATTACCCTTGCTCTTACTGCCGATTACCAGTCTCAAGCATGCAAAAGATAGCAGAACGGCTTGACAGATATAAAGCCTGTTTCGACCACGGTAATCGTCCACTGGTCTGATCCACGATGAGCACGCAGTAGCCGTGGTTAAGCTGTGACCTATCATATACTCCTCAAAAAGATAGACGGATTCTGAGGCTGCAGAACCGTTGCGGGACTTGGTCGAGTATGCTCGACGTGGGAGAGTCCAGTAGGTCCCGCCGCGATTCTGCAGCCGCAACACGTGGAACCGCACGCACAATCCGTCTACCTTTCGACAAGGACTGTACATGGATGGTCGGAGTATTATGAAGCCTACATCTTTGACAGATCCCGTGTCACGAGCGATTGGACCGGACGATTTGCTTGAGCCTGTGCAAGCAAAGAAGAACTCCATTAGGGGAACCAGCTATTTTTCACGATAGGTGTGGCTCTTGCCAAGATACCTACAGGGGACTTGTGAATTTGCTCAACTCTACCTGAGCGAGGCTCAAAAAACCACACGCCAATAATTCGTGCGCACCCTGTAGATGTTAGATTCAGAGAAATCGGGACTTTTGACTATTTTATTTGAAAAGTTCTGCGAAAAGGCGCAATATGAATATCATTTGTAGTATTCATCCCTATGTAGGGAGTAGCTACACTGTTTTGCAACACAAGAATTTTCTAACTTCAGCTATGACGAAGAATCTTAGAGCGAAAAGTCTTTTTTTTTTGCCAGTTCTGTTCCTGAAAGATTCCTAACTCCTATTCACATTTCGAATACCCTACTGTTTTGCTTCATACTTAAGAGTCTCTACAATGCTGCGGTTAGTTCCTACGAAAAATATCCAAAGAAATCTCCTAAAACAAGAAACTAAACCAGTAGGCCTCTGCAGGCCTCATGACCTGCCGGTCAGAATGAAAAAGTACTCAGGAGTACTTTATCGTGACCGGTCTGCGTCTCTTGCCTCATGATACTATTTTCACAAATATGTCTGATTAGATAAGAGATCACGGTTTCAGCTCGGTTACCGTGAGGTCGAGACTAGAGTGAGACCTCAAGGTGACCGGTCGGTTACCTCGAGGTCTCAGTTGTTTTACAATACATTTTTGGGGAAATTGACATTGAGGTAACCTCGAGGTAACCTCTGACGGTTACCTCACGGTTACCTCGAGGTCTGGACCAAATTACTGCCACCCTATGATTTCTCGTTGACTTAATATGGACAACATTTTTCGCAGATGTTAACTATGCCAGTATAGCAAAACATCACGTACCCAGCCCAGCCAATCTTACTTGACTTGAAGCGAGCGGCAGCGCCGCTGATCATTAATTGCTGATGAAGAGTGCAACTCCGTTCTCCTGCCCTCACTTGCAAGAGGCGGGTTACTCCTACTTTCATCACACTCTCGGAGGAGCGTTCTGTGACGCTGAGCCCATCTCAATCCTACTTATGCAATGCCCAGGTTCCTGAAGCAGGGAGAACTGTGGCATTGAAGGGGTGGGCACGGAGCTTAATGTTCTTTGCCTTCTGTCCTCAAGGCTGTTGTGAGCTTCCCAAGGCCACGCGCCTCCTCCTGCCCAGCTCCAGAGTGAGATTGTTCATCACGTTAACGTCCCGACACATAAATACGAAGCCAGAGCATACGGCGGTGGATTTCCTTGACACGCTGAACCCAGAGATGTGCATAAAATATCTCAGAACGACCTTCAAACCCGTTTTTCGGGAGAAGGTCAGTAAGGGTCTGTAACAGTTTGCTCTACCCAACTGAAGTGTGAAGCCATTGATATTATCAGCCGGACAAGTACAGATTTGTTAGTCAGTGCTGCAGCCGTGTCGTGCAGCTAGCACATGCGCGGCCCTCTCCGTCTAACGAATTGCACTTCCATTCTTCCCGAAAGCGGGTTTTTCGTCACTTTTGTGACCTTTTATATAAGTTTGTGCGATCAGCGAGGGAAGAAGATCAAAGGTCTGTTGATATATGCGAAACGAGGTGAGACGCTGCCTTTAACGTCGACAGTAATTTCAATGTAGAATGGTGAAGTTCTGATTATGAAGCTGCCACAGAACTTCCGAACTATCCTGATTTTCTGAGGAGGTTCGTTCCGCTTGCCCAGGATATTCAAGACCGCAAGACCGCTCTTGTCTTTACGGCGTCAAAGCCTTCCTTCAACGCATTCGCGACAACGCAGATTTTCCATTCAGAGCCACTTCGAAGCAAAGCGAGTTTCCAATTTTTTCTCAGCGAACAGGTGGCAGTTAGGGCATATTTGAGACGCTGAAACGATCAATTTGATCATGGGCCGGAATGCCGGAATTTTTGGTTCGCTACGCCTCTCTTCGAACTGCCCTCCGGCACAAAGAAAATTTCGGTGTACTTCATGAATAGGGATACACATCTGCACTGAGTGCTTTCGGATACTTACCATGTACTTTTCTAAATTTGCAACGTGAGCCAATAGAAATAGAACTAGAATGAAAGTTCCGAAGAAAGAAGGTATCAAGAAAATCATCTGCAACATCAAAGGTTCCCAAAACTCTGCAGACGTCTCAGTTATGCTCCACCACGTGAAGTTTTCCTCCTTAAAGCACAATATCCGAGCCAAAACCGAGAAGGGATAGTTTTCCTGAATCACATACCATGTATTAAAACCTTCCTCAGCAGTGTTACCTTCACACTCGATGGGAAGTGAAAGATGAGTAGATTCTTCTTGTGGATGTCACGGTGAAGCAGCTAGAATTTTGGAAAAGTCTTATCCTTGACAACAATACCTCAGCAATCGATTCGGTAGGTTCTGTAGATTGACCCACAGGCCTTTGGCCGTCTTTCAAGTCCTGCAAAAACTCTTGTTGATGAAGAAGGATAACCAAACTGTAGCTTCATACGGAAAGGACGAACAACGAAAAATTGTCATTTAGCTCACTGTGGTTGAGAAGCCGGATGATGGAGATCATTGTCACATAAATATGGAAGGTTCTGTATGCAAAAGAGTACGGGCTAGGACGTCACCCGGAAGCGACCTGTAGGAAGCCGCCCGCTTTCTGATTGCAGGTTCAATGAAACGAAGAACAATCTGCATTCTGTCTGCAGGAGGCAAGATGAAAAGGTAGCAAGGCAATAGAGATCGGAGACGCCATCAAACTATTCTACCAGGGAGTCGAAACGGAGAAGAACGGGGAAGCTGTAGCACTGGATGTACCAAAAGACCTTACCTCGTCCGTGACTCGGGTGAGCAACAGGATCTTCTGTCTTCAGAAAGTGTTTTGGACAGTGGTATCTGTGTAAGCTCCTCAGTGTGGATGTAGTGAGATGGAGAAGGTGCCCTTCTATGAAAAGCTTGATGACGTCATTAGAAGTGTCCCTATAAGTGACTACCTGACAATCGGAGGAGACTTCAATGGTCATGTTGGTCAGGACAAGAGACAGAAGGAGGAGAATAATTGTGTTAGCTGGAGCGCATGATCTCGCTATAGCAAGCACTTTCTTTACCAAAAGAGAGTCTCAAAAGGTTAAGTACAAATGCGCGTGGCTGAAGTGGAGAGAATCTACTGGCATTCTCTGCGACCGAAGGTGCTCAAGAGTGCTGAAAAGGAAAATCTATCGCAGTGTTGTCAGACCGACATTGATGTATGGCAGTGAGTGCTTGCCGCTATCCAGAGCGCACGAACGCATGCTGAACACTGTGGAGATACGCATGCTCAGGTGGGCATGTGGGTTTACCCGACGCGATAAGGTGCCCAACGAAGATATAAGAGCCATGATGCAGACTCCACATATTCAGCTCAAACTGCGCGTACAGAGATTGCGCTGGTATGGCCACGTGATGAGGAGACCATCACTGTACCCTCCCTACCCGGCAGGCAATGGAAATGGATGTTGCCGGCAAGCGCCCTAGACGCGCCTTGAAGAAGCGATGGAAAGATGCAGTACGGTAAGATATGGAAGAAGTCTGAGTTACGAGGGACGACACCCAAGACTCTCTCTCTCTGGCGTGCTCTCTGGCGTAGGAGAACCAACACAGCGGGCCCTGCGACCGTGCAGGACAAACGCTAAGTAGAAGTAGAAGAAGAAGAGTTCACACAATTCTTAGAAATTCATGTGCAGCTTGTTTTGACATTGGCGAAGTCCCAAGGAAATGATAGTGAGGCACGTAGGTAGAAATTTCAGGATCAGAAGCAGACCTCAAGGTACTTTAGGCGAAAAATTAAGGCTCATCAACTAAACAATGTATAGAATAATCGCAGAAGTATAGACTTCAATATCCGCTAAGAGAAGACATTAAAATGTCAGGCCAGACAAAACACTGGTTTCAATGATTAACAAGAGAGACTATTCTCAAAGAGTGCAGAGATAACGTCAGAGAACGTATGACTTTCCACGCATGAGTGCACATGTGCACAGCTCTGCAGATTCTACTTTGAGGTTGAACCACAAATTCTATCTAAGTAGATAAGAGTTGAAGACAATTTTGATTCAATTGTACGATGACATTCGTCAAATTTTACAACTCAGTCCAGTTAAATTCATTCACAAGAAAATAAGACAACCACATGAACTGCTAGTGCCAAGTTGTTAATGGCACTTAGTAAAGTCACTCCTGGCACTTCATTCTCAGGCCCCTCACCTCTTACATTACCTCTGTGTGACAATACGCCGCTCAGTTCATTTCAGCGCAGTGGACTCAGCTCGCCACAGTTGCGTGCTCTTAGCAGTTGCACGGATGGGAATAATTTGCTAGGCATGTGAGCGCGCATACAAGTGGCGCCTGCAATGTTGTATCGAGTGAATTCATGTTCATCACCACAAAACTGTACAATGGGCCCATAGCTTACATATGCATGACATGTCCACAGCACCACTTCGCACAATTCTATAAAGGACCTATGCGCCACTTCAAATCTAGGATTGTCCCACTGGGAAAAACTAGTGAGTTGCAAACAAGGATCTGCCCAAAACAGCGTGCAAACAAGCATTCATGTGGCAATAAGTGGCAAGATAGCTTTACCAGCATGAAAACATAATTGCCGACAAGGATAATTGCCGATACATTTTTTCCCGTAAATTGTTTTCACTAAGGAGTGGCTTATACATCTATTGTAGTGATAATTTCCGTAATCATCCTTAATAACTTAACTCTGACTAAAGTACGATGGAAGTGCACTCGCCGCTGATTCAAGCAATCAAACTGATTTAACCAGGGATTTCATTCAATTAGCGTTGTTGAAGAAAACGGTGGAAAAAACACTTGTTTTACAGGTTTCACAAGGGCTGCCATAGTAAGTAGCAACTGCTGAAAATCGCTTTTCTCGATCTTGTAAATCACTCATGCTTTGCAACTATTGGTATGGTCACCGTAGAGGCTCTGAGCGATTAGTCAGAAAATTCTCTTAAATAGTCTCCGAATAAGAAGTGGTGGAATTCTGTTGGAAGGATTTGAACGACATTTCCTTATTTTAGGCTGCGGTTGCTTGTTCTATTTCCACAAATGTGGGCCCGCGTGCAAGTTGTATTGTTCAGAAATCTGAGAGCCCTGGTGGTTCGATTTAACCCATTGACGACCGCGCCGCTCACTGGTGAGCCGCACTTTTTTGGTCGCGTGGGACCGTGTGGCTCACCGGTGAGCCGCGCTCTTCTTTTCAATTCGTAGACCGCATTTNGTAGCTCCCTCTGTGAACCTTCTTATTCATTTGTTTTCGATAATTTAGTGATTATCACTCATTTTTGGACATTGTGGGTGATGTCCATCGGAGCAAACTCTGCGTTTTTGCTAACTTATTAGTTTGGCTCTGCATTTGCTAGCCATTTCGCTACTTAAGTACTCTGAGCCGGGGGTCTGCGCCATGCTCCTCTCCTAGCCAGCCAAATCTTCAGCTTCAAAAACAAATTCCCTTTATGAAAATGAGAACTACGTTGTTATAAAGTTACTATCATCGCCGTGGGTTAATATTAGTCCATGCCGTCTTTTATGATGGCTTGGCTGGACCCACTAACCACATAACTTTTAAACTCAAGTCGTAGAAGTTGATGTTTAGCGCAGTCTCTTTTAGTTTATGCAGTCTCAAAATCTTTGTATAAATCTTGCTCTGCCTATCAAAATATACATGAAAAAAGGTAATATGTGGAGATGTGAGCGATTCTCTTTCTCAATCCTTCACTTTCGTTAACCTAGTCATCAAAGTCCCTTCACTTTTTGTAGAAAGCGCTGAGTTTGCGGGTATATCGCCATTAGCTTTGGATGACTTGCAAAACTCTACAGGTGGAGGCGATAAACTCTGGAATTTCCTTGATAGATCGGTGAATTCATCCATCAGTCATATTGTCCACTCTCTTCTGATTAAATCAAACTCTCAGAACCGCATATTCTATTCAAGAACTCGAAAAATCTGTGTCCTCTTGACTATGTCAGGTTTGGGTTTCAATAAGTTGCTGAAATCTACAGGTGAAGGCGGCGGACTCCGAAATTTCTCCAATAGATCGGTGGAGCCAACCTTCAGCCATGTTGTCCATTCCTATCTGGTTAATCCGAGCACTCAGAATCGAAGACTCTTTTCAAGAACTCCGAAAATCGGCTTCCGCTCGGCATTCCAGCCGCGATGAGTCACCCGGCTACGGGCAGGCGCGGCCCGGCGACAGACAGACTGTTGCGAAACACCTTCGCCGTTTATTATATAGGGGGATTTGAAGGACTAACCTGAATTTGAAGGGCATGTGCGTGCGGTGCGGTCGCGTCGCGGCGTACGTCTTGACCGCCTCCCATGAGGAGAGTGGGAAATCCACAACGGTAAACTGTGCTTTGGCAATATTTATTAAACTATAACATAATATTTAACAATAATACTGGTGCAACACAATGCAACACAAGAACAGATTATTTTGCAAACTTTTTAGAGTATCCTGCAAAATTTCAATTTTATACAGCATCAAAAAGAAAAAACAGACAAAACACCCTAACTATATGTACCCGTTACTAAACGCCATAACAACTTGACGCTAAATAGGTACAGCAAAAGATTGTGTTCCATATCACATCGTTAACACTGGCGGTTAGTAAGAGAGGATAACAGAACATGAGACAAAAATGAGGATGAGTGATGACACAGCCCAAATGGAACAATACGGTGTCGAATTTGTTTGAGTTAGGTTTTGAACCGTAATAAACAAAAACAAGAAAACATCAACGCTATTCGATGGCGACGAATCAGAAACTGAAAGCGGCTGCATGGAAATAACATCCAAAATGGGCATTGAAAGTTACAAAACTCAGCAGACGGCTTAAAGGCATCGCCCACGCTAAGAGTCATTTTTGAGATCCTCGCATGAAAAGAATCTACAGGAGCTGCTGATCACAATGGCATACGTGATTCTGTAGAGAATCTCTAGAAAACGTGTCCGCGAACCCAAATTCTCATAAGTTTGTGAGCAGAGCCGGATGAAGAGACCAGAGGGGGTAGATCAGGTTTCCGAATAGTGCACTCCCGAATGCGCCTCTTCCGCAAAAATCTGTATTCCTCGTGAGACTCTTCCTCATCACTCATTCCCGAACAGGATAGGAACAGCGTTTCACCGGTGACCAGCAAGGGAATACATGATGAAAAAAAATCTCGTGGTTCCGCAGTGGCTCCCCCCGCCTACAAGGTCCCCGAAGATGCTACTTAAAAAGGGGCATTTTCGGTAGTTCTGCACGAAGCCACGCATACCATTATGACCAAGTGCTCATGCAAGGTCTTCTCATTGAAGATCTCAAACGCAATTCTGATGTGGGACAGTGCCTTAATTCACAAGCCATCAATTTTGGTTATTTTGAGAAGCAAAAATGAGTGAATTATGTTAGTTTTGTCTTTATGAATCACTAAAGTATGAAACTGAATGTTGAATTACGCCGTGTCGGTGGTGTTTAGTTATCTCGTGTACTAACAGCTAACGCCAACATCTATCCCAACAAAGACACTCATAGCGACTGATCGGCTGTTGGGCCTGCAAAGGCAGGTGGTTCGATCGCAGTTACATTACAGGTAATTGCGGATTTCCTTAACCTTTGCCACCCAATTCCAAAATTTCATGGCTCTACTTGCATGTAACTAGCGAAGCAAAACTGTTAAAGTTAGTAAAAATACAACCACTGGAGTGCATTTTTGGATTTCAACTGTAACCACTAACTAGTTGGTACGCAGACAATTGCTTGGTATGGTGAACTGCGGTGTGCTGCATAGTGAGGAAGAACAGGGTGGTACCCACTGTCCCACTTTTGATGCACTCAAACCACTCTCCTCGCCCTTAAAAGTCAACTGGTCCCCTCTTCACGTTTGAATTTGTGAGCATTGTTTGGGTAGAGTGGGGGGGAGGGGGGCAGTTGATAGCAACGGTTTGAAGAGAAGCTTGAACGTACATGTGCTACAACAGCGACACCGCCCCTTTTTCCTTCGCAATGCAATACAGCCGCCGAAGTTTACCTTTGAAATTAACTGCATAATCCAAACAAGCGAAGAGGCATGCCCCACCCTTTAGTAGGTACCATGAACTATTGGGCTTTCATGGCAGTGCTATGGCTATGGGATTGCACCGCTCATTGCCACATGCGATCAGACGCTACGAATGATTGAATAAGTATGCAATCTGAAAGGAATTACATATTAACTGCACTAGGTTCAATTGCCATAATTGTTTAGAACTGAAGAGAGCGAATTGAAGGTATAATGTATGGAGTTTGTTTTCAAAAATGTCCAGACAATGTTGAGAACGGAAAGAGAAACATCGGGCAGGAACGACCTAAACATAACAGTTCAAAGAAGTCGAAATTGCTCCTCTACAACGTGAACAAAAGATGAAAATGTTGAAAAAAATTTAGAGATGGGAATGCTGATCAGCTACACTAATTTGTATGACCCCGCTCATTTTCGTTTGCCCTGATATACAACCTCAACAACATTTCGAGGTTCTAAACTGAATAAAAGAGAAAAGCTCGAAACTAATTAGAAAAGACAACAACCTCGTTCTTGTAGCTGCGGTCCATGTGTTTTATTCGCGCTCATCATGAGGAGGCGTGCAAGGAGTGCACGGTGGACCATCGGTGCCATCACCATGTGGAATTGCAACGGGGCTCGAACGGTCGTAATGTGCAAGACGCATTGCTAGCTTGAAATAAAAGAATCTACGAATGATAATTTCAGTGCAACAAGAATGATTTGATAAAGAAGGAACATGTGTTTTATGATGTGCTGAGTCTGCGCTTCACCACCCGCACATCAGCCCTGAGTCGAGGATTGCCGCGGGTGCTGCCTTTAAAAAGTACACAACGGACTCACCCTTTCGTTAACATCCATACCCATAATATCGTCGGCCATCTAAAACAACATCTCTGTTAAATGTGCCACAAATGCCACGAGCAAGAAACCAGTAGAATAAAAATACAGAAACAGATAGGAGTTAGAAATGAAAGCCCAAAGTAAGGGAAATTGAAGTCTAAAACCAGACCGTCTGAATGGGAGACGACGTAAGGAAGGGGTTGTAGCCGGCAGGAGAATTAGCTCGACCGAGAGGAGCACTCGCCAATTGTTGAGTAATATCTAAGATCCCATCACTGTCGACAGCAATGATGCACCAAATCGCCTCTGCAAATCAACACAATTTATAACTGCTAAATTGTGGTTATACTATAGATTGATGAAAACGTTATCCAACGAAACTCCCATAAACACAGGAAATACACCTCTACGAACTCTGAAGCGAAAATTCTAGGTAATCGACTGCGTTCTGGTAGTGAGTGCATTTGTTTATACGCCAAATTTCTAGACGTTGGTATGACGAAAAATGCCCTTCCCAAGCAAGGATGCCTAGAGCGCTGTTTTGGCCTTGCGGAACTGGGCATCTGTCGCCTCGCAATCATGCGATTTTGTGGCTACAGCCTTGTTGACAGGACAGAAAACCCAATACAACCTCGAAAAATGCCTACAGTGCGCTCATTTACACCTAAACGCATAAAAGAACTGGGGAAACTGGACAGTGCTGCCAAAAAATTGCCGAAATTTGGAATATAACCCATAAGAACAAGTTTCGCTAGAGAGTGACTAGGATTTTCGTTTCAGAGAAAACACGATCTAACGCATCAACCAGTCCAAACCCGCAGACCTGCTGTATCGTTTGTGCCAAAAAAAATGCAAACAAAAATTCTAGTGAGCAACCCGAATATGAAGAGCTGGTCGTCATACCGAAACTTCAGAAACTTGAAGTATCAAAAAAAGAGTTCATAGATAAGTGGCTAACTACAGTAATGATCAAAAAAGTGATACCTCCAAATGGGACACTCTGGGGCGTGTTTAACTGCCAACGGCTTTGGTAGATTCCAGGAGTTGATGGACTGATCATTTCTACGGTAAGTTCTGCTTCGCCGCCCGGACCAAGACATGCAACTGGTACCCGTCGATCGCAAGAAAGTGGAGTTCCTGAAAAAAAAATCACCATCTCACTGTGCATCAGAAGAGAAAGTCATTCAGATGGCCACTTACCATCCACAAAGCATAAAGCAGTTCCTTGAGGCCAATGAACCCCACCGGTGTTCTTGACACGCCAGGATTTCACGAACCTAGTCTTGGGAGGAACAGACTCACCCTAAATTCCTTGTTATATAAATCAAGCCTTTTTCAGCGCAACAAAAAGAATATAGCAGCCAGGTGATAGGTTTGAACAATATAAAATCATCCTCAAATATGGTGGCCACGTCGCAAGCTTCATACCTCTCCAATGGTGACGTCCCTTACTAACTGCATATTTAGTAGAGGCAGATCGAGACCAATTTCGCCGACGTTATTAGTATGCCCGTGATCATAATATGCGCCTACAGCATCCTGGAGGTTCCTTGAAACGAAATTGATTGTTTTATGGAGGCAGGATACGGAACATTCGCTTATACAACATATATAAAGAAACTAGAACAGATTAAAAACGGATGAAAATGAATGTAATAACTAACTATGAGAAGTACCCAGAATAATCAAGCGTGATGTTAGACGTCATAAAAGCAAAACTTACCAATTTGACATATCGAGAAAAAAGGCACATAGCTCGGGAGAGAGTGACACATCACCGAGAATACTTTGGAACTGTTTCACCAGTACCTGAAAAAATGAAAAAAAAAGCTCTGCAAAAGCAGTAAAACATAAGTATGCAGAGGAGAAATGGAGGAAAACTACATCAAAATCAATACAATGAGGTTCAAGAAATTAAACACTTTTTCGGCAGTCCGTGAGCATACCGAACGAAATGGAAAATATTACGAAAAAAAAAAATACTCCGTCAAACACATTTATCAGTTATACTTGAAGGGGAATCGAAAGAAAAAAATAATGCTAAGGGAACTAGTTTTCGGAAAACATGACTTAAAATATGAGCCACGAAATTAGGACTTTGAAAAAATTTGGAATAATAATATGCAATTAAATTTAAATGAATGGGTCATAATGCGAACATCGTTGATGACACGGGCGACCTCAACAGTATTTCAAAATGTGCCTAGAAACTTCTTATCAGGATAAAGAAATTACAGTTCGAAATGTCCCCCTACCAGACTCACGATTCAGTACTTTACACCATAGATGCATTTGGCTACAGAAATTAGTAATATTACGAAAGGGAAAAATTTTCTGATTGTAAAAGAGAACTGTATGAAAATAATTCATGAAAAATTAAAGTTTACCTCTTTATCGCTAGTGCCCAAACAGGAAAGCTGACGGATGAGGATGTTGTCAATATCGTCGGTGTCCATGGACTAAAAGGAATCAATTTCAACTGCAATGAAAATGTAGCTGGTGAGCGAACAATTAAAGAACGAAACAAGTGTAACAAGAATTTTAAAAACATTTAATGGCATAGAAGAGAAAGAATATTTTGAATGGGTAGAAATGATTCTACAATCGAAAATGAATGAATAAAAACAAAACAAACACAAAAACCATTTTTACGGCAGGGAAAGAGTTGGATGAAATTTTCTGAGAACAGAGAGCAACTAATAGAAAATTTTTAAAAATCAGGAGGCACTTGCATCATTTCCTGAATCTAAAAGTTATGATAATGAATACAGCGAAAAACATACTGAAGGACTGATGAATATCCAAAAGTTAGTGATGAGAAGAAACAACAAAAATTCAAAAAAGAATGACGGTGATAAGACGTCTGTTTGAGAAATGCAATAAAACAGCTGACAGAACACACGATCAGGTGTAGAAGTATGTGAAAAAAGAAGCAATTCCTAATGCTTACACAATGGATATTAACATCCACGTAATGATTGCTAACTAGAGCAATCAGAGTACAGTCTCACTCATTAAATTCAAATATTTACAAACCGTCAAAAACAGCTATTAAAATAAACTCATGAAGATCTGCGTGATAAATCGTCATGAAACTTGCGGCTTTCAACATGTTTTTATCCGACGACGCGCGCCCGCAACGACCACCGCGAGAAGCCCGTTGTTTGGCGCATGGTAGCTGGCACCGGGGCAAATGCCTCCCAAACGAGAGGCAGTTATACTTTGATCAGGATGAGTTATTTGGAAAAGCCACTCGTGCTACGTTGCTGCCAGCAACATACTGAACAAGGAAAATATTTTCGTTGGTCTCAAACTCATAGGAATAGCCGAGAATTCTCATGCTAAATGGTTTTACATCTAATGTTGGGATTTACAAGCAAATCAAAGCAGACTTGTGAGGGACACTTAGGACAATTTTGTTCAAACTTTGAGAGAAAACCGCCTTTGTACGAATACATGAATTAGCAATCAGGAAACATGGTTTTCACATATGGTTTTCTCATAGTAGTACTGTGAAATGAAGTGCTTACGGAGAGTATGTCATCCTGACTTCGTAGAAGAGTAGTTTCAGCTCCCTCTTTAAATCGTTGATTGTGGTGTCATGTTTACACTCGTGCATGCTTTGTTTTCATCCGATTATGCTCTTGTCGATTTTGTGGGCTGACGGCAGATGTACAGTCCTTCTCAAAAAGATGGACAGATTGCGCGTGCGGTTTCTTAGTGTTGCGACTGCACCGTCGCGGTGGGACCTACTCGATCCTCTCACTTAAAGCATGCTCTCTTCGCATCCCTCGTTCAGGCCCCGCCGCGATGGTGCAGTCGCGCAATCCGTCTATCTTTTTGAGAAGGAGTGTACGAACAGAGCAGGGCCGTGCTGGGGTGCTCGGATGTCACGTCAGGCAGACTGTTGAACCATTTGAGAGTTAAAATTTCATCACATAAAGTTTTACAAAGAATAAGATACCTTTATCATCCCAGTAACATCTTTGCAAAGTAGTATATGTCAAAACCGACGGTAGTTGACTCGAGCACAAATGATGTACAGTGGGCGCCGACGGCGTGGTTAGTTTTTCTATTAGTTAATATCAAATGTGATGAGCAACTACCGAGAAAACCCAGATTCGCCACTGCAGCGACGATCCCATCGTGAGCGGCGCGGTGACGCCGCGTGCTTTTAAAGGCCGTGGATGGGCCACCACCATCGACGCCCGCTGTAACCTACATTATCAACAGTACACAATCTTGGGAGGAAAATGTCGAACTCACTGGGATTCAGGTTCACATATATGTAAAGAACTATAGTTCTTTTTTCTAGTCTTCTTTCTATTTGTGGGCCAATAAGTGTATTCGAAAAAATAAATGAGTAATTAAATAAATACTCTATGAATCAGTAAATCTGCAATTTGTGCACTAGCGACTAGTTTTGCCTTGTTTGCTGTGCTACATGCTTCGATACACAGGTTTTTCTTATTTTTCTTTTCAACATTCATTGGAGATGTCCCTACTAGATTAATCACTTCGAAGGAATTCTCATGAGCAGGGCTGCGTGACAAGAGCAACACTGCTCGGCTCTGATTGGTCGATTCATGCGCGCGTCTCGGCGCAGCCTTCGAAAGTACGAGCAGTGCTGCGGAGAAATAAACAAGTTTTCTAAGCTCCAAAGGGACAGATGAATGCCATCGAAGCCTACAAACTGCGAGAAGGTGGCCACCGATGTCATTCAATGCGTCGAATTTGAGGGACCAACCTGGATTTAACAAGCATGTGCGCGCAGCGCGGTCGCGTCGCGGCGTACGCCTTGACCACCTCCCATGCGCAGCAACAAAGGAAGCAATCGTGAATGGCAGCAGAACGAGAAACAAACTTCAGGAAATTTATACAGATGTAAAATCATTTGTTCATTCACGTCCAAAGAGAGAACGAAATCCACTGTAGCAAGCATCTCAAAATAAAATGTGCCTTATCGAATCAATGCTAGTTAAGAGTACATAAGACAACGTGGAGCGTATTGACTTCTAAGATATGTCTTGTCATGTGTAGGTGGCTGCTAGTGGATTAACCCTTCGACGACCGCGCGGCTCACCGGTGAGCCGCACTTTTTTGGTCGCGTGGGACCGTGTGGCTCACCGATGAGCCGCGCTCTTCTTCTCAATTCGTAAACCTCATTTTCGCATCATTTTGCTGTAACTTCGTACGAATTTGATGTAATACAGTTAGACACTATTCCACGAATCGTGATATGCGACATGCTCCTGTGCTTACTACAACAAACAGCATGTAAAGAGTGCAGTTTTCAGAAACGGCGTAGGGTGACTCACATTTCCTGGGTCCTGAAAAGAAGCAATCCTCACAAATGTCGAATTTTCGACACAGAATCACTAAACTACGACTTGAACTCCGTGCTGTGTTGGAATGGAGGCATACCAACGCGTATTCGTTTCGCATATTCCCTTATAACATTGAAAACCCCTCAAAGAAACTTCTTGCAGTCTTAGAAAAAGGAAACTGAGGTCGGGTGCCCCAATTTTTCATCTAATGATAGCGAAAATCTTCCAAAACTATATTCTAGATTAATCTTTAAGAACTATCTATTTTCTTTCTAGTATTCCTATTGTTATTGCATGAAACCATGCATCCGCCGCGCTATCGAAAAGAGCGGTGGTACCACGCGCCGGACACGCCAAAACGCTAGCGGTCGTCAATGGGTTAAAACTGTGGAAAAAAAAAACAGAGAATTTCCTCCTACTTGTGAAGATATTGCGGTCAATAACGTTGCCAGAGGAATACGATAGAGAAGAATATCTCAAGGACGAGTCAACTCACAAATCTATATTTCTGGGAGGGCACGCCACTTTGACCACCGACTCGTCGATGCGATTATGTACGGACAATTTGATGTGAAAACCATTCGAAAACCCCACAACTTTTCTTTTTTTTTTCAAAAAATTACATTTTCTCGAAATTTGGTTGGATTTTCCACCTGTCAGACTAGGTCCCGAGGTCTCAGGCGGTGCTGTCTGCATATTGAGGGCCAAGTTGTTAACCGACGTGCTACTGCTCAACATAATTAAACGATAAGATCAAAAGCTTGCTGAGAAGGTAGCGAAATGACAAGAAACAGTCGAATTGTACTGAAGTAACTCAGCAACTCTCAGAACCTGATCTGTTTTGTGCAGACGTTTCGGATCCTGCCCGGTTCCCTACTGTTGCAAATCGTACGCTACCTACCCGTACGACCGCTGCACTTATCTAACAAATACCTGCACAAAACGTAGCCCGGATGGCTCAGTGGTTAGAGCGGCGGATTGCAATCCGTCCCTGTCGCTGGCTCCACTCTGTTGGAGATCCAAAGTTAAACGCAGATTCAGCTCTGCAGTTTCTGCGATGCAGTGTTCGGGGTTCACTGCACGACGCCCCCACGATCTCTATCGGGTAGCCCAGGAAGGCATCCGGCAACGTTTTGCCCAGATTTTCGAGCTAGGTGCGATGAAGTTTTCCGACAATTATAGCTTAGTTGGACCGATCAAACGAAAAGTTCGTAGCGAATGATGTAATTTTTGGAAAATTACCGCCGAAGCTCGGGAGTTCAGCGCAAAGGTTGAGAGCTACCAACCTATTGATTCCACTGCTAGCAATTCCGCAATAGTCAGTTTTGAGCAGTACGCATTCTACCTATTCTCTGTACAAGAAAAAAAAATACACTCAATACAGCCTTTACGCTTGTAGCGCAGTGGTGAGAGGCTCGCTGCAGACGCACGCGGTCGAAGGTTCGATCCCGCCCATGGTCAGCGAAGCCATCCATCCCCCCGGGGTAGGTAAATTGGTACCAGAGGAGTCTGGGAGGATGAAGCACTGACTTGGTTCATCGGATGCTCCCACAAGTCACTGTACAGGGCACATTCGCATCCAATGCCTCTACGATACCCAGATGAAGTCGAATGTGTGGCGCATCCCACATGACGGGATTGATCAACGCCAACCACTTTTATCTTTTTTTATTGCCTTTACTGTAGAGAGATTGTAATCAATAATTCCAGAACCACCAAAATGAAACGAATCCTTACTGCATAAACAGTATAAATGCACTACCAGTATAGCAGTATCACTAGTAACAATACTAGTGCATGATACATAGTACCATGACATAATGTTACAGCTGTCCACCCCCTAACGGAAATTGGACGCACTCTTTCACGTGATTTATTACATCCTTGAAACTCGCTCTGTCGTCAGGAAGGCTACGATTCTTCATTGCTCATGGTGATGAGAACCAAAATTTCAGCTAGTAACAACTTAATCTCATCACATAGGCACCAGAGCAGGCATCTTCCGGTTTTGATCGTGTTCCTGAGCGCTTCGTTGCAGAAATTTGCTTTTCTATATGACCGTTGTTTATTGCTTGCAGATGCACTCGAGGTAGAAGAGAAAATGGAAATCCATTGACTATACCCTAGCCAATAATCTACGTGTGGATACTGCTTCACATATAACATATCTGATCCAGAATTAGGACGAATTTTCTAAAATAGTCTTGGCCTTATATGTCAGATTGTCCCTTATACACATATGTTTGTGTACGTTTATTACGACTTTTCAGAAGCATTTCTGAAATGAGAGACATGTAATTTTCGAGTTATTACAACAGCAACGAATGGTTAGGACCACTAATATTCGAATGTGTGCCCAAGCATTGTGTAGTCTATACAATTTATTTCCGCGAATGGAACAATCAGCTTTATTCTGCAACGGCGAGTTTTTGCTTACTGCGAATCGGTCTCTTTCACTATGCGATGATTTTTGATTGTAAGGAAAAGACTGGCATTATAGTGACTCTTTCGACGACGGAAAGAAATGAACATTTATGCGGCTGCAAGTTCGTCTTGAGCACCGGTGGTGATGAGATGAGCGAACGCCTTGTAGTCGACTTCACCGTTCTCGATCGGAGGCTTGCCCTGAACAAATCACCACTTTTTGGTTATTACTACGAAGAAAGAAGTAAAAGCGGTGCGTAGGAAAGGAAATTCGTAAAATTCCAGAGCTTGAATTATGTACCTTGTACATGGCCTTGATCTCATCCTCATCAAGGGGCTCTCCTCGCTTATTTTGGAGGATTTTTAACAATTCCTCCTCCTTGATCTTCCCACAGTCCTTCTTGTCGAACATTGCGAAAGCACCGACAATTGTGGCCTCCGGGTCAGTTCCTGAAGATGGATTTTATGTCAAGAATTTGGTTGCAGTGTAGATCCAAGCAGCGATGTAATAGCGAACACTAGTACCTGTCAACCGCTCTCCAAACAGCGTCAGAAACACGGTGAAGTTTATTGGTCCAGGAGCTTCCTTGATCATATCCTCGATTTGCTTATCTGAGGCAATCTGTCCCATCGTGGCATACAGATCTTTCAGGTCACCCTAAACAAACTTTTATTTTATCAGAAGGAAGGTTTTAATGTTATTCTCCCAGACGAATTGCTATTATCTACCTTGTCGATGATTCCATCCTTGTTCTGATCCATAATACCGAAAGCCTCCTTGAATTCATTGATGGTTTTCTGGTCGAATTGGGCGACTTCAGATCCGGATCTGGCCTTCTTGCTTGACTTCTTCTTGGCGGCCTTCGACTAAAAAATTTTGAAACTCATTCTCTGCATCTCCGCTGGGCAGTTGTAGAGGATATAGCATTGCTTACCATTCTGGATTGTGTGGTTTCCTACCAAGCGAGAGAGCCTGAAATAAAGTTTGTTTTTGGGAGAGAGCTATCAGGCAAAGAGCAAAGGAACAGTGTTCAAGTTGAGAATAGAATCTAGAAAAACGAATCCGGAAGTTTTGTGGAAGGTATTAGTGAAGGCTAATCAATGATGATCTGAACGTATGCACAGCGAGAGCTTGAGCTCGTCGGAGAGGTGGCGGAGAGTGCGCTGTAACACCCTCCAATTTTTGCCCGCTGAGATAACCGGAATCCGCAAACATACGGAATCCACGGAGGCAGCGAACTTCGTCCTATGAACGAGCAAGCAGTCAGGAGAATGCCCGAGTACTATGTGGAGGGTTTCTAGCTATACTAGTTGGCGGATATGTAGTAAACCACAAACAGGACAGAAAACCTCACTGAGCCTTTTTTTACCTAAGCAATAATTTTTGCTTTCTTTCGTGAGTTCGTTCATGATAACACTTGTCAAAAGTGAGCGCTCTCTCAAATGACGTATTTCTGAATTTATACCGATCTTTTTAGAGGTGAGTTCTGAGGGAAAGCAAAGAAGCATATCAAATTAGTTGTTTGGAGATAATTGCGAGCTCACCACTTATGAAAGCAATATGGAAGGGAGCACAAACATTCCAGATCAACACACTTGAGGTACTACTGGGAGAACAAGCAAGTTTTTCCCAAAATCTGTGCCACCTCATTTTAATGGCAACCCGAAATAAAGAGTCAACAGGCTCTTGGACTACTGTAAAGACAGAGAACTCTGTGAGCTAGCTTTCAATCCACCCACAGCTGCTTTCAATCTGCTGCGAACCTTTTTCTAGGAATATTGATCTCAACTGAGCAACAGTCCACAGTAGATTACGAAGGAACAGAGAATACTACTATAACTAATCCATGAAATCCGCAAAGAAAAGAATGACGGAAGCTAGTTATTCAGAACTTCGACAAGAACTCTCATGCTGAAATTATAGAGCTGCTTCAAACGGAGGCAAGAGGTGTCCACGCTGACTGCTCAAATTAATGGATGTTGATTTACCAATAGCGATAGAGATGGATTTTGAGCTAATTTAGCTCTTCCGTTCCCCAGTATCTTCTGGAAATGCTTTGCCTACTTGTAATGGGGAACAGGGAATTATTCCGAATTCTAGCCTGGAGCAAAATTGTAACTTACTAAGTTAGCCGTAACTCGTTTGAAAGTTGACTAGCACGTGACTATATCGATGGGATTACGAAGGAAATACACTAGGAGAGTTCTGTCCTATAGAAAAAATCTCGTCGAAACCAAATGCATCGAGCAACATCATTCGAACCTCTTCAAAATCGAAACATACAGCTTTATCTATAGCACTTCATGTGAAGAGCATGTGATTTCGGGAAGATGGCTAGCATTTTTATCACGGCTCTGGATTTCTGGAAGCTTACTTCAGACAGGAACAGATGGTTTGGTGGCATCCGAGAACTAGTGGCTGCAGTTAGTTATCTACGCAATGGTAAACAGAAGTACCACGCGAAGATGCACACTTAGCGAGTTCTGGAGAGATCAGTCGGACTCGCAGGATATTGTGGATGTTAGCTGAACCAAGCAGAACTCACGAAATTTTGGCGCAAACCTGCTATATCTAACTTATACTCTGCTTCAACGAAGAAAATTACAATTTCAAAATGGATCTGAGCTTTGCAGAATCAATTTGTATGTGATAGTGTAGTGAAACCAAGTGAGTGTTAAGGACCGACTCCGAATAATTTCAGATGAGAGTCCTGGTCGAACGCGTCAAGCACGAAGGAGTCACACAACTGGAAGGAAAGCGCGAATCTTAAATAAAGATTCGTATAGTATCTGAACAACATGCGAAGGGTTCGTTGTTGGCTGAGGCGAGGAAAAAAGGCCAAGAGGAAGGCTCAAACGACTGCAACCAGTACAACAGCGACCACCCAAGTGTTCGAATAGTGGTGATCGCTGACAACTCACACTATGTGCAATGGATCGGTGTGCAAAACCGTCGAGGTTCACTCGTATGTCGTCGCGCGCAGTGAGGGACCGTAGGCGTCCGAGGGCGGAGCAATGCTGTAAAGTTGTTGAGAATCACAGCTAAAATAGCCTCGGAGCCTCCCCGTGGTGTAACTGGGATCGGGCCTGCTGCCGCGACTCACTCTCAGCTACTGACAGTCACACAGAATGGTGAGTCTCATTAACGTACCGTTTTATGGGTGTTAGGGACTTTTGGATTTTGAAATGTTCATGGAAGTTTAAGTTCAAGCATGCCGTAGTACCGTAGTATAACTAAATTTTATTACTACATACACTTTCTCTTACGTTTGAATTGGACATCGGTGTCTGAACAGTAGTATACCCTAATCTGTTTGCTGACTCTTCCTTAGTTGGAATTCGTGCTTGAATATCGTATTTACAGTCGAAGGCCGCCAAGAAGAAGTCCAGCAAGAAGGCCAGGTCCGGGTCTGAGGTTGCCCAGTTCGACCAGAAGACGATCAATGAGTTCAAGGAAGCCTTCGGCATCATGGATCAGAACAAGGACGGAATCATTGACAAGGTGACCAAACTTATATCTTAGCTGTTCGTGTTCAATTTTAAAGAAATCTTTGCTGTTCTTTTGAGCGAGAGACAAAATTTCTAGGGTGACCTGAAAGATCTCTACGCCACGATGGGACAGATTGCTTCTGACAAACAAATCGAGGATATGATCAAGGAAGCCCCCGGGCCAATAAACTTCACTGTCTTCTTGACTTTGTTCGGAGAGCGATTGACAGGTAGGGCCATTCACAACGTCTTTCAAGAATTTTCCGTTTCGGTTTTGCTGCTGAAGTGTTGCTGCATCTAGGAACTGATCCGGAGGCTACCATTGTGGGTGCCTTCGCGATGTTCGACAAGAAGGATTGCGGTAAAATCAAGGAGGAGGAATTGTTAAAAATCCTTCAAAATAAGCGAGGAGAGCCTCTCGACGAGG
Organism: Ancylostoma ceylanicum; assembly: GCA_000688135.1. Classification (NCBI taxonomy): domain Eukaryota; kingdom Metazoa; phylum Nematoda; class Chromadorea; order Rhabditida; family Ancylostomatidae; genus Ancylostoma; species Ancylostoma ceylanicum. The sequence goes on from JARK01001581.1 coordinate 149,886, forward strand.
ATGAAATCAAGGCCATGTACAAGGCAAGTGTTTCCTTTTCACATTTTTCTTTTTCTCTCTGGACATTTTTGGCATTGCATTGTATTGCTCCATATGAACTCTTGTGTGAGCCACACTCCGTTGTTCAGGGCAAGCCGCCAATCGAGAACGGTGAAGTCGACTACAAGGCCTTCGCTCATCTCATCACCACCGGTGCTCAAGACGAACTCGCCGCTGCATGAACCACTGTCGCTCATCACCAGTTCCAGTCGCTGTGGGAGCGACGCGAGCGGGCGCAAAGCGACGGCGATCAGCCGACGACTCGTTGCGCCAGCTCGCCCTGTAGGGCGCACTCGCGGTCGCATCGCGCTGTTTCGTTTCATTCCGCGCATCTAATCCTTAATATCCTGCCCGCCTTTCCGTGCTTCGGATAGTGAATTATGGCCAGGGTGGTTCGGCAGTCGCGATGGTCAGCTCCGTATGGAGTAACTCGTCCGATCGCGACCGCCGCCCACCCAGCCCAGCGCGCGATACGGCTGCAGCGCGCCCACTTCCCACGGCTAGTTCTCCCTCGTAACACCCACGCATCCTCTTTTCCTCCCTTATTGATGTTCGTCAATGTTTTGTTCATACAAATTTCATTCAGTTGTGCAAGATATGTTTTATATTCGCATTTGTCACTCACACAGATGTATTATAATAAAACAGATCATCAGTCAGTGTAGCTCGCCGATGAACGGGTTCTGCTCGCCAGCCCAGGGTTGCAGTTCTCCGGATGCAAATTTCCAAAAGATCGCTCCGCCTATGGCATACACTACGGTTGTGGAGTAGAAGATGATGTTCCATTCAGCAACTGTCTGAAAGTGCGACATTGGTTGTATCGTGGTCCACTACGGAGGAACAAATTAGTGAGAACCTACTCCTGTTGTAACGATGTATCCAACAATCAATGGGCAAACCATTCCAGGCAGCGTGGCCAAAGTGTTTGACATTCCCATCAGATGTCCAGCAAACTGAAAATAATAGTTAGTGGATATAATAGTGAGCATGAGTAACGGTATAAATGTACCTGTGGAGCAAGATCAAGATGATTCACGGAAAATCCAGCCCAACAGATACCTCCTAACCCTATAGAGATGGAAAGATAAGCAACTAGGAATGGTGGTGATGACGTCACAGAAGCTAGTGCAAGGAAAAGGGCTTGGCCGGCGAATCCTAAAAAGATAATAACTCGATTCGATCTGAACGTTTAATTATGGGGACACAACTACGATTGATTTTTTGGAGCATTCTCCTCAAAACCTAGGGAGTAAGGTACTCCAGTAAGTACAGAAACTTTACCTGCCACACAGAAGCGTCGTCGCACTGTTAAGGTGTCGATGTTCCGCTCCTTTCGGAGGTAATCAGCCAGCTGTCCTCCCCAAACCAACGTGCAGCCCATCATGAGATACGGCAATCCACCCACGAAACCGGCCTAAAAGTTCGCACTTTATAACACTGCATTTTTCGCTAAATGTCGCAAAACTCCTTCCTCTTCTCCCTTGGATCTTTGAAATGATTTCCTTCCTTCTGGAATACTCTGTACATAGTTTCTCAGTGCTGCATTAATTTAGCCGCAATCGCTGAAGTGATCCGAACGAGCATACGCGCTCATCCTCGACTCTGGGGTGAGCTTCTTAGCTCGGTAGGTTCATGCTGAGGGATATTCGTGCGAGGGGAATACTGGATCGAGCAGGATTTAGGCTCCGGGAGCAGCAGCGAGGGCGTAGGAGAGGCGCGCAAACACAGCATCGCGCAAGCGCCACTCGTCATCGTCGGCACGGTCCATCCGTTTGTGTTGGCATTGTCGGCGTGCCGTCAGGATAAGACAACTCCAGTCAGAGAGGGAAAATGAGAACCGAAACATCTGCGGGCCGGTTCGTTCCGAAAAAAAATGAAAAGGAAAGTGAGCTGGGAGAACGGCAACACACCTTTTGCAACTCATAATTGGCAAGTTCTTTGAGCATTCGTGGCAGATTGGTGAGCATCGTGTAGAATCCCCAGTTCTGACAGAAATGCGCCACCATAACTGCCCATACCGGTTTGCTTTTGATCATCTCAGCCCATGGCACGATCTGCAATAATACATTTATCAGATGGTTCCCATAATCTGCTGATAACTCGATAATTCGTAATTCGTGGATAAAGCAGGATTTCGTGGATCTTAGGGCACATTTTGAATAAATTACATCTACATGCTGGCAATATGAGTCATCTGCCTAGCCTATTTTCGTACGTTTCTCCACTTAAGACTATTCCTAAATAGTTTCGGGATTGTTAGTGATTGTTCTGATACAATGTCGTCGAAATGACCGTTTTTCCGTCTACATACATATATGCATAAATCATATTTTTTCACTCTGAAAAGACCAAAACACCGACACCACAATTGCTGGTAGGGAAGTGGAGTGGATTCAAAGGGGAAAAAGTCAAAACAAAGTCGACTATACATAGACTGGTACATGTGAGTGTAACGCAACCAGAAATGAATAGGTGGAAATTCTTCAGATATTACCAGCTAACCGGCAGAATAAGCAGAACTATTTGTGATTAAAAGGATGTTTTCGTGAACCTCCTAAATTACAGTTTACAAAATGAACTGGTTCTCAGCCCGGATTGAGTAGCACACAAGATATTTGTTTACTTATTTATGTCCTGCAATAAAGGCACTCCAATTGTGCATTATAACAGTCGACGTGATGAATTTGAAAGAAAAGTGTAATAGAGCAGGACTGCAAATCAGGATGCCTGTAATCCAGAATAATTATGCACATGATTTGATCACATGATCACAAGCCCTATATCTTTATATCCAATCTCAACTAGGGAATCTCAGCAAGTCACCTCCATGGAGGAAGTTTTTCATCCGGAAGCGTTAGATCGCTAAACTTTACTCTATGTGCTACACTCTATCATTATCACTGCGGCAGCGACCTTCGATCGCTGACATCACACATGAAGGATGGCTTGTTGCTTCTATTCCTACTAATATTAAGCCTGAATAAACAGTGCAGTGCAGAAATCAAAGCTAAACAAGTGGAAAACAACCAGTGAATGACCTTTTAATAAAGCACAAATGTAATAAAACAGCTTAAGTTTAACACAGGCAAAACGCTGTTCAAAGAATAACTTTCTGAAACAATTCAATCCAAACAACTTGCAGGTCTGCGCCAAGATCCCGATTATCCGAACCTCCAAATTTGCCGAGGTTTATTTACATAGACAAAAGTTGCTATGCAAAAATCACCTACATATATTCAAGCAAACTCGCGAAAGTTCGTACATAGCTTCAGTACATTCAGCTAAACATGGTTAGATATGCAAATGGTTACTCATCTAGATCGCTCCTCCATGAAAATGACCCAACCCGTTATTCGGATTTCCAATTCTTTCCAAACATGGATTGAATGTATTATTCGAGCAAATTCCATGTCCCTTTTTCTTTAAACCATGGCATTGTGTTGTAATTTTCTGAACTATTATGTCAGCAAGGTTCGTTAGGTGTACAATTTCATTCTTCAACCAGTCATTTCGAAATAGTTATCGTTTTCGGAGGCCTCAACGTGGTTTCGATAAATGTGCGCTAGGACCGCAGCCCAAACAGCGTGCGTCGAAAAGAAATCCTAGCCGCATCACTTCTCAGCTGCTGTCATCCTCCTTCATCTGCTGCCATTCTGCGGCAACTGGTGTTATAAGAAAGAAAACTTAAAGGTAAGGTCCGGACAAAATCTTGCCTGTCCAGGTTTTTTGTTTCTTGGAGTCCAAGCAATGTGTGTAGCACGTATTTCAAGTTTGAGAGCTCGATGTGAGCTCTATCGCAGGATATGGGACCAAACGTTCGAGGTTTAATGTAGCCGTAGAAATACCTGCTCCAGTTCACAAAGGGTGCTCGCGTGCATAATGAACAAAGATGGATGATGCGCATGGATACAGACACCTTAACGAACTCTTCCTGAAACCATCCCCATCAAAGGGTCTGTGCAGTCCTTCGAAAATGATTTTTTTCTACGAGGTCACAGTAGACAGCATGTGTGCGCGCGGTATATCGTTTTTTGAAAGCACGTACTATGCAACCATGCAACCGCCATACCAAAATTGGTCGATGGGAACCATTCGTAGTGGGACTTTTTCAGGGTTTCTTCTATTGTTTTCGTCTAAGGAGTCGCTGTGGGCGACGAATTCAATAAAAATCCAGGAGACGAATTTCTGCCCAGACCTTGCCTTTAAGCAACAATTGAGGGGAGAATAGCAGCAACTGGAAGGTGATGCTGCTAGGGTTTCTACTCGACGTATCACGCTGCTTCGGCTGCATTCGTGCTGCACAGAAATAAAACTGACCAGCTAACAAACCTTGGTGGCACAATAATTGTTCGAAGTATTATTCGAGCATTCAAATACATGAACATCCCTTCGAGAACATAAATACTAGTAACTTTTCTCAAAATGTCACGAATGCAGGGCGAGACAAGTTCCCGTACCCCAAAATGCTCTATCGATGCTATTATGTTAGTTTTTATAGTGGAATGTCACTGAGGTTTCCATTCACCTCTTTTGCGGACATGAAGTGACATATTAAGAGTCACTTAGAAGCAGTCATAATGGTCCAACAGATTCCGTCTGATTCGTGCTGAAATGTTGCTTTCAAGCAACAGCTCCCGTTGTTGCTGCGAAAGTGAAAAATTAGGGACATGTGTTCTCTCAATGTGCTTTTACAGCTGAAATGTATTCCCTTATGCCATCATCCATCATAAAATATGGAAGCAATAACATCGCAACAGCGTCTTTTTATACATATCAATGAAACATACCCTGTTTCCATTATTTTCGACGCGTCTAGTAAAGGTCAGGCAAGATTTAGGGTGACCAGATACGAATAACAGGTACTCTTTCCAATTTCTCCCTTCTCCTAGATCCTCTAGGTAAAGCGTTAGCAGCCATATGAGTCAACCCAGATTCAATCAAGCAACTCAGCTGTGACACAAGCACAGCGCGAACGACACTACAGTTCCAGGATTCGAAACGTCATTCCAAGACATCTCTCACACATGTTTCTTCAACGTCGGCGAGGGAGGAGAGGGTGAGCAGTTGTGCCCCTCGCATTCAGTGTAACACATTGGAAGCGGAGGCACGGGCAAGGCTGCACGTACTGGAGGGGTGAGGGACTGCGGAACGTGCAGCTCATGCGGTGGCGTCGAAAGCTATTACAAAAACCCACGTAATGTGTGTGGCCAACGGCGTCGCGTTGCAGAAGTGTCAGCTCTTCGGTGGTGATGTGAGGATCGGTGGCTGGAAAGTCGCTGACCCGCCGGGCCCAAATCAAGCACCAGAGAAGTCCAAGGAGACCTGAAAAGCTTTTGGAGGGCTTCGAATCATTGTAGATGGAAAAGGTAATAACCGTGGGTGATTCAAGAGAAATCCAAAACCTCCAAGAGTAACGATCTCTGTGCCCCTTGTTTTTTAAACCTGTACATACTTGTAATATGTAGTATACCTCCACGAGGCCTTAAACGCTCCCGAACCCAAAAATTAAGGTCAAAAGAGACACTAATTGGCGTTCACATTTTCTGTCAACACTATATCTAAGTAATGATATAACAGACGAACACGTAGTATACTTGTGATCGAATAAAAATCGAATAATTTTGTTAATTTGATAAACAATTTAGAAAGCAATTTGAACACTCAGGTATTCGAAAATGAGGAAGACCTATGCCTGCCCTTGTCTTTCATACAACACAGTATTGGTTTCTGATTTAAGAACATTTGAATTTCCGATTTATTCGAAATATTCGATATTCGATGGCCAAAATTTTCGATTTCGAATAGATGCAAAATTCGACTGTCCCAACATTAGAGGCCAATACAGTGGTGTATGAAACACAAGAAAAGCCCTAGTGTTTTCTCATTCTTGAATATCTGAATGTTTAATTGTTTTCCGTATTATTAATTAAAGTAACAAAATTATTCGGTTCTTATTCGGTCCCAAGTATAATACGTAGGTAAAATTAATGTCATCCAGAAAGGGATTTTATCCATGAAACCCAGCAGGACTGTAAGATTTGTTCCGCATACACATACATGTTGGTTCTCTTCACAGCAAAATCAAAGAAATCTGTCCTTAAAACTTGGAAGACCATAATGTTTCAGGCTTAGGTTAGGTTGAATTCAGATGAATCTTTCTCTCTTCTTCTATTTTTCTTTTTCAATATTCTTCGCGGTTCCCCCAGCCTCAATCATTGATAACAGTGGTCAGAGACTAATCTTGACTCATCCGTAGACTTAAGTTTACAGTCTGGACAGGATAGATGCGTAAAAGAGAATGATGGGATCTTATTTCTGCGAAACTTTCCATGCGGTTGCGCGATTTGGACGTAAGAGGAAAATACAGCCCAAATTTTCTTGAGCACTGGAATATGCTGCTCCAAAGCGGATGAAACCAAAGCTTGAGCGTTCCTCGTCATGTGGTTTCAGAAAGAAAGCTAAACATGGCGTGGAAAAAATCCACCCTAAGATCATCTTGGAGGTCGTACTGGCAAGAATTCTGGCAATATTTGGCATTCTTTTTCAAGTAAAAATTGTTCTGCCATTCTTTTCTACAGATGAACATCACGGAGTTATGCCTATATTCCTATAAACAATCCAAGCCAATGCCACTTGTTCCTTTCTATCTACAGTGGTTTTCGAGAAACACCGAGGAAAGCATTATGAATGATCTTTCCGGAAGAAAACCTCACCAAAGAAGTAGAAGATGAACGGCCATCCGAGCGCTTGTCCAATGACGGCAGACAACGGTATTGAGATCACTGTACCAAAATAGGATCCAGAAAAGGCGAATGTTGCTAGTTTTGTCTTTTCCAGAACTGGGGCCCAGTGGCTCCACATCACGTGCATAGCGGGGTAGGTAACACCCTAAGAAAATAGTATGACAAAATCAGCGAATAATGGAAGAACAGCATAAAATGAATTTGGTGAGTCAAGTTTCCCTATACTGAATCAAATAAATCAAGAATAGAAATTCTGATTAATTACTGAAATAACGATGAACCTCTAACAATCCCTCAGCAAATCGCGCAAAAACCAGTACACCGTAACCAATTTTTGCCAGTGGTGGAGTGAGCAGTGTGAAAACGGCAGTTCCTGGAAGAGAATATCTTTATAACCAGCGGCCGGGATAGCGGAAAATTGCCAGTGAGGACATCAATCGAAGAGAAAAAAAAATCACCGAAAATTCCTGCGAGAAACACGTTCTTTCCTCCATAGTGATGTGCGAGAAAGCCACCCGGTATCTTAAATTAAATTTTCATCTCTTTGCAATAACATCATTAAAATCAGAGTGAAGACACCTGCGTAAGAATATATCCATAGAAGAATGCACCCAACACTACACCCTGCGTTACTGTGGACCATTGTTGAAATTCGCCATCGATCTGCAAGAGATATGTATGGAAATCCATAGGTATTTCTAGGATTCATTCATAGAATTCATTTTATGACATGGAAGCACTGCTTGAAATCGCGCACATATCTTTGGCGATTTTTGCGATAATGGATTCACAATTCCTGAACTCCTATTCTAGGCCATCAGTTCTTAGCAGCACTTTTTTCTACCTCCATCAGCCTAACTACGTCACTATTCCTACTTGGAGCAGCCTAAACACATTGACGAAGTTAGGTAGAAAGAAGTAAATAAATATATAAATAAATAATCAACTAAAAACACAATTCTACCATACATTGAAGAAGGACAACACCGGAAAGCCATGGGATTAATCAGGGGAGATAAATGAGAAATTTCAAGTCGTTCCGAACAGACACAGCTACTGAACTGTTATCTTAAGACGCTTCCATCATTTTCTTCCCGGTTTTCTTGAAGATCAGAAAGGTTAAGGAAATCGGCAAATAATGCCGAGTTTGCTGGTAATCTCATGAAGTCCTGAAACGTCTAGCCTCACTAAGAAAAAATCAGCAAAGCCCACACACAACGCTACTCACTCAGCGACTTCTCTCTGAAACTGTACGGTTTCAACAATGGTGTTACATCAGATCTGCATCACTTAAAGCATTTATTACCGAAATAGTACAGTGGAAAGGTCCCTCTTAGTTTTTATTTTGTTTTTTTTTTTTTGGTTGCTACTCTCTGTGTTTTCAATTTCCATTGTCCTTTTCACTTTCATAAGTCATCCCCCCAGTGCACGCTCGCTTTTCCGCAACGTAAACGATCATTCTGAATTCCCCCAGCGACGCAAATAAGGAAATTTACAGCAGCCCAGCCCCCCCCCCCTCATTGATTTTGAGAAGAATTCGCATGGCCGGACCAGTATTAAGAATTTCATCGGCATTCCGCATAAGCGATGAGCTGACTACGAACGGCGTCTATGAGAAAAGCCTCCTTGAAAATGGAGACGCCTCCGGGCACGCAAACAAACAACACGAATCCTGGCCCCCAAACGATAGTACTATTCCTCCACCCCCAAACGTTGAAACAACGGGCGATTCACGGCAGGATCTTAGAGACTGCAGCGCTTCCCAGTCCTCATAAAACAGAAGGTTACAATTCCTTCCAAGATGAGGTGTTTTATGGTTAGTTTTTGTGCTCATCCAGGGAAAAAACGACCACATTTGCCGCATCCTTAGTCAGATTAACGAGGATGGTGGAAATTATACTCATATCCTTTCGAAAGTTTGTACGCCATTCATTTATTATGCATGCTACGTACACTGGTCTTTTTTGAAGAGTGTCTTTCTACAGCTTATCGATTGGATAAGTTGAAATGAATTGGTAGAACATCAGTAACAAAGACAAACGTTTGCAACAAAACCCAACATCGTTTCCTAGGATGTCTCAGAGACTGACCATTCATTACTAGAAACGGCCACATCCTTAACTAAAGAAAAGAACCATAATATAAAACATTTCTAGTATCCCAATAGGTGGCAGACAGATTATCATTCCCCTACAGTGGCACTATTACAGTGCATTTTCACATGATTTTTTTTTGAGAATCAGTAATTTTGAAAAAAAGGAAAACACCTTCAGACTCAAAGGAACGCTGTTCACATGCGTGTACCAAATTGCTTTGATCTTGAGCGGCTGTCACCAAATATTTCAACAAATCTGCTAAGAACCTCTTTCTTTCTTTCTTTCTCTCTCTCTCTCTCTCTCTCTCTCTCTCTCAAAGTTATAACCAAAAATATTGGAAATTTCTGTGCTCGAACCCAATCAGTGTGCGGGGCTAGGATAACTAACGGATTTATTGAAATATCTTGTTACAGCCGCTCAAAATCAAAAGCGATTGGGCACAAGCATGTGAACAGCATTACCCTAAACCTCATGGTGCATTTCTTTTTCAAAATCATCCACTCCCAAAGAGGCTGTGCGAAAATCCCGTGAGCAACGCGAATTCCGGGAAAGTTTTCAGATTCTACTGCTGCGACCGTTTTTCCCAGCAAAACTCAACCTGAACTTGAGAACCGTTTTAGTACCAAGCTAATCAGAGTTGGTCGCACTATTGTTCCTACTAGCTGTTCGTTGCCATTTATTCTCCAAGGAAACCTTATGCCTTCGGTTCAAAAAATAGAATGGAGAAACTTGAGAAATACGAATAGTACTACTTATTTTGTAGCTAATGTTTATAGCATATAATCTCTACATTTCCCTTTATAACATTTCTAATTAATATAACACTGAAATGTTTCTTCTAACAAACTGGTAGGATCATCATTTACAAAACCTTAGACCCGATACGTAGGCCGCAGTCCACTGGGTACACGAAAACATTAAGCAAGCCATTAGATGTATTTTTGAAACTCCCATGTTCAAGGAAAGTTGTGGGTGTTTACCCTAAAATAGTGCTCTTACTGGATATAGGTACATGTCCGAGTACATCAACCTCCTAAACGTAGTCTATAAATGGCACGATTCTATTTATAAAGGGTGCGAGTCGTGTTCACGCTTGAACACATCTCAAGAGCTTGTTGCTGACGTGTTTCGAAATGCATCAACAAACGGCAAAGAACAGAAGCGTGAGGACGTGTCTCGAGCGAGAAATAGTTTTTGAGTGTTACCAAGGTTAAAAAGGACTCTACAGGGTCAACTATGTATGTAACGGATTCACAAAGAACTACAGAAATTCATCATAAAACCACCAGAGGCAGGATTTTCGTGCATCCAACACGACCAAATTTTGGCTCTAGAGAGGCATTCACTTACGGAAAATTATTGTGGAGATGCCATCCTTACCTACCACAACCTTTCTAAATTTGAAGGAGCTACTTCTGGCAAGTTTAGTCAAACTGCGGAGGAAAACTGGTTTGAATTAGTGCTAGTAACTACATTTCTGGCAAAAAAAAAAAATCTAAAGGTCAAACACGATTCCATTAGGGAAGAGCGGATCCAGCATCAGCATGCATCCTGTTTTTCGTGAGCTTGAACCTCGATGGGTTGTTGCTGCCAAAAAGCCGTTCCAGGAACTGGAAGAATGGTAGAGTCTTAAGGATGTCAAAAATTGAACAATCTGCAGCATGAGAGTGAAGAGCGAGAAATCCGAGTAAAAACTGCACTTCGGCTCTAAAGAGCACTTTACCTATAGGACTCTCCTATCAGAAACAGGCTTGCTTCGAGGCTCTATTCTATGGATTGAAAAATTTACGAATTTCTACGCAACTACTGATTAGGAAAGGAAGGATATGACTGCGGAATCTGCCGTTCTGAAACTTTTGCAGCCAAATATCAGAAAGAATGGCGTGTCACGTGAAAAAAGCTACGTAGCATTCAATACAGCATTATGTACGTGAAGAATAAATTGTGAGAAAAGAAATAAAGGTGCCTCCTGAACTTCAGAATATTCTTAACTAAGCAACTAGTACAATAGGACAAACAAAACAGCAAATACATAATTATTTTACAGTTTCCGCGTACTACGTAGGCACAGTATATCGTTAATATTCCTATGCAAACAAAACAGCGTCGATTCCTCGAGGAGAATCTTGCCCTAATAGAGAATTCGAATCTGATTTCCGTGATTTTTCGTTCCATATCGTGAGCAATGAAATTGAGGAGTGCTTGCTGAAGATCTCAGAGCAAAATTGACGAAAGCCACCAATCTATGTACAGTCCTTCTCAAAAAGATAGACGAATTGCGCGTGCGGTTTCTTAGCGTCGCGGCTGCAGCATCGCGGCGGGACCTACTCGACCCTCTCACCTAGAGCATGCTCTCTCCGCATCCCTCATTCAGGTCCCGCCGCGATGGTGCAGTCGCGCAATCAGCCTATCTTTTTGAGAAGGACTGTACCTATGTGTAACTGGAATGGGCGAGTTTTTCTTTCCCTCTTCTCCATAGAACAGGGTCTAGCGGGACTACATGTGATAATATGCAAGTTCACGCAGTAAGGGGAAACTTGTCCACTGGGTTCCTATTTCTTCTCCAATCTCCCATATTATCATTATCTGAGAGAATCCGCGACTCTAGCGTTCAATCAGCTGCCAGAAGCAGATAACACTGTCAAAGCAGAGTGAATTGACCCTCGATATCGAGCCGCCATATTGGCCGACTGACTCGATTATGCTTATTGCAGGAGCATGTGCCACTCGTTGGTCGACCCCAGAGAATGCCGCCTTCTCAGACTTTAATCGAATTGTGACGAAATTGGCCGAAATGAAAATGCAGCGTGGTATCGACAGCAATGAGGCGAATGGGATGGAGAAGTAAAATAACAGTGGAATCCTTTCGTTATCCTTGAGGCGCGTACTAAATCCCCATAAATTTAAAGTGAGCTCAACTGAGAGGTCAACTCTGTGTTCAGCTAGGCCAGCTAAATGTCCGCTGAGTTAGTAGGTAACAAGATATGGAAGTGAACATCGTGTTGATTATGATATCATCAGAGTCGACTAGGGAGATCAATCTAGTGTTTAAAAAAAATAAAAAAAAAAACTGAAGAAATAATAATACCAGTAGGGGGGAGGGGGGTGGGATCAATGAGCACCTTTCGGTTTACTTAAACTCAACTCTGAGTTGACGTACAATACTGCTCACGGGATGTCGAAAACCGACGGTCGCTCCGCGGAGTCACCGTCGCTCACCGTCGCTTTGCTATAACTTTCCTAGAACTTCCCCAATCAATGAGATTTGGTCACCATTCGATTTGTCTCGAGGAGATCTTTCCGATGGTCTACTGAATGTAGGGGTAAACTTTCCGTTTACTGGTTTCCTCCAAGTAATCGATATATCGATCAATAACGCGTAATGGATCGGATCTGCAGTAGGGGGAGCAGGTGCAATGAATTGGAACTCAAGCTCAAATTCGGTTGTTTCCACCAAATCATAGCAAATGCTCTCGAAATCAAGCATCTGGGAGCCAAAATGGGGAGACCCCACACTGCTCCGTAAACTTTCAATTTTTTACGCAGTTGCTGTTATACCATGCTGTTGCAGCAGATCTAGCGGACTTGAGCAGGGAAGAATTTCAGGCCTAATAGTACTCATCGTCTAGTTTATGCTTGTGGAGTGCGGGTGCTTCAAGTCTACTTTTCCCGATGTTACGTTCGCCCAAAATACGGACTTTTGTTGTACCTTGTGGAAGCCTCGATGTTGAGGGAGTTACAGGTCGCTTGTGAGAAGAGCTACTGACCTCTTATGAAGAACTTAGAACTAACACTATGTGCACTTCTAATGAATGCAGTGGACATAGTTCCAGCTCTTTTCATTTGGCGAGGAGGACTGTGCTAATTTTGCCGAAAATTTAGCCACATTTCTACAACCTCCTGTACCGGCTCTAGGAGAGTGTTCGAACAATGGGTGCCTATGTACTCTGAAAGACTTCGTGGAGGGTGACATCCTGTGCCAAAACCAGGAGTTTTTGAGAGGTTCAATTTTTAAGCACTACTGGGTGCGACAGAGCTTCTCGTAGGACCGTGAGAGTGGGTGCATGCCGCGTTTGTGGTGGCTCCCAGGTTCGATGCCTGCCCGAGGAAATCTTTTTGCAAAATGTTTGCTTTGATGAAAAAAGCCCTTATTCGGGCGAACTCGTGAATATTTCGATTACGTACAAACGTTTCTTTTCAAAATTATGTCGATTTTCGAGTGAGAGATCCGTGACTGCTCGAAATATTCACGAGTTCGCCCGAATAAGGGCTTTTTTCATCAAAGCAAACATTTTGCAAAAAGATTTCCTCGGGCAGGCATCGAACCTGGGAGCCACCACAAACGCGGCATGCACCCACTCTCACGGTCCTACGAGAAGCTCTGTCGCACCCAGTAGTGCTTAAAAATTGAACCTCTCAAAAACTCCTGGTTTTGGCACAGGATGTCACCCTCCACGAAGTCTTTCAGAGTACATAGGCACCCATTGTTCGAACACTCTCCTAGAGCCGGTACAGGAGGTTGTAGGAATGTGGCTAAATTTTCGGCAAAATTAGCACAGTCCTCCTCGCCAAATGAAAAGAGCTGGAACTATGTCTACTGCATTCATTAGAAGTGCACATAGTGTTAGTTCTAAGTTCTTCATGAGAGATCAGTAGCTCTTCTCACAAGCGACCTGTAACTCCCTCAACATCGAGGCTTCCACAAGGCACAACAAAAGTCCGTATTTTGGGCGAACGTAACATCGGGAAAAGCAGACTTGCAGCACCCGCACTCCACAAGCATAAACTAGACGATGAGTACTATTAGGCCTGAAATTCTTCCCTGCTCAAGTCCGCTAGATCTGCTGCAACAGCATGGTATAACAGCAACTGCGTAAAAAATTGAAAGTTTACGGAGCAGTGTGGGGTCTCCCCATTTTGGCTCCCAGATGCTTGATTTCGAGAGCATTTGCTATGATTTGGTGGAAACAACCGAATTTGAGCTTGAGTTCCAATTCATTGCACCTGCTCCCCCTACTGCAGATCCGATCCATTACGCGTTATTGATCGATATATCGATTACTTGGAGGAAACCAGTAAACGGAAAGTTTACCCCTACATTCAGTAGACCATCGGAAAGATCTCCTCGAGACAAATCGAATGGTGACCAAATCTCATTGATTGGGGAAGTTCTAGGAAAGTTATAGCAAAGCGACGGTGAGCGACGGTGACTCCGCGGAGCGACCGTCGGTTTTCGACATCCCGTGAGCAGTATTGTACATACTGACCGATTACCGTGAAGTACATACCCATAAAACACTAACTGAATGAAATAAAATATGCTCCATGTTCTACTCAGAACATTCGTAGCACCTCAGATTCCAGTTAGAAAAACTTGAACATAAGCCTTTTAAAGCCTATTCAGCTGAATACAATAGCATCACGACGTAACCAACCAGTGGCGTCCCTTATCGCGCCGTGGATTTCTACGCACAGATTTTAATCCCGAGCCGAAATGCACTTTTACTAGCCTGACGTCATTTTCCCAGTGGTTCACTAAATCCCTTAAAGCGGGCACCGCCATGACATCATGCTACCTTTTTTTAGAAGATTATCCCGTTTCATGCACGTCACCGCACGCAGGAAAAGTGCACCATTAAGAATGCCCAGAGAACATATGACTGCTCAGAAAGACGACGACACACAAATATAAAAGTGCCTGGAATGTCCCCATGTTCTGAAGATAGGAACTTTTCCCAGTACCAGCTGTCCCAACACGCTTCGCATACATCAGAATTCAAGGAGAAAACATGATGGTGACAAGCAATTACATGAGATCCTAACGTCATCAAAGGTTGTCATTGAAAATTATCTCTTATATGAACAGCCAATTCGACTCGAGAGTGCCGATGCTCTGACAACGGCTCCAATGGCATCGCGTCACGCGGCGCGGTCGGCCCAATCGCTGATCTCTTATCGGTCCGCTGGTTTCGTTGAGTTTTATCGCTTACTTCTTCCTACAGTTGTTATGAAAACTAACAGAGAATGACTATAAGAGGAAGCAAGCGAGAAAACTTACCGAAGACATCGGATTGACCGTGGGTCAGCTGCCTGACCGCTGTCACGGCATCACTGTCAAAACGAATCGACTGTACATAAGAAAACACCTATGGGTCCAAGGAAACAATTAAAAGAGAAGGTTGGTATGTTCCTTTTTCGATGGAGAAAAATGAACGGGGAGCTCTAGAAGAGTTGGTCAAAGCTTCGTTACTTCATCAATAATTCACCTGATATCTGCTTAATAATGAAAAAACTATCTAAAACTCTGTAGTCTGTTGACAATTCGAATGAATAGATGATCGAATAATTTGATTGCTTGAGTGGTCAAAAAATATGACACACCCGATGTCTGCTGATGTATGATGATCTATCAACAGATCTACGAAATTTTCCTAGTTAAAATCCACTGCTGTTGTACTCGACTTGTCGCCCCACTCGAGTTATTTGCCATTTATTGAAGACCTTCTTTGTCCCTCTCTTATAATTTATTCCTGGTAATTGTTAATTCAGTTCACACAAGCATAAGCCATCAGTCATTCGCTTCACTTCAGCTCGGATTCAAAGGAAAACTCAAGTCAAGCCGTACACAGCTTTCGATTTTCGACGCTAACTCATGAATAACACTAGGCATTCTATGCATTGCTGTCCACTCCAGGATGCAGTCTTCCACATATATGTATAGGACCAGCGGTGGTTCACACAACATGATAATCGATGCTGTGACAAGTACAATTCCTATGACACTGGCTGAGAGAGAGAGAGAGAGAGAGAGAGAGAGAGAGAGAGAGAGAGAGAGAGAGAGAGAGAGAGAGAGAGAGAGAGAGAGAGAGAGAGAGAGAGAGAGAGAGAGAGAGAGAGAGAGAGAGAGAGAGAGAGAGAGAGAGAGAGAGAGAGAGAGAGAGAGAGAGAGAGAGAGAGAGAGAGAGAGAGAGAGAGAGAGAGAGAGAGAGAGAGAGAGAGAGAGAGAGAGAGAGAGAGAGAGAGAGAGAGAGAGAGAGAGAGAGAGAGAGAGAGAGAGAGAGAGAGAGAGAGAGAGAGAGAGAGAGAGAGAGAGAGAGAGAGAGAGAGAGAGAGAGAGAGAGAGAGAGAGAGAGAGAGAGAGAGAGAGAGAGAGAGAGAGAGAGAGAGAGAGAGAGAGAGAGAGAGAGAGAGAGAGAGAGAGAGAGAGAGAGAGAGAGAGAGAGAGAGAGAGAGAGAGAGAGAGAGAGAGAGAGAGAGAGAGAGAGAGAGAGAGAGAGAGAGAGAGAGAGAGAGAGAGAGAGAGAGAGAGAGAGAGAGAGAGAGAGAGAGAGAGAGAGAGAGAGAGAGAGAGAGAGAGAGAGAGAGAGAGAGAGAGAGAGAGAGAGAGAGAGAGAGAGAGAGAGAGAGAGAGAGAGAGAGAGAGAGAGAGAGAGAGAGAGAGAGAGAGAGAGAGAGAGAGAGAGAGAGAGAGAGAGAGAGAGAGAGAGAGAGAGAGAGAGAGAGAGAGAGAGAGAGAGAGAGAGAGAGAGAGAGAGAGAGAGAGAGANCTGATACATGAAAGAGTGGTCGAAGACGTGGGGGCATCAAGCGGTTGATCGCAGCGGCCGCAACGCAGCTGGTACGCGCGGCCTCAGATCGTACACGTCACTCACTGCTCCCCGCCTGGTTTTCTCACCGGTGGTCCGCCTCGTTCGCCAAACTGCGCTCATTTATTTCTATATGAACATCTAGGTTCTAGTTAGTATTGATTATCCATTTAACCTTTTGTCACCTTGGCTATGGAAACGACCGAAAACGAAAGTTGAAAATTACAGTTATTCTTCGAATGCGGGCGGCCCTATTTCCCAGCTGTTGAGCCTTCTATTGCTTCTGCTATCGTCTCAGCATGTTTTTTTTTAAATATTTTCTTCCCGCTTCCGTTGAAGTTAGCTTCCTCACCATTCCATTTGCATTTGCAAAGGAGGGGGGGGGGGACAAATTGGGCATAAGTGAACGGAATGGTCAGGTGAGCGAGCACACGGTCAAATTGAACATAAGCATGATTTCGTTAATTAGGCCGCTATTGATCAAGGTCATCCTATTAGTGGGAATACGAGAGTATGGAGAGCGTTGCTCACGCTCTCGCCTGTCTCGGATCCATGCCCTCATTATGCTAGCATTGATTATGAGACATAATAGCAGGTCTAATACATTTGCAGTTGGGGTGATTATGGTCAAAGTAGAAAAAAAGAAAGGAAGAAGAGCAGGAAAAAGAAAGATTTTTCTAAATTTCAATGTTTTTCCATCGTAGGATTGGTAGGACTACCGATGTTGGTCCATCCTCAACCTCTACATCCCTATCCCTCTCCAGCACAAAGCCCGTGCATCTTGTTAAAAACAGCATAAGCTGTATTGTAAATAAACTGCTCACGAAGTACTGATCTTCCAGGGGAATTCCTGAAATTCTCATGATTATAGAGCCTACATCCTCATAGCCAGTGACTGATTGATAACATCCAGTGAAAAAGAAACGTTTGGAAGTGGTCGTGGGTCGAAAACAAGGGGCGCAGTTCCGTAGATTCGGTTAAGGACATCCACTTGTGGTTGAGCTATTCTCTACAAGGAAAAATTCCAGAAAATCGGCTGTTTATTGATCAAATGCTTCCACAAGCTATATCTGATTTGGTGAATTGCAAACTTTTCAAGCACTAGTACCACTAGCTTGCCGTGTTTTGCATGGAATTTCGCGCTTCATTTCAGATAAACTGGATCGAGAAAGTCTTACCTGGATTAGCAAAGCATTGGTTCGCTGCTCTTGTGGGGAAAAATAATAGTCAAATTATGAATTCTATGCGTAAAAACTACTGTAGATTCCAAATAGCGTGTTGGGAAGGATATTATTCGTAATGTCAGCGAGGCAATAATCGAATCCTACAGCATTGTGAGTTACTTAAAAGGTGGACAATCATGCATTTATAGCGTACCACAAATCTAAGATTCTTCCTATGAAAATTCTAGGACTTTACAATAATTCACGCATGTGTAGTTTCACCACTAACAGAATAATATTGCTTGCCTTTACTGTTACTATATAACAACATAAATGAACTTCGCAACAACTTTGCAAGAGGAGAGCTTGTATCACCCGGGAGGAGACGGGGTTTCAGTCTCATGGGAAAGTTCTGGATCATCCTTACAACGGGGTAATCTCTCGAGACTTATCCTTGTTGTCATCATTGTTTATTCTGACTTTCTCGTCATGAATACCTTGCTCATAGACCTCTGCTCTCAAAATGTTAATACATCTGAGCCAAATAATTCACAATTTCCTATGTCTTCCCGCAAGTATAGACCAGCACAAATCCATCGCATCCTGCCGCTCTCCTTTCATCACGTCTCTTATTCTGAAGCGAAAATGCCAACATTCCCCCTGTTTACTCTTCTTCGAAATGAAAATCGATCTCCAAAATGCCCTAAGGCAGTTTAAATTTCAACACACACACATGGAATTACGCGCATCGCACTCCCTCATACACAGCACGCGTCGTTGTGTCCCTGGTTTTAATGGATGTACTGCGATGCTTTCCATGCGAAAATGTATGACCACAGCGTGCGAAATTGGCCTAGAATGATGTCACTATTCTGAAAGACGGGTAAACAGTACCAGGAGCTGTGGAAGGAAAAAAAAAACGAAGCTGGCTGTGAATAGCGTATTCATTTGCTTTGTAATTCTATGCGAGCATGTACAAAACAGCAAATATCAACAGCAGCAACAGCAACAACAACAGCGACAGCAGCAGCGTCAACACCTGTTATAGCCATTAACATAATAGTATGGATAATGGAAGGTAATGAACGGAATGGATAAACTCTTTCCTCCTCTTGGAGAAGGGAAATTCTACTGTAATTACGCCATAAACCACTATTTCTGGATATAATTTAGTTGACAATTTCTGTTGATGAAAATGAACACATAACAGCGCTTGCAGTGTAATAAATTCAATTTACTACCGTTACTTTTACGACATAACTGGAAAAAGGCTATCACGCAAACGTTTCACGTGATGTAATAAGGGGTTCTTGACTGAGGCAGTCTTCAACTGGTATTGTAGCCGTATTTTCTGATTTTGAAGCTGCTATACTAAGTTATCGAAGATGTCTTCAAGGATGTCTGTGGATCTTTGTGCTTCTCACGAGATTTCATACTTCTCAAAGAATTAGTCTTACCAGTTTCAACTGACTCCAGTGAACCACCTATTGCACTAAGCCTATTGTCTCACAGAAGCCGTACCAGCCGTGAAATATGGAAATTGCACTGATTCATTCAACTTGAATTTGATTTTATTTAATTGTCTCAACTCTAGACCTTCCTCGAAAAGGAAACATGGCTTGCCTTTAATACCACTGATAAAATTATGGAGAATTCGCCGGAATCCTTGGAAGGCGAGGGACACATCTGGGAGGCGTTTTGAAATCATCACTGGCATGCGTTCGCTTCTATTACATGTTTGGCGGACAAGACGCTTTGCACTACCGTAACCACGCTCGTCTGCGGATTGTAGGCGCAGGCAGCGCCGTTCGCCAAGCGGCACTCACCGGCCTCGTCGACGGTCGTGCCGTAGGACTGCGATCTGGAGAGCGACATGTGTGCGGATGGCAAGGCGACAACGACGACGGCGACGACGACGACGACGTTGATGGGCCTAGTGCATGATGTCGACTACGTCGCCGCGTGCGGCTCTCTGGGGCGGGCACATCGATCCTCATGCCTCCGCCGCAACCTCACACACTCGCCTTCCACACACACGCACATGGCAATTATCTCAGCACTACAAATAAACACACACGGCGAAGGTGACACTTCTTTACATGATATGCATGACGACGTGAAAGTCACGTCATCTGGGCGGCCGATAACGAGCCGGTGTAAAAGCAGTGGATGCAGGGTTTCAGCTGCGCTGATCGTAGGGTTCTTGCGTATGTTTATAGTCCGCGGGAGTGCCAACGATTGGTCACCGCAGGTCGTGATTGGTCGGGCCATGCAAACAGACATCCTTCTAGACTAGTTTTTTTTATGAGATTACTATGCAATGAGCTTGTTTATTCGTGCTCATGGCAATACAAAGGGCATCTATAGGGAACGCCAATCACGATTGCCACTCCCATGGACTGGCGCGCCGCAACATATACGCGCCGCGGGCGAGCGCTGTGGATGTTGAGTGTTGCCTCGCCCGCGCCGCGTATATGTTGCGGCGCACCAGACCGGGGAGTGGCAATCGTGATTGACGCTCCCTGTACGGCAAATGTTTGCAGAGATACGCTAGCGTGAAGATGTAGATTTAAAAACAGGGTCCATATCGAAAGCATATGGTGCCACTATCCGTCCTCCTGGAGCAAAAGAACTCCCTAAAAAGCCAACAGCATCTTGTGGGTAACCGGGAATGGAGTCAAATTACGTCACTATCTTTTGCTTTCCCTATTTTTTTTTTAATTTTTGAACAGATCAGAATTGAAGTTCCCTAGCCAATTCATGCACCCGTGAATGCGGAATAAATTGTTTCTTGAGGTACTCAGAACAACTGAGCGGAGACTTCCACTGACACATTCATAAAGATGGAAAAAAGTGTCGCACATTCATAGTTTTACACCCTCATACAATCCAGATTTTTTATGTCTAATCAACGTAGTTTTATAATCATTCCAAAATTCTAAACTAGTATTGATGAACGTTTCTGGGAGAGGTTTCAGTTATTCCACCAATGGACGAGGTTTGCGGGTAAGAAGTTGGTTGCCGCGGAATCAGATGGAACCTTCACAGCCTACCCGGCGGGTAAATGGGAAAATTTTTCGTTAATCGGCCATCGGAACGTGGGACTCCTCTGATCATCTGATTTTGCTTGAATTTTAATTCTGAATAATTTGGCTGCATCTTGTATACGTAACTCCTCCAGTCCAAGAAAAAAAAAAACTCGGCCCGGTCCTGCCAGTTCTCAAATGCTCAACTCTCATGTTCAGTATGCTTGTAGTACTATTATAATCAAACATTTATCGATACAATAAGAGCTTAGAAAGCTCAAAATATAATGTGAAAGCGAAGAGAAATCTAATGGATCTAGCAGAGTTGCACTTTATACAAATGTTGGACAAACTCAAAACGACATCTAAATATGAAATCGTAGATGTTGCTTTGACTTTCGTCATACCACGATCGAGTGGCAGAATCTGGACTAGCTCGACGTCAGCTAACTGCGTAAATTTAAGAGAATTTATTAGGGTGTTTCCAAAATAAGTTTATTAGTGTGATTTCTCAAAATACAACGGTTACACTAATGTAGTGATCACCAGACGACCAGCAGGAGGCAAGCCCTGCGCGCTCAGACACTCAAAACGCATCTGGCTGAGCTCTCCTACTACACATGTGTCTAACACCGGTGTTCACTAAACTGTCAATGTTACTGCCAATTATTAGGACATGCGCTGGCAAGAAAAACCGTAATTCAGTTCTAAACATTGAGCTGTTTAGGAATCGTAAGTAAACTAGATTAGAACTACATTGTAGTCGTGACTATCAGAAATCATCTGTTCAGATGGGCTAGCATCTATGCTACATTTTCGCTCATATATAAACATCTAGATGTTATCGGTCGAACATACAACGATAAAACAGGTTACAAAATGACGAATAGTGAAGCTCACAATCTAAACCATATCATATATGAAAGTATCTGTGGGGTGAGGAACGCCACCCATTCAAGAAAGTTAGGAAGCTGATGAAACGCAACTCGAAATCCCGCTATGATGAACGAAATTAAAATGCAAACTTTTTGACAAATTGTTTTCGAAAAAACAAAGAATGGAACTGTGAGGCAGTAATGACGTCAGGCAACAACGTTTCCGCTGTGAAAGAATTTTCGAAATCATGCAAGCTGACAAGTAAGGGTTCGAGAGCGACTTAAGTGCTGTATCTGAAGAGGTTTCAATCTGGAGGAGGATGATTAGTAAGAGAGTCAAACGCGGTGGCCAGCTTATATATCGGAATCGTCATCCAAGTCTCCGCCACGAATTTCCAGTTCACGTACGGTAGCCTGTGCCATCGCTCCGAGTAGCACCTCGGGGCAGGAGACAAATGTAACGTTGTTGTTATGGAATCGCGCACAGGTCTGCGTCACCTGCAACAGGATTTAGGCAGTTGTTTGATAGAGGAGGCACTGGATCGCAGCAGCATCTCTTTCTACGGCCATACTTATTGCGGCCCGCCGGCACAGTCTCCAAATCTACGTTCTAACATTAAATGAGATCATACTTCAGTACCAACGAAACGGCTTGGAAAACGAATCTCGTTGTCAAGAGTAAAGCTTAGGAAATGGGAAACCACGGCAAAGCAATAATAAGCAGCTATCATTGGATGCTTCGACGTAGATACCTTCTCCTGTAGCGCTTCATCCTTCGTCACCCATATTGTGTAGACGTTCGGTGGAGCAACCGACAAACACTCCTCTAACATTGGGAGATCAGTTTCGGAGTCACCGCATACAAGTATGTTACCTGAAATGAAACAAGGATATGGTAGCCGTTCTAAATGCATGAATATGTTCATGCAAGGTGGCGATCATGATAGCAATCGTATTCACTGAAAGATATTTACTTTACATTTCCCTAACTGTAGTGCCTATGAATTTTTCACTTAGGGAGGCTACAACTGCATGGGTGACCCACGGGTTCATCATAGCCAACCTTAACCAGCTACCGTTCTTGCTGGCATACACCAATTCACTCGCGTACAGTTAGGAGGAGACTCCCCAGCATATTACATTGTGAACAGTAAGAGGCATTGCCACTGCTCAACGACTAGCTAATTCGTACGGTTTTTTCGCCATTGTCAACTGTGTCAATTCGTTTGGAATGTATGCACAACGATAATGTGCGCGGACAAACAAAGCTAACAAGTTGAAATGAGATGTGCAAGGCCGCTTCAACGCGCCAAATGTCGGAGTCAAAATCCCACTTTTCCTTCACGATAAAATACATCCACGACTTCCTTTATTATTGAAGAAATTAAAATTGACCCACCGTCATGCAACTGCATACCCATTTTTCGTTCGATGAGACGAACACCATGACCTTTATTGAAAATTCGACCAGAAAGTTTTGCCTAAATTATACAAACGTTCTAGAAAGCTTGCACAGGAATTGAACAGGAATGAGCTCACTTTCGTATAGATTTTGATGTCGTATTCGTTTTCTCTAATCGTCAGGATAGCTCCAGAAGGGTCAACCTCATTGACGATTTTGCTCACTTCATCAAACCTACAGTTATTTACTGAAACACTATCGCATCCGTCAAATGACTTCACTTCACACTCACAGCAATAAACTCTTCCTGTGCGGAATTGAATTGTTTACATCCTGCTTGGCAATGGTGATATGCCCATAATGCTTCTGAAGGCCGCTACCAATCCATGTGAAATTGCGGAACTCTGGATTTTCCAGCAAATCTTCAACCTATAAGATGTAAGTAGAGATGGTGACACTGACAATGCGCATTCATCAATGCTTCAAGCATGTCCTCGTCAAACTCTGTAAAGCCAGACTAACGGAAAACTGGTCTCCCTCATTCATTTTCTCGTCATGCTTACAGAAAAAAAGTAATTAACTTGGAATCTCTCCCTCTATGGAACCACACATAGGTCAACCCACAAACAAGAGCGCAGTTGAAATAAGAGGGAGGTAGCACGAAGAGGTGGGAAGTTTAAGTAGGAACGAAAGCGGGTGTTCTAGCAATACCAGCTCATATATGTGTTTGACCTCAACCTCAGATAGTGGGAAAACGCATGCTAAGCTTGCAGGGTGGAGAGAAATGGGAAATACAGACATTTACGCTGATAGTTTTATTATGAGATATGTCCATTCTCATTCCATCATCCCGTGTCCACGCTGGCGAAGTGATAATCATTCGTCCAAATTTAGTATATGTGAATGAATGTAGTGAATTCAAAAAATATTTCGAAAAAATGGAATTAAAGGACCAGAATAATTGAGTTACACATGAAATGCTTGAAAACAGTTATAGAGGCATGCCTTGACCACCATTCCTCCACACCCATTGCGGCCCACCTTATCGAAAGCCTTGTTAAGTAGCATAAGGTCCGCATCGCTAACACTGTCGTCCTTAAATTGCATGGCAGGATTGAAGTACCACTCACGGCCAGCAGAAGCACCGTAGGCGTAGTATCCTAAAATTACACTCATAGTGTTTGCTACAATTATGGCATTGCTTTGGTGAACAAATAATTGACAGAAAAAAAGACACAGCAGACCTTCTGGCATTGTGCTCATGTTGAGGATTCCGATGTGAACAAGTGGCGCTGTAGTGACGATTGCACAAAACTGGGCACATCGACGGGCAAATTGAGCCTAGAACTTCATTACGCATATATGCAGGACCATTTCTTCCCAGAACAGTATCCCCCAACTTAGTTTACTCTCTGTTGTAGTCATATACCAATTTTGCATATTCTAGGCCATATCGCCTTCTTTATCACATCAATCAACACCTGTGGACATTTATGGAGTTATTCTGAAGCATCCTATAAAATAAAAACCTCGAGTTGCTCTAGTTGCTCAGATAGCTCGATAAAATGGATGAACAAGAATAATCAAATTATGCCAGTGTTTCCTATCCGCGGATTCAGTTTGTGATTCAGTCATCGAAGAAAAGCGGGAATTTCTAATATCCTATGAAAACGGCGTGATACCAAATCCGAAAATCAGTTCCACGAATCAGATAAAGCAGCAGGAGGATGAAACACATCGAAAAATCACCTGAATGACAGCAGAATAGGCTGGCTGCACACTGGTCGGATACGAGCATGAGTAGCTTTTCAAGGTACCATCCCTGGAAGATGTTATATAACTAGGCACTTGAAATAGTCGGTTTCAAGAAAGACGGTGAAGAAATGCGCAGAGAGGGGGAAGGGGAAGAAAACTGTGGTCGCAACCACATTGAGGACCCGGATAGAAAAAATGAAATCGCTGTACACATTGATTCCGATATTAAACAAATAAAAATATGTCAATAATAATTACAATAATAATGATAATGTTAGTAACAATAGTAAGGTAGGTGCAGAAGTTTTGTCGTTTTTTCTACGCCGGCTTTATTTTTTTAACAATTTCACCTGTTTACAACCTTGACAACCGGCATAAATCCTATGATTATTAGATACCACTACTTATTTTATCAGCACATCGCTTGTGCCCTATGTTCAGAACACGGAAAACTGCGAACGGGTAATTCGGAGACTGTAATTCTTGAGTGGACATGTTTCGCGATTTTCTTCTTGGGTAATATGAGCATCTGAAGCTGGGGAAGAAATTTAGCCTACAACATGGGAAGAGTGTCCGAGCTAGTAGGATAGTGTTTAGACGGGTTAAATTAAAATGCAGTGGAACATTCAATATTTTTGAGAGTAGTCCCATAGAAGAGCATAACCGACACAACGAATGAAATTACCTGTCTGTGAACACATAGTGGAAATGGTCGCCCTGAGAGAGGAGTGTGGAAGCCTTCTCCACTTCTGCTGCAAAAGCCGTTGGTCCAGATGGATGGAAAGAACCAAGCGTCTGAAATTACGACACATTACATCGACGGAAAGAGAAGCTAAGTGGGTTTTTTGCACTCAAATGGTTTGAAGGACCGTTTCCATTTATAATATTTTTTCTAGCTTATACCCGAGTAGTTTCACTTAGTGAGCCGGACAAAAAACGAGGTCCAGCATATGTAAAAATTCTAGCCAACTTTCAAATAGCAACAAATAACTCCTTTTTAAAAAAAGTGTTCAATGCTTTTGTTAAACCTAAGTATTTCGTCTTGAACATTTTTTTAGAATATGTATGACCAACAGGTTGGTAACAAATCAATGATCACATGTAATCAACTCACATCTATGAACTGCTCAACGTTGTTGGTCTCATCTGATTGGATGAATGAAAGGAATGCAAGATCTTTCTGAAGTTCCGTTAGTTCATCAGTAATATCAAATGTGGCGTGGGTATTAGCGCCATCAGCGTCTTCCTGATGACAGGTTGTTTCGAGCACGAGACGATTCGAATCGGAGATGCAGCTGTTTTCAAGTGAGTTCTAAACTAGAAAAATTGATACTTTCAATATTTGAAAGCGAATAACTCAACCAACATAGCACTATGGAATTGAAAGGAAAAGTTCAGAATGCGATTATCATCAGTACAACTGGACCTTGGCATTCTCCAGCGAAAGGGCGAAGTGAGGCCGAATCGGCATACCCTTTAGAACTACTTCCACAATCTGCCGACGGATTTGCGCTGTTTGAGCCATGAGCATGTAGAAGTCAGCGATCTGCTTGATCTAAATGAGAACACAGAAAATTTTGCAGTGTAGATGAAGTCTAGGTTGACAGCTATTCTATTTTATTCTAACTACCCGAATAATTAGTAAAAAAAATCGTAGATCAAGGTACATTTTGCCAACCTCGCATGGTCGAATGACTTCATGAGTCCAGCTAGGGTCCAGAAAAGCTGTGCTCCACTCATCGATATCATGGCTCTTCAAAAATTGGTTCAAGCGACCTCCGTGTTCTTGTCTCACGGCACGCTCTTCAGTGGCTGCGCGATAGAACACTTCCGCAAAGTTCTGAACAATGCTGCTAGCTTTCTGGCAGGCTATACTACATTAGGAAGGACTCGCCTCAGTATCTGCAATATCATCGACTCGATGGTAACATTTCTTGTCCTCTGAATAGAACCCTGCGTTTCCAAGTTGCACCTAGGATTAATACATTAGGAGATGAGGAAAAAAGCTGACTATCGTCCGAGCGTCTTCCTAATTCTTTAAGAACTGCTTGAAAGGAGCGAATCCGGTAATCAAAAACATGAAATGTCATAGGAATGCCGAAATCATTATCCAATAATGGCCGTTATGCCTTAACCCCTTAATTCATTCATGTGATAACGCACAGCCTGGTGGTCACTACGCTATCCAATTCCAGATGTTGGCAGACGCCATTCGCGAATAACATCCAAAATGAGCGAGTGTTTGCCTTCTCCACATGCTCACCCAAATTTTGTAAAAACAAGGTCGTGATAAGATTCAGTATCCTGACTGGGTAATTTTGGTATATTCGAGCACTCGCCGAACCTAGCCCTGTCGAACTACCACCACTTCCAGACCTTGAAGAACCTCTTATGGAAAATGAGGCCTAACAATCATCAAGTATGCAGAAGCGAGGTGTTAGAATTTTTCGCTCCAAAGCCTACGAAAATTTGGCAGGAAAAAGTGGAGACTGCTCGAAGACTGAATGAAGGTGTTGGATAATCATGGTAAATATTTGTTTAATTGAAATTTTGTTTCAATAAAGAAATCCATTTCCAAGGAAAAGTTATCAGCGTCGCAGAACTTTTCACCAACCCAGCCCAACAGAATCAAAGGGTGCATTCCCAGAATATAACAAATTACGCATTGTGCATGATATAGAACGTGATACGGAACGTTTCACGGGTAAGTGAAAACTAATGAGCAGAAAAGCCTCACCTCAGTTCCAGCTCCGGATGAAAGCACAAGAGAAGCTGCTGGATTGCACACCATCATTTCCTTGGCAACCAAATTCATGCCATCCTAAAATCCAAAGGTTTATGTCGCACGAAACTCTATCGAATAGAACATGCGCGAGCTACCCGAAGACACCAGGCAACCTTCTCCACCAATCAGATCCATACGAAAACAGCTGAGAATGGAACATTAACCTTGGATGGTGTCACAACGCCAATATCCATGGCCAAGTAGTGAGCTACTAGGCGTGTTCGTGGTAGACCATCGGTTTCGAATCGTAGTGGCTTCCATTCGGGATTCGTGTCACACTTGATAGTATCATTTATCTCCTTCGCCAACGCCAAGCAACTGTCCTAAAATCTTGTTTTTTTTTCGAGTTTTGTCCTGTTAAATCGTAACAAGTTTCGCTCATTAATTTTCTTCACAAGCTTCTGTGATAAGGTTGCCACTACGCAGAGCTGTACACTCAATAATATCAATAAATGAGAGCGAAAACGATAGTCTGACCAAATATAGGAAACAAGAAAATCTCGGTTTATAGCCTTCTCTTTCTAAACAAACCTGATATTTTTTATACGACTCCACAGCACGTCTATTAGTCACCGCAACCTGATACAACACATCCAGACCTTTTCTTTCCGGATGCTTTTCGAAAAACCTTAAAGAAAAAAGAGAAGAAAAGAAGTAAATGAAATGCTGATAGGATTGAGAAGCGGTATACCTCTTCCATGCCCTGAGTTTCTCCATGATACCTTTAGTGTAGTCGAATCTTTCAACAGAAAAGAAAAAGCAGCCACCTTCGCCACTGTGAGCAAGAACCTGCATATTCGAATATCTCAAGAACTTCTTCCTCTTGAAAATCTTTGAAAGAGAAGAAATACCGCTAATAATAGATGAAGAAGAAATTGAAACAATAAACTGGATTCTTCATGAAATATTGAAAGACAAATGTTCAGAAGAGTGAAACGGCGAGACAACATATATTCCTACTCGCTTATTGACCCATCATAAAGAAGTTGTAAAGAAAATGTGAACTGAGAAAAGAATCACCTCCTGTTTGATCTCCTGAGCCTCGATGGCGCACTGAGGTTCATTTGCAATTGAAAGGAAGTCTTCGTTTTTAATGGATACCGGGAATACACCCAGCGAGCAAGTCCAACCCTGAAGAAAAGAAAAGATGAGAAACTGCAAGTTGAGAACGACAGTGACAATCAAATTACAGTAATGTCAAAGAAAAAAGATACTTCATATGTAATTGTGAAGATATCGATCCTAGTGTCGTAGTGAACTCTCGCTCGTGGGATATACTCTCTCACCATCTGAACGTATCGTTCGCGGTCGCGGTGGGTTTGGAAACCCACCTGAAAAAGACTAGCGAAGTCCACTGAAGAATATCAAACCGATCCATCCACTATGTTCAAGAAATGATAAATTAAGAATAAAATCTAGCAAGCGCTCCTCACCTTGGTGAAACGGAGAATACCACGGAGTATCGGATCAGCAACCAGCTTGTACTTCGTCATGAAATTTGCTGGGGGTTGGAAAGGAATGTGTAGAAAGAATCCAACCTATACATTGGCAATCTCACAGAAATACAGGAATTTTGATGAAGACTGTGTTCCTACCTCAAGATTACTATCCAAACTACGCATAATTTGACCTGTCAACATAAGATGATAGTCGTGAATCCAAATGAAATCTTGTGGACGACTGTTACGTGCGGCATTTATGCCGAACTGGTAGTTTACACGCACATAAGCACACCAATGCTCCCGAAGAGTCTGGAAAAATCTATGATGGGGTGAGTCCAGCGGAGGGAAACACAAGGTTGCAGAAAAAATGCACTTCATCAGACGAAGTTTGCGCCACAACTAAGTAAGCAACAAAATGATGAGAAAAAAAGAGGGTACTGGAAATGCACTTGGCCTGCCACAACCCGAAAAGCTGCACATTTACCCTGATGAGCTTAAACTTCACAACTTTCTCTATTGAAAGTTTTTCAAATTTTTGGTCCCATAGGCTCTTTCCCTCATCAGCCGAAGAAAAGTCAAATGCTGGGAGTTGATGAGATTAGTACAATGCTGTAAGCAAAATAAACAAAATTCAACTAACAGCGGGATCGTCGTACTCCTTAACAATGTACTCAGCTAGGTTATGTAAAGCTGGCCACAATAACCCATTGCTAATTCCTCCATAGTAGGCATTGTAGTCTTCCTAAAAGGACGGGAATTGGAAGGAAAAGTAACTATGGCAACCCCGTAAGGATTACCTGGCTCACAAATACAGGGTTCAGCTGGTAGTTCGTCTTGTTGTAATCGTGCAACACTGATAAAAGAGACATGTCTCGTCTAAAAACATCGTATGTATACCGCAATCAAAACTTTGTAAGACGCCATAGATCAGAAAACGAGGCAGAAAAACCTACTCTACAAGTTGCTCTTTATCTGTCAGTTCTTGCTTCTTATCATTCTCCTCTAAGACGTGGAAGATTTCTCCAGCTCTTGCCTGCTTTATGAGAGGGAGACCAAGTGAGTTGGTAGATGGTGGATGAATATCCTGATATAACGAACATTTCATTGGTGCCACACAAAATTACCGTCAAGCAGTTAAAGAGGCAGGGATTACGTGACATTTATGGAGTAACCTCACCAAATCATCTCGCTCTTCCTTGATGTTAATTCCCAGGTTCGAAAGCCAAATGTTCTCCTTGTCTACAGACATCACAGGATCAACACAAGACACAAGGCCCCCAGATCCTGAGGAAGAAATCTATTTTATGCTAAACCCAGAACAAAGAGGCATTTATTATGATTACACTATTCAGGTTTTACCTAAACGGTTCTATATTTTACTTCAGGCTGTGCTTTGCACTGCATTACCCACTGGATGAGTCTAAAAAATCAACGTAACCGCGTGTGAAACGATTATTCTGCTAATTCTGAAGGGAAGTAACTTGAAACGCAAACGAGGCTTTGAAAGAATAGCTGCAATAAAAGAGAGTGTGGAACACAAATAAGAATTCTATATAGAATGTCCATACCTTGTTTTATTTCCCAACACCCACTACCCTTTCGTTGAATGGATACCGGTGGCGCATTCGAGACATTTATTACTCTTTGCTAAAAGAAGAAATCGATGAAGATGTTTGCATGTACGGTCACTACCATCGCACCTTATGATGTGAAGTGTTCGTGAGTCCTCCAACACCAGTACCGGTCGACAGTCCCTCGCTTGCTCCATCTGACCCACCATCATCGATAGCGTCATTATCAAGGGCAAGCAGATCTTCCATTGAGCCGTGCCTCGATGACATACGCGAATTTGCACGAGATCGAACCATCTGCAAGCAGTAAGCTTCAAAGATCCACAAGAACGACAGGAGAGAGTGCGCGTACCTGAATGTGACGGTACTTCTCACCAAATCTCTTGGCGTGGACCCCTAGCATGCTCTGACGCACCCCAGGGACGGCTGCGTATAATTCACTAAATGGAATACACATTGTTCACATTTCACATAAAAATGGAATCGTATTCGACAGAAATAATTTTCAATACTTTTATGATGTTTGGAACCGGATACTTTTGAGTTATTTCCCACCGGAAACCTTGTTCAGCCTCACTCCATCCATACAAAGCATAAAAAATAAAATCGTAATGAACGAGGCAATCAAAGGAATGTGAAAAATATCCAAACAGCTGCTGCAGTGGAGAAGTCCATTTAAAGGTCACAAATTCTTCTTATAATATGGTAAAGAAGAATAATAATGACACAGTGCAGCTAATGATAAAATCACAACAAAACAGGAACTTGAATACGAACCGAAAACTTCCTGTAAACTTACCGCAAGCGGTTTTTGCTGTTGTTAACATCATAGAGAGCAAGTGAGAACAGCAGTGAATCTCGGAACTTTGTACCAAAGGACAAGTCTGAGTCGTAAACCAAGGGAACAGCAATTTTCCAGAACGCAACCTCAAACAGATGCAATTTCCGCAAGTTTATAACTAACCCTAACACAGTGACAGGACGACGCAGAAAAATACTCGAACACACTACTGAAAGAAAACGGTAGTAGCGCACGATTCACTCTTACCGAATTGAAGCCGAGTTGACTGACTAGATTGCCGAAAACTGCATCGAAGTTTGTCGGCTGTTGAAGACACAACTCCAGAATCAACAACATACCCGGAAAAAGAAATGATAAGGAAAAGCCCACACTGTGAAACAAAAATCATAAGAATTAATTTCGCACTTTCAAGGCTATCTCGGAGTTTTGCTGGCGAAGTTTCCACTCAGCGCAACAGGCGTTTGTGGCGTATGTAAGGAAGTCCTCATCACCTGATGCCGGCACTTTCACGTTGATCCGCGAGAGGATTCTTGCGCATGACTGAAAATATGGAGTAAAATGAAGTAACACAAGGTGATATCTCTTTGCGCTGTTACGATACGTAACAATCAGATAAAACCCCACCAAATTATAGGCACTATTCACAATTAAAATATCCTGAAAGGATCGAGCGATTAACACATTCGCGACAATGTGCTCAACCGATTGAGCACGCATGGTGCGACGCGTGGGACCGCGTGCTCAACCGGGTGAGCACGCACTTTTCACAGTTGTATTTTTGTGAAGCAATCTTAATGAGCAAACTCGTATTTTTGTGAAGCAATCTTAATGAGCAAACTCCTATACAGTGGTATACTAACAAATGTTCAAGCGATCTATACACGCGATGGGCAGAGCAGATATCTCCTCGTACTTCTTTAATGCGTGGGTGAAACTGACAAGTAAAAGAACAATTTATATCAAGATTAACACACTTACTTGCTACCTCTCATGCAGGTGAACTTCTTTAATTACCTTCAAGCTCTTGCATATTCGCGTTTTGGTTCGTCTCAAGTTGGCGCTTTTTCGGAGTGTTATGCAGCAGAGGAAAAATTCCTACCACGTGGGACCACGTGCTCAAGCGGTTGAGCACGGGTCCTACTTGTGCAAAAGCGCGTTTGTCCCACGTGACACACCATGCCAAAAGTGTAAGGCCGCGAATGTGTTAAAGATTAGTGGTCCTCATCTGATGCCTTTCTTTGATAGAACAAATGCCACAACAATAGAATTCATTTTTCATTAAAAACGTCAAAAACCGGGATTATGTAATTTCTTCGGTTTTATAACTAACCGATTCGTGACCAGTTCTTGTTCAAGAAAAACCTTTACAAAAAGCGTAATAACTAACAAAAAAAAAACGCTTCAGTAAATGTTTGACAGAGGTGTAAAAAAACAGTTACAAATATTCCCTTCGCAATTACTCAACTCTATTCATTATATCTATGTTCGAGTTTTGTTAAAGGCAGCACCCAGGGAAATTTTTGTGTTGGAGAGTTCGCTGAATTTCAAGGTTTTCAGGGACGATAAACTCACAGGCAGTGATGAAACAGCGTGAAACACGACGGAAGAGGAGAAACGAAGGCGCTGTTTCCCATGCGTCCAAAGCGCGGACGAGTTTTCCGCTGAGGGTATACGCGCGTATCGTCACGAATTATTGTGGATGGTGCGCATTCCATACCCTACACTGTACAACATTCCTTATACAACATGATACATTAGGCTAGACCACTCGTAGCATGCCAAATCAATAGCGTTAACTGGCGTGGCGGACATCAAAATGGCCACGCTCGGCTCTGTGCCCACGGCAGTATCTCCACAGATAGTCAAGTTACCATTGTGATTGTCTGGCAGCCGACCACACGGAGAACGACTCATCTCGGAAGTGAGGATTTCCGTGGGTGCTGCCTTTAAGACCATCATTGGTTATTGGCTTTGAAATCTGGTATAGGCATGAATCGTCTTTAGTTACACAGATTAAGCCAGTGAAAAGAAACAGGAAAAATGAATGAAAAGGGCACAATTGCAAAAAAAAAAGAATAAGAAAAGTTATCTCAAATAATACGACATTTTAACCCCTGATAATTTAGTTTTAATCACAAGAGAAAGTTGGGAATCTTTTAATCCATGCACCCAATGGTTTTGCCATCAGTTTCTAG
Source organism: Ancylostoma ceylanicum (assembly GCA_000688135.1). NCBI lineage: Eukaryota > Metazoa > Nematoda > Chromadorea > Rhabditida > Ancylostomatidae > Ancylostoma > Ancylostoma ceylanicum. The sequence continues at coordinate 183,366 of JARK01001581.1, forward strand.
CTGCACCAATCCATCTACAGTCGTTCCAAAAAATACGTGCCTTCAACATCCGCCGCCCATCTGCTGAGCCGCGCCGCGCCTCCTATGCATTATAATACGTGCTGCGACGTGGCTCAGTCGACGCGCAGTGTAGCAGGAGGCAAATATTTCTTGGAAAGACCATAAATAAGTTCAGTTTTATATAATCTATGGAACTAGAAGCTCCTTGACCGTTCATTAGACTGCTTAGCAGCGCGATTCTTCGGCAACGAATTCGTGCTCCTTTCTGGTTTCAGCCCTTCACTCGTGCTATAAAAAATAACGCATTATTCTATAAATATCCTGCGGATTCTTAAAAAGTTAAGCTGCTCCTCGAAGGTTACAAGTGAGAGAGACCACTGATAGTATGGACCAGTCACGGACACCCTTGGCAACCAAACAAACTCAAGAAGGTTCACACCGTTCCTATACGACTTCATTAACGATAACTGAAATATTACTACAACAGCAAGTGAATCTTCCATGGACTACGATTTTGCAATCCCTACCAATTCAACTGCACTTTGCAAAGACCATGTGATACAGTCATTGGCCAAATTTTTGAAAAGTGAGTTTACTGTAACACATATGTTGGAAACTGGATCCAACGATGCGTTTAAATCTTATCAACGCGTCCATCAGCATGACCACCGTGCACAATGTTGCATACTTTAGCTCCAGTGACAATTCGCTGTCCTAATTACAATAAGCCCCAAAAACGCGTCTTCATTATAATCGTTCATCATAATGCCCTCACATAAGTCAGGTTCGGACGAGGAATACATTATTGAAGAGAAATGTCATGCGGTACTAAGAAAGTGAGTGTCACACCTTCAAAAAAGATTAAATGAAAGGTTGAAACAATGAGAAAGATGAACCTCTTTGACTCGTTCAAGTGCGTCTGAATCGCCACCACGTAACGGGCGCTGGAAGGGGCGCTCGGGTACAGGAGATGACGACCGAACCTCCGTCTCCACTCCCATAGGTTCTTAAAGAAATATCGTTTGCATATGATAACATCCTTTGGGACAACAATGAACGAAATTCCACGAGAATTACGAAAACGTACACAGGCAACAGTTTACTCATTTTTAATGGTATTCATACCAAAATCATAGCGCTTTGGCTGAGGTCATTCGACAAATGATGATTTCTTACATAACTTTTTGCACATTCACACCACAGAAATAAAGAGCATGGATATATAGAAAACATTTGTGTTGGGTTGAAAAAAGAACATAAGTTGAACGTGTACATGCTACTACAATTAAGAGAACCGGCCTTAGATGTAGTCCCATGAATCAAAGCGGAATAAGGGACTACCATACTTTGGGTAAAAGTTAGCTGCCCATGTGGAAATGGGACCGTGACTCGTAGAACAGCAAGGGACAAGGGTTAAATACAGCTTCGCTTAAATAAATGAAAAAAACTCTACTACTACCTCTCTGAAAAGAAGGAAGGATTTACTGCAGCCGACAAGTTCTGCAAAATGACTGTGAGCAGAATACGAAATGACATGTAAGAACCAACAGAAAAACTTTTATGACTCCGACGATAAAATCAACCGTCAGCAAACGAAAACAACGAGGACATCGTAGAATCAGACAAAGTTGACAGTAATTCAGTTAGCTTTTTGGTTCATAAAAGTAGCAATGAACTAATTAAGGAATGAGAAGTAGATAAGACTGTGGGGTTTTTAAGCTGAAAAAAAAAACTCGAAAACTTAACAAGTGTTAAGGAAAACAGGACCTAAATGCTTGGATAGAGAAGTCGCGACGGTCTCAAGAGCGGAACTTTACTCGATCACTGGTCGTTAACTAGAAAACACTCTTATCTTCCAAGGCGCAACACTTTGCTTCAATGATAAGTACGAGATACAATCAAGCAAAAAAAAAGTAACATTAGATCCAATACTGAGTGAACTCCTCTTACAATGAAGACAAAATCATCAATGTACGTATGCAGTACCATACTTCCAGATTCTACTTCTTTCACCATTGTAAAACTGGCAATATCTCGGCAAAAACTTGGCATCAGCTGCCGCGCTTAACAGTGGTCGGCTGCATTTGTGGAACGCGTCACGGTCGGCGCTGCGGCTCCACGGATTCTGACCAACGGAGAATCCATCTGGTCGTACCTACCGCTAGATCAATGCAGGAGGGGGCATGCACGTGAATGGATGCCATGATATTCACGTGACAGCCAGTCGATCACATGATACGGAATTATAAAAAGGATAGCGTCGGCTGCTCGGGTCATTGAGGAACGCAGCTGAGATTATTCGTAGGCGTGACGGAAATAGTTTTCTTGTTTAACAATTGAACGCTTGTGGGAACTAAATCTTCGACATCTGCTGGTCATGAAGCCTCAATAAAGGTTTTTTTTTCGAACAAAAGCATCCACAGATACTACGTTCTCTAAATTGCTTCTTGTGCTGGCTTTAGGACATACAGGAGCTAAACGAAACGGTGAGAATTGGGAATTCTGGGCACCACTTGTGGTAGGTCACGGTGAAACAATTGTGTCTCTGTGTTCGCGTCCCGTCCGTGTCCATTTCCATCGAATGCATCTGCGGGATTGCTGCTGTCTCAAAAAAAAGTATTAAGTATCAACGCACTGATGCTAACAGACTTGGTCTTTTTCAAGATTCTTCTCCATATTTGTGAGCTGATTCAATTTTCTTGCTAACTTGCACTGTTCTGGAAGAAAATAAGAATTAGTTTTCGATTCAACTGGATTTCAATGGCTGCTGGGGAAGCAATAGCACAGTTTTTGGTGGAGAAAGAAATTAAAATATAAATAAAAGGAAAACCCTAAGTTGTTTTGACTACATGATCGTTAGGCAGACCTTTCTTTAGTTTCGAATGTGCTGCTGTTATCGATTTCTTTGTTACACATACACTCGGATGTTCTATATCGCGTCACTTTTTTGTAACACCATTCACTTAGCATTCTATTCATGATGATTCATATGGGAATAAAGCGTAAAATAAGTGATGGCCATTTCGCATTCTAGCGAATTAGAACTCTAAAACATAACAAAGGCGGGAATTTGGGCACGATTTGCAGATTCCCACTAGGATGGCATACAACAGCGAGCGAAAAGACTGCAGCTTCTCGTTTTTGTCCATAAACTCTCTCAAGGTGAAGAAAATGAGTTCAGATCTTTGATGAATTTTTAGCCAACCGCGAGAAAGAGAAATGATTTGTAGCCTTCTCATTTCGCTATTTTTTAAAGAAAAATTTCAATCATAAAGATCGAAACCTGTCATTTCCTAACATTCACAATGTCTCGCACAAAGAGATGTGCACATGGGGTTTCAATACGAATTGGGTTCTCCGCAAATTCAACCTATATTAGCTGAAAATGTGTACGCGTTGATCAGTTTTCGACACTACAGAGCTTTTCTGAGATTGGTTCAGCAGTGACCCTTTGTGGACGTTTGTGCCACGTCAGTTTACCTTTCGGAAAGTCCAAATGTTCCAGCAGATGCAGCCGATAGTCCACATTGTCGAAAATAAAGTTTCGATTTTTTTTCTGGCTCAAGTATGGAAACACCGCAGTCACCTCATGGATGGCAGAGATGCTCCAGGATTTCTAGAGCATTGCTATATACATTTCATTTTTTGAAGGAAACACCAAATGAGAGGTACCGGTCACTAGCATGAATCTACCCCTGCTCCACATCTGAAGTTTCATCTAACCTTTTGTTCCGAGAATGTGTCATTTAACAGAAGCGAGAAAGCCGATGAAATCAATAAATCAATACTGCCATCCAATGTGGTTGTCAGATTCGTGTTCAGCGTGCTAAAGAACCCAAGCTGACATGTCTTTACCGACACCCGGTCAAAAAAAAAAACCGAAAAATCAATAAAATCGACATGATTGGTAAGACAAACGTAAACTCGGATGAAAAATATCCTATGACCTCCGCCGGCCCCTCTTGGGTCCATTTGCAAATTTTGGTCCGGATCAAATCACTCTTAGCGATTTCTATTCATTACATACACACATGAACACTACTAATACTTACATACATACAAACTTTCACTTTTACATATACAGATAGTAGATCCATCAAGAATTCGTTGACAAAGAAGAGCAAAAATTGTAGCAATATAATATAGCAACGTAGTTGTTATGTTGACATTCCGGAAACTCTCAGTTTTACCCGACACATGCGCAGTTGTCGCTTGCATCTGCCTCATGTTTCAAGAAGGTGCACCCACATTTGCCAGGAAATAACGGGAACAATTGCGACATCCTAGCAAGATCGTTCCTGTACACTATTTATGCCAATTTAAGAGCAATGCACTTGAATTTAATAGGTAAAGATGATTAATCGGTAATGTGAATGCCTAAAGATATAGAAGTGACGTAGTTAAGACCAAATATCATCAGATAGCGTGCCTTCATTGCCCGACCAATTTTAAAATTTGTCAAGCCGAAGTGATTGTTTGGAACACTAGCCAGGACATGGACGCTAGATGGATATCGGGGTAAACTACTGATTACAAGCATCCTTCCTTGGCAGTGAAACATGGAAACGTTAGTGTTATTGAACAATCCCAGCCAACCACTGTGAAGCTATAACTGAAGGAATCAGGAAGTCGATAATGGAAGCTCGGCTGGCCGTTGATGAGGTTGGAAGGTAAACGTAGGATTCACGTGAAAATATGCATAAGTGAAGATGGGAATGGCCTAGGAACACCAGAATTTGCCAGAATTGTGGTAATTTCGATAATATCTTTTCAAAAAAAAAAAAAAAAAAAAAATCCAAAGCTCTAGAAAAAAAAAACAGAGGCAACTTTATGATGGACATGCATCGGACATGAGTATTCTCCGAGAACGACGATTCATGTTATGACGAGTAACTATGTATAGCCACTATTGGAAACTGACAATACAAAATTATTGGAGGCCGAATGTTACCGACTGTGAAACATTACGCATATTCTCGAAAAGGTAGATGTATATTTCAAGAATCTCAGGACTTGCATGTTGTAATACACATTACCTAGTCTTTGTAGACACAGCCAATCTTTTTTCCACAGGAAGTTTCGTAGCTGGGAAAATACTCAGCTTCCTGTTTTTCTTTTTGGTTGCGAATCCCACTAATGAATATACCGGTGAGCGACCATGTCCATCGAACATCGTTTTTCAAGCTAGCGTTTGCAAACGTCGAACCGTTGAAACACACTTTTCCACAATGAATGCTGTGCAGATGTGGGGCGATTTATTCTGAGTAAAATTGGTGAATCTTCCATGAAAATGGAGAAGAGGGAGGGCAGAAATAAAGGAAGCGAATTGGAAAGTGACTGCGGGAGGCCAAAAACTGCACTGTACTCTTGTTGTTCTGTCCGAAATGAAGTAAATTCGAATTGTTCCGCTGATACGAAAAAAATGCATTTTTGTGCAAACCCTCACAAGATACCGACCAGAAAACATACAAACTAGCAGAATTTTTGATACGGATTCTGCAGCTAGCTACAGTACTGTGAATCCGATAAGAATGGATCAATCTCTGCTGCTGGATCGAATATGATTACTTTTACGGCGATGTGCATACAAAGACGATGTTATAACAGTAGCTCACGCATAAACACCGCACCGTCATACTTATTTTTGTCTTCTCGTCTATTCTCCTGTAAGACAGAGCTATCCCTTGTAAGACAGAGCTACGTATCTGTTGACATCTCCAAAATCTCAACAGGAATTAAGGTCTACCTCCACGCTTATTTTCTATTCCCGCAGTAATCATGTCCGCCTATGCAAAAGTAGAAAAGCATGTAGTGCTTAAATGCTTGACATACTTCTGAATGAGTGAAGTAATTGTGACAGCCCAGAGGAAGAAGCGATACGTAGGGCTCGTTTAAATGAAAAAAAAAAAGTCAAAACGGTGCTAGCAAAACGACATGGAACTAACTCTGCTCTACTAAACTAAATTTCATCCACATCTTTCTACTCATGGAATTTCAACCGAAATCCTAAAAGTGACATTTGCTGACAGATCCACAACGGAGACAAGCAAATAAATGCATAATCACATCATTACAGTTGAAAACTGTTTGCCAGTATCTTCGCGATGGCTCTGAACTACTGTTAGGCAAGCTTAGAGAAATCATAATGAAAGGATAGTTATGTAAGCTGAAAGAGAAAAAAATGTTATATCTTAGAGAGAACGTAATAGTTTCATCTAGAGAAGTGAGAACCTAAACAGATTTAAAGTGGAGCTTGAGAAGACGGAATGGCTTGGACAAGCAGATATGAGCGGGAATGATCGCTGAACATTAGCCAGTAGGCAGGATGAGACATAATAATACCTGGATCGTTTCAAGCACAGTCACAATTTGACGCTCAATAGAACATTGGGAAAATGCTAAGTGAGGTGGTTTCGGACTCTCGTTGCCCCAGGCTCGTAACAACTGGAGAAAATCGTCTGTAACGTTGAAGCGTAGATAAATGGATCCATTGATGTGGAGCACTACCAACTCTTTAATGATGATTACCACTGAACGGGTAGAAGAAGCTTGCTGCAGATGGTAAAATTTGCATAATAAGATACTCTGGACACGAATAAACAGCATTTATTTGTTATCGGGATGAGAGAGCATGAGATGAAGGGGAAAGAAGAAGAGCCCAGCGAGACCTGGCGGCCAGCTGTCTCTGAAGATGTTTACATGAAAACATTCCTCCAACATGATTGACTACGCAACTGTGTTTCCGAACTGTTCAAGCTGAATATAAAAGAGAAGTCTACTAGGGCATTGCGTGAGGGACATTTATTACGTTAGTGGGCGTCAATAATGTCGGCGAGCAACTTAAAAAAGTGATCCAGTCGACAGCTGTGCTGTTCTTAAACGTGAAGAGTTTGCGTGAGGGAAAACAATAAAGCAAGATCACAGAAAAAATGAGAATCGACGTGCTGATCAGCTTGTGGAGGAACTCATGTGGGGAACTGCTCCTCTACCATCTGATACATACGTGTTAGCATAAGACCCCTGCGCTTCGTTCAGTCGCAATTTCTCCGTCCCATTGCCAATCTCCGTAGAGTGCTCCGTATACACTCAAAAAAGAGCATTCGTTCCTCTAGACTTACAATTTCCAAGTGATTTTCAAGCGCAAAAACAAAAATACCAAGTTTAAAGAATAATACATCGTTTTCTTCCTGTTTTCGAGAGGAACCAAGAGGTCTCTGTTCGGAAACATAAGCTCAGTAGATTACATGGAGACGCTGAAGAACACTATCAATTGAGCTTCTGGAGAGACAGTTTGACGATGCTGGCAATGTGGGGGCCGAAGATGTCATGATGTGGGATGACTACATAAACCCTTGCAATTGAATTCTCACAACTAAATTACCTCGTTTAAATCGTATATCTGATAAGTATGGTGCCCATCTAAACCAAACAATTCCTCTTAAGCAATGCTCATACAAGAAATTTGGCTGATTGAAGTAGTTAGTCTCAATGAGGACGAAAATGTCTCTTTGGGCTTGGAAGATCGCTTCTGAGCGGTTGTTTTGAGTGCAGTGGTTTTCATACTTTGAACAGATCGTCTGAACAGTTTTGGCAGCCTTTCCAGTTTCAACTGAATGCCATGAGAGGTAGATGTCGATGGTGCTGTTCTTCATGGACTCAATACTCCATTATGTGGGTCCAAAACTTAATCAAGGTGTTGGTTTAAAAAGAATCGATAACAAGATTCATTTAGAGTATAGAGAATGCTTTCGAATATTCTTCTAGAGCATGAGTAACGCTTCCGAATCTCATATGAAATGTAGTCAAATGATAATAGGATGCTGGAGAAAAGCGCAACAAAAAAAAAAAAAACGAAGCGCAAGGACTTACGTATATTACCACCCAATAAATGTGTAATTCAGATGACATGAGAACTGGGTAGTGCAGTAATGTTCAAACAAATGGAAATACCTCTATCGGTAAGCTGTGATTACTGATCAACAGATATGGATGGTCAGCTATATTCTATCTAGAATCACCTTGTATTTCTCTAAGAAAATACTGAAAAGCCGATTATTACAATGTGGACGGCATTGTCTCAATGATACTAGTTGGAGCGCTCTACTTTTAAAGATTCAGTGCTTGAGAAGATTCAAGGACAGCAAAGACAGATTACGCGCAAACGGAAATATCCAGAGCATTGCAGGTAAGAAACAGAAAGCAAGATTCTGAAAACATTTGTACGTAGAAACTGGCTGATTCCAGAGCAGTGGAAACACATATTTTAGTTGTACATACATATATGTATAGTATATGTAGTTGCTAGAAACCAACAGCTGAGCAAATCTCACGAAAGGTGCTATGAAAAACGAACGCCCCGACTGAAAGACAAAAAAAAAAATGGTATTACTACAGACTATAGGATATACTAGTCCTTCATGCAGGCATTGCTCTGGTGTGAAACGTGTACGACGGAAAGAATTGTAAATCTTCTCCAAAAATCGCAAACTACTATTCGCCCACTTTCTTAGCACTGTGGAGTAAAAATGCAGAAGCAGAGATAACATCGAAATAATAAGGGGAGGATCTGAAAACCCACTCAACCGTGATGGTAATGCTAAAAGTGGAAGTCGATGAATGACCCCTGTTCCTGATTTAGAACCTATCCTTACCTTCTGTGATGGATTCTGTGCTCCATATATATAGCTAATTATCACCCGTTATGGTGACGAGCACATAGAAAACAGAAATGAAAGCAGAAGCTATCTGATGTCAGAGAAAGATGATGGGATTAGTTTGAATGGAGTTCTATGCTATATCTAAGCTTATTTCTACTTTTACAATATTTTGCAACGGACAGTGCGCTGCTCACGCGGACGTAAAGTATTTCTATTGCATACTATTAAAACTACGTTCGACATGTGTAGTAGGACAACCACATAGCTTTTATTCCATCACATTCAAGAAAACTACATGTTGCGGTCTACTGAAACTTTAAATAGCCTCAATCCGTTCTACTCGTGAGACTGCCTCTGAATTCTGAACGGTTTCCTATGAAGCAAAGAATGGAGAAAATAGTTGAAGAAAAGTGGAACGAATGAACACTTGATGCGGCCATAAAATCGTGTGTATCTAAGCGTCATTGGCAGAACTTTCCAACCATTCATAAACATCCTTTAGAAAGTGCAGCCAGACACCTGAAGCTCTCTTAAATGTAATTTCAGGGGAGTGGATACTCAGGTTGCCATTTGGCTTTCACTCACCAGTACAGAGTTCGAACGCTAGAGCGAACGACTTGCTGGAGCTCAGAAACTTAATAATGAGAATTCACATCATTTAGGACATTGACGACTTTTCTACATTTCTAAGCAACACTAGTTAATTGCAGAAGCAATGCAGTAAAGTGCGACCTAAACACAACCACGTTTGAACGAAGAACGATTTAGCAATCGGAACAAGTCATAGAAGGTCATTCAAGGGAGGAAGTAAATAAAAAAACTTCACTGTGATTGACCGTACATGGAAAGAGAGAATGCATTGCTAATTGGAATATATAATACTTTGAAAAATTTCTTCCATATCTGATGAAATAGAAAAGCTGATGCTACAAGTGGCGAACACGAAAGGTCACAGTAGAACCAGTCAGAGTTCTGGATACGTTCCGTTCTGGATATCTTCCGAAACAGAAGTTGAAGGATTTCGTGGCTTGGTAGATATAATTCGTTCACTTACTTCGTTATAGTTCGTGTAACCAGGACTATATTGACATTTAATTTCAAGCTGACCCAGTAGGCATTTCGATTATAATTGGTTTTGTGAAGGAGCAGTATATCGAATTGCGCATCGATAACGCTGTAACGATCTAACATTGGGTGTGTATTGGCTGGCTAGAATCACGTGATAGACTTACTCGCGTTTGTTTTCTTTCGTGTGGTTCATGAGCAAGAGGCTTGGTTGTTTTTCCAGAGTGGTGTTAGATTTGGACGTTAATGCGTTTCAAAGTAACAAGCGGAGATGGAATAAACACAGAAAAAATTCTCAGCTGCTGCACGAGAAGTTCTTCCGTCGTGCATGACCTCAGCAGTGATTCTATGTGCAAAGGGATTTTCTCCTCACGTATCCCTATGCAAACAGCTATAATGTCTTCGTTAGCTTTTAGATACCGCTGCGAAACTATTGGTTTTTGAATAAGCTGCAAGTTCTCACGAATATATCCTAACAACAAACTGAAGCACAACTTTTGGTCTCGAAAGGGAGAAAAAGTTAATTTTTTGCGCATGTGATCCAAACAACTTTCAAGCGGCTATAGCGAAGCAACATTATTTATGTACAATCAGGGCAAAGCTAATGGCGATTATTGTTCACCAGCACTTGGTAGGGCTGAGTCATGCGAAGGGGAACTTGATAGCAGGGCCAGAGGAGGAGCGGTCTTTGTGTCGCAACAAAGTATGCTGGCTCATGATAATTAGGTATTTCACTTTTTAAACTGACGGATCAAGTCAAGGTTTTCAGGGGAAGGCATGTTCCGCCATCTACTATTTACCCTCAAAAAATCTCCCTCAGTTCTTGTAAACCTTTTCTATTACAGAACGATTTGATAAAAGAAGAAAAGGAGAGAGTGCAAGAAAAAACACCCCGGGCGAGTAGAAAGCGGTTTTTGTCAAGAAGATGTAATAAGAGTTGGAAAACTGAAACTGCACATCCAGCACACTTGGTGAACGGAGTAAAAAAAGCACAAACCGCAAATCTAGTGGCACGTAATAATTAAGTCTTCTGTATGTGCAGGCCTGATAGCAAAATAGTGAAGTGAAAAAGTTTGGATTTCATGACTGCTATAATAAAATTCGAAACATGTGGGCGCAAGAAATGTGGTGTATTAATTACGCTCATAACATCTTATTGCTTCTCAGCGCCAAACGGTAGAAAGAGTTCCTTCCCTCATCAGGTGGCAATAAATCATCCAGTTTGTCCTCCTAAAATTGCATTTCATAGAAAATAAATTACTAGGCTTTTTATGAAGTTGAGAAGAACAGAAAACCTGGTGAAAGCAAGCCAGAAACGCTGATTGCTTCTGTGGTCGCAACAGTAAGCTTGGGAGTGAGCGCGGAAAGAAGACGTTTCTGGGCTATAAGCTAATCTTTCGAACTTCAGTTGCTTTTTAGTGAATTATTTCAATTATTCGACGAAACATCCTTCATGTTCCTGATAAGGTTTCACAATGATAGGCAGAGGTTTTCATTTGCACAGGGTTTGAAAACTCTGACCTCCACTGTCAAAACGAAAAACACTTAGCACCGGAGACATGCTGTCATTGTTATAGCTTCCGCACGTTTAACACAAAATCCACGGATAAGAAGCATCCTCAGTATTAACAGTAATTTGTTCACATTAGAATCGTTTTACAGCTGAGGAAACTCAATGATTCATCGCTCTCAGCTGTCATTACGGACTCAGAACTCACGCGCAACTGCATAGACGCTAAAAAAAGATATGACTAATGGGATTGATAAGATCACTTCCTGAAAGCATTTGTAGAATTTTCGGATAGAACACATTCAATCGAGATGTGGGGAGCTATCTTGTGACAGTGTACTTTGTACGTTGGGAATTCAAGAACTTGTTAAAATTATCGAAATTGAAATAAAATAAACTAAAATCATTACGATTAAAAATAAAAGATGCATTAATATTAAAATTAAAGCGTCTTTGATAGCGAGGACCAGTGCAAGGAAAAAAACTGATTTGGGGGAAATTATGGCAATAAAATCTTGCACATGCTTCACAGGTGCTCAGCAAACAATGAAATGTGCGAGGTGATACGGTTGCGAAACATTTTTGAAGACACATTTTCAAGCGGATACGCGTCATCGTTCGTTCTCTGCTGCGTCTCTGCACTTTTACAATAGCAGACATTGAAAAACCCGTGTGAGAAGGAACTCTCTGAAGACGAATCCCTCGATGTTCCAGAAACACAAATTGAGGTAGCACAGATACCGAAATGAGCCAATTTTGGGTATTTGTTGCTTGAACCTCAGTTAATAGGGGTTTACATGCGATAACGGAGAACCAATAGAAATTTTAAAAACAATGTTGAATGTGATGAAAAATCAGAAGAAATTACCGGACTTATCAGGTGGAGGTGACCAAAACGATGGGGCGGGGCTGGAGGATCAGGAGATCACAAGAGAGCGGCGCGGGATCGATCGACTGACTGTTCAAACATCACCGCTATGTCCAATGCCACACATCGAAAACCATGACATGGGATCTGCTATACTCCACGTGGGGTGTAGCATCCTGAGTTAATGCTACTCGAGAGGCTGAGATTTGCATACGTTCTTTGCCGGTCGTTAGCAGAAGCGGCGGAAGTGATGACCGACCCAAATCGATAGGTGTTGGAATCGATGTCATGGGCGGAGGCGAACTGGGGTGCTATACTCCACATGATCCATAGTACTAGCCTACACTTCGGTTCCCCATCTTTTGAAGAGTTTATACTTCATCGCGAAATCGTAACTTCGACGCAATGAGGAGTGATTGTAACGACCCCGCGTTCTTTTCCTCTCTGGTGTCTTCCCAGCTGTTGTCCCCGGTGAGGCACACCATAGAATAAAATGGAGTAATTTGGACAGTAAGTTTTTAAAAACAAAATCGTGAACAAGAGTGAACGAAAATGATCGCACGGGACACATTTTCAACAACAACCGCGCTCAAAGAAAATATGTAGTTAGTGCTACCTCTGGTTGGTGGTATACGCCATCTGGAATATAGAACTCTGAGGTGTAGCCCCATGCGGAGTCTATATATTTTGATTCCGATGGCCACTGAATTGGTTTGGACCAAAGAATAACTAAGGTTCCGCGAAAGGGTTACGGAAAGTTACCGTTACGATAAGCCCACTCTCAAAGGCCCCGTATTAGGTTGTGCTCATAGAACAGGTCTTCGGGGTTGTTACACACAGGCAACCATAGGTAGGAAATACATACCTATGTTCGTCACATCCTTGTGAAGAGCGAGTTCAACAATGGGCATAGCAGAGTACAGATAGAGGCTGCTCACAGGCTCCAATATCCTGTGAATTCGCACAGTTAATTAATGTTAAAGGGTTCACAGAGGAGCATTATGATTTCCACGTGGCTTGCCAACATTTGTTATCCGTATATTGCGCAAGACCATGTTACCTGCGTCATTGAGTTCGTAGAACTCTGAGTTTTAAACCATTCGCCAAGCGTATCTCAATCACTTGAGCTTGTAATGCATTGCACTTCAAAGATTTTACGTCACAAGTTGGGCGTACAGGGTACACCGCTGTGGCTTCTTGGTACCTATCACACGACTTGATGCAGATTTCCAGACATGGGGAAACCAAGTGCAAATGAGTACTTGCTTGTTCATCAACAAACGAGCGATGACAGAGTCATGATCGAACATATACGTAGTTGATAAAGCCGGTTTTTCTAGCTTTTCCATCATTGTTTAACTTGCACCGGTGAAGTTGACCAGAAGGAAGCCAAGTGAACGTTTCTAGGTTGGCTTTTGTAAAGAACACAAATGACTTCGGGAGGATTAGCTCTCTCTACCTGCAGGCATAATTCTTCAGTCTCTGTTTCATACACAACAATTCTTGACGCGTGGTCGTGGGTCTCTAGGGCAGTTGTTGTCATATGAAGTTTGTGTCGTATAAAAAAAAAGACTGAAGAAATTTAAAAAGGGCGGAATAGTTCATTACAAAAATGAACCAGCAGCGGAGGATCGATCCAGTGTCTAATTTAACATAAACTCTAAAAGCACTAAAAGTGGGACCGTCATCACTTCTCTGTGCGCGAAATCCCTCTACGAGCACAATGTCACCCCCTCTAATTTCCACACTTCTCCCCACTGCCCCTCTTTGAATGTCCTTCAAAAGTGAACTCATCCATAATCATAGGCTGGTTAGTTGCAAGATAATGTCATGGAGAGGTTAAACTAAACTATTCAAGGTCATCACGATGCCGCTCGCTCCGTAAAGATTTCAAACTGACATCTTGACTCCAACTCTTAAGGTCATTCAACACTCATACTGCTCTTTGGTTTTTTTTCATTGTTGTAAATTAAGTTACTTTTTGTTTCCCGGTCTTTCTTGTGTTAGATAACGCCGACTTTTAGCTGCTTCGGCTGTTTACCCTAGTTGTTGACTAATGTATGAGTACGAAAATTTAGCTTGATCAGTGCGTAATTTTACGAATGCAGCCTATGAACGATATTTGCCTTTCGCAAGAGGTGAATAATGGGAAGATTGTGTTCAGCTTTTGAGATTTTTCTCTGGGAATTTTCAGATTATTGCTGTGTGCACTTTGGTACGATATATTGGTTTCTCGCCTGTTTTCCAAATTTCCAGCATTCGAAGATCTCCCACGTGAGATCCCGTGTCTGGCATCAAATCGCAAATTTGCCAAGCGATGTCAGAGTACTCAGAGTCCCTGAGTATTCTTCGATTAGCTGAAAGGTGTCCAAGGTCTTCAGAGGCCGTATGTATCCTTTTGAAGGGCAACGACAAAATTCGCTCTCAAGTGCAGTAGGTAGTACGATTTCGCCCTCACCTTTTTTAGTCGATCGAAAAGTGAACAGCAGTGGAGTAGCAAGGAAAGGTCACATTTCTCAAGGTTTTCCACGAGTTACTGCAAAAAATTGCTGCAAAAAAATGACATTGTCAAAAAATCTACCCTTGTATGCATGTTGTCAGAAAAGAAAAGATTAACTTCGTTCAACGAACACGTACTCCACTACCTTGTCACTGTCCAGGAAAACAATGAATTTTCTTGAGGAAATGGAGTGACTCGATTCGATAGGAGCGTTCAATGATTCATATATAGGAAAGGGAGACATAGTATAGTATTCAAGGTGCAGCATGCACAGATACAACGTCATTCAGTAAATGCAATCCGTGAGTCTAAAAAGGGTTTCCCTTTTGCATATCCTCGTTCATTCCAGATAGCATTTAATCCACGAAATTGCAACATGGCTTGTACATGTATGCCACAGAACAAATGCTTTATAAACGAAATGAGCGGTTCAAAGACCATCGATAAGAGAGTTTCAACTGGGCGTGGTTCATGCAATGAGTGAAAACGCCTCAAATAGTTGAATCAGCCGCGGGCGGTGACTCCTTGACCTCATTAGTTTTCGGAGTCTTATGTTGTTTCAAATATGTTGTCGCTGTTGGAACGGACTCTGTTCTCAGAAGTTTCTACATTTGAAGCTTTCTCAATTTTGTTCCTCTCGTTTGAAAAAAAAAGCAACAGTTTCGGTCCTTTCATTCAGATTGTGTATCAGTGTGACGAAAGCAATCAAAGAGTGCTATGACGTAGTGCGATTGCCTAAGAGTGAAACAAACCTTTGTGGGTGTAGCTGCGATAAGGGTGTAATGGCCTGATTGATAGTATAACGTACATGATAGGAACCATTGAAGAAAAAAAAAAAAGCATTGTTCGAATGCATTCGTAGGCTTGCGATCTTCGAGGAAAGTGTGTTCCCAGTAGCACATCTGTACTAAGCTTTGGATGGAAAAATGTAGTTTACGTCAAACTCTGTGGATAGCTACTGATATGTTAGTGAAAACAGGATAGGTTTGTGCGGAGACTTACTGCGGATGCATCATTCAGGCTTTCCTTGGCAGACGTCCTAACATGTCCAACATTACCCTTACACTGGAACCCATCAACACGGTTACCCATACATAGCGTTGGCTATGGTCGACTGCTATCCATGGCTGTGAGATCACCCTTCCTTGAAATGATGCACCTGACTCAACAAAGCAATTTTCACGTGCTGATCAAGAATTCAGCGGTTGATTCGAATAAATTCAGTGCTTTTCTATAAATAGATTGCCATAGAACAGTACATATATGTTACAACTGCATCTTTAAGGGTGCTACTTCCTCTTCAACTGGGAAGTAATTGGCCAGCTAACCTCCGCCCGTAGGCTCGGTGGTTTCATCTTTTCTGTTTTATGGTTAAGTGGTAGCACATTTTGGGGAGAGAAACAATCTCTCGTCAACCTGTATGTTTTACGTCATGTCAATCTGTACCAGCCAGGATATGTCTAATTTTCATATCCCGTGATTGGGTTAATAACAAATAAATGAATAAAAGGCAAAATGCTGCGATTTGGATTCACACCGGATGAGCTGACATCCATAACTATATAGGTTTTGTATGTGGTGGCTTTCCGGATCATAGCGCTGGTGTGAGAGGGGTTTCTCGTTGAGGCCTTCGTGGCCAGCGTCGCTCTCGTTCCCCATGAGCTGTGATTCGCGAATAATCTTTTCTGCGCATGAAACATGTCGCCTTGTTGTAATAGCAAACACACAAGTGTATATGCACTATGGTGTGCTGCGTCCGTGACAAGGCAAACGGCCCGTCTCGACTGTCATTTTTCACGTCGTTTCGTGTCACTGACGACGTCTGTTGCGACGCCTTCCCTCGAACTTTACACTGACTGGTACTTGGCTCCGACTTTTCCTAACACATTAACATATTCAATGGATGCTGATGCTGCTTACTCTATGAACACGAAATACTGTAAAAGTAGATAAGGGCGAATGTAGCTGCTATTGCATCTCGATGATATACTAGAAACGACGAAAGCCAATAGTTGAGCTGAATTCTTAGCGTAATTTCTTGTTTCGTATGTGGTTTTGAACGAGAACGAGAAAGCGTGAATGGATAAGAGGAATACCTAGCTCAAGACATGTGGCTCACATTTTTTTGAAACGGAATCTTGAAAGAGTCGTAAACCTTGCGACCTTTCCTATATTGGAAAAGTGGTAGACTTCTGTCGTCCAGACCTGCTTCCCGCGCTGCTTGATATTGTTAATTACTCTATATTCACGTAATTAAATTTATTTGTTCGCTTACGTAACTCCGCCACCAATCCTTATTTATTCATTTACAGTCCTTGTCGGAACGATATACGGAGTGCGCGTGCAGTTTTTTAGCGTAGCGGCTGCAAAATCGCGGCGGGACCTACTCGACCCTTTCACGTGGAGCATGCTCTCTCCGCATCCCTCGTTCAGGTTCCGCCGCAATGGTGCAGTCGCGCAATCCGTCTATCTTTTTGAGAAGGATTGTAGGTATTGCACTCAGTAGAGTAAGGTACTTAACAATTCGTCTTCTATCCTTATCGTTTTTTAACTAATGTTCTACCAACCTTTTCAAAACTTCATTTCTATGTCTTTACTCTTCTCGGAGTTTTCTTTGCCAGAAAACCACAGTTCGACAGTAACATAACATTCATTTCTGACGCTCATCCTTCTTCACGATTTCCATATTTAAATTATTCTTCGCCACGACTTTAACGAATACCTCAGTAAAATTCATTAGAGCAATGATGACCGGCTTGAACGGAATTGTGACACTGCAGCGAGCGTAGTAAGCCTTTAAAGGCAGCGTCCACGAAAATTTCCGTGGGTGCTGCCTTTAAGAAAGGAATCAATGAAGCCGGTTTTTTTCCAGATCCTGTTCGCTGTGCCATTAACGTAGTTATGCTATGTTTACAGAATGATTTTGCACATTTGCACAACTGAAGGAAATGCGAGTATCGAACGAAATTGCACTTTAAGCGGCGACACTCTCGTTACTTCCGATGACATCGCACTCTTCATGCTCGCTCTCAACTGCTACGTCTGCACGAATTCCACGTTTGCGCCAGGATGCACCATCGACGAAAATCGACGACGTCTTCGCAGCTGTCCGCTTCGTCACCCGTCGAGGAATACGGCGTGCATGAACGCTGATGAAGCTGAAGGACACCGTTCGTCATGCACTTTCCACGAAAGTGCATTATGACGCCAATCAGCTTGGCTTCTCAGGCACATTGTGGCAAAAACGCCGCCCGCACTGTCCCTGCGTGGCTGGCTGCGCTGAGCGTCGGCTGCGTTAGGCGCTTCGATGTGAGAGTTGGCAGCGCGCCAAGCAGTGAACGTGTTTTCGAGCGCGTGGTCGGTCGCATGACGAAATCGCCGCCCCTGTGTGTCTGCGTATGTGAGGCACATCGCACCCTAACTAAGAGATCATCTGGAAGTTGCAGCTTCATCTGTTCGTCTTTTTTCACCTACGCAACGATATTGTTCTCACTCGCACCACTTTTAGGGATTTGTGGATTTCACTCATAAGGCTGCATGTTATTCCCTTTTTATTTCCTACCTAATCACGAACGTCTAGTGACACTGCGGTAATCCGTTGCCTGCGCATTGCTGATATGGAGGCAACGACCTGTTCTCCTCGCTTTTCCCTCAATGTGCCGTCATGCTGGCACTGGGCCAGACTTCGCAATCGATAGTGCAATGACGCAAGTCCTTCTGGTGAAGGCGTCCGGGATAAAAATGCGGGCGTTCTTTACACTAAGCGGCAACACGCACCTAGCACACACATACATACACTCTCAGACGCGCACGCACAATCTACAGTCGCCGGTGGTGTGTTCGGTTATGTGTGGTCTCTGCCTGTTTTCGCTTTTCTTCCTTAATCTCTATCATCGTCACAGAGCTTACTTGGTATTCCACGTGATTACGCCTTTTTATGAAGCATAAGGCAGCTCTACGCTGTGACATAGAAAGGCTGCGTAGTTCTTCACACTTCATTGACTCACTAATCCCTCTCATTATGCTTGCATTCTCATTTTCCTCGTTGTAATCGCATTAAAGTCCTGACTGAATTCCACTTGGATTACTTGAAAGTTACATGTCCTGCCATCGGCGGCGCGTGTGTAAGTCGTATACGTAATGGTATTTGTCGCAAAAACGAGTGAACACCCACTGCGTTTATGCTGTACCTAATTTCTCAATAATTTCAGTAATGGAATGACAATAAAATGTGTCGTCATGTTCAGAGTGGACAGAGCAGTGCTAATATAAGGCTGCTTTCACATCTGTTACATTCGACCAATCCGAAAAAAAAAAACTCCAGGCGGTTAGATCTAGTTGCTAGAAGCAGTCATACGTCGGCAGACAAGAACGTCATTGCCTTTCTAGTCTTCTCCATCGCTTGCTCTCTTCCTCCATGCCAACTACTGACAACAACATACGGCTTACTGCGATCGAAAATCTGTCGTGTGTACTTAGCTGCTTTCGTGCGTGCGTGCGTTTATTTCATTTCGTTTTCAATTATGCTGTGCTCTCAGGAGTTCATGAAAAGTCTCCATCAGTTGCTGTTCAACCATAGTTATGAAATGCCTGTTAAGAACACGTAACGTTAAGAATTTGGGATTGATTGTTACCACTTATCAATAGTATTAGTTATCATCCTAACATCGGAATTCCAATGTGATTTCAGTAGGAATTTATTGGTTTCGAAATGTCTCGCAGTACGAATGCTTCAACTTTCACTGAGAGTTGTCCTCTTTCAGAATGTTGATATCCTATATCCTCATCTTCATTATGGTGTTTGGAGAGTCCCTTGTGTCATCCAGCGGATGTCATCTCCATGTCACCTCTCTCGTGAGGGGAATCTGAGTTATTAAATTAGAAATAGAGGAAATAACTCCATAATCAGGCATTTCTTTTCTCCTGACAAGTCTCTCTTCCTGCTCTCAGCCCCAATCACAAAACGCAGAAGCGTGTTAGGACAACATCCCAGGAAATGATATGATACGTAGTCGGTCTAATTTGAGATTCCCATGCTCAACTGAAAACAGCTCGTGCCTCAGAACGTTATCACCTGCTATAGAGCACTACGCTCGATTCCTGTTCCACATTTGAGCCACATTTCTTATGTTTCCGTGTTTACGAAAGTTTTCGATAGATCACGTGTACTTGTTCCAACGTGATGGACATTACGTGGCGCAATGTCAACAATTTCGGGACCAGCGCCACTTCCCTGTTGGATTACGAGGAACCCTGTCATGTGGAGCGGAGCCTAATCGCATTCCAGGGTGTTAGCGGTTGGAAGACTCATAGCTGCTGTTAGGATAATCACTGCAGTTAGGATTGAACAACGCATTAGATGTTTTCGAATTGCAACATTCGTTCTCCAACAGGTCGAATGTTCGGTTGTTCAAATAGTGGAAGAGAGTGCGTTATTGCGAGAAAGACTAGAAAGAATGCAAGTTCTTTCATTTCTCGAATATTATTTTTCTCGAATTAGCTCCTTATTTATCACCACTGACCACTCAGTGATTTCCGAAGATCTGACGGAAATCTGACCGGTCATTTCAGGAATCTGAGCCACGCTTTGTCCTAAAACTCGCTTATTTGATGAGAAGACTCAAAATCTCAATAGGTTTCGTGGGTTTGTAGCGCAGTGCTTGAAAAAGCGGTGCGGCCGAGCTCTGCGACAGGTGAGATCATTCAAACGACCAATCGCAGAGCTCGGCATCCGCGCCCACTTCAGGTACAGTGCTCCATACCATTTTGTCCAGATTTACCTGTTACAAATATTATATTACAAAAAGTGGTGTGCCGCATAACAGTTCAGCTCTTGTAGTTACAGAAAAGAAGATGATATTTAAAGAGAAAATCATTCAAAACAGGAATCGGCTGCATGCAACAGTTCCTCTTGCTTTATCGCTGTGTATATGGCGGCTTGATAGAGGTGATGAGCCTTTGAACCTTCTCGTCAATAGGGCTATGCCGTTTGATGTTTTATCCGTGTGTTTTGTACGTTTTGATGTTTACTTCCCACATGTTTTTATGGGAGCCATCATCGAATCGAAACCGTCATCATGGGTATTACTCAGCAGCTGTTAGTCACCCAACATTCTGGCGAGAATTTCGCTTTATAGAATATTCCGTAGTCTTCCATAGATGTTTCTCCACTCATTCATACCTGTGCTCTGACTACGTGGCACACCGTTTATGCACTGTTCACGAATTCGGCCGTACTTTCTCAATTAATCGTATGCTGTGCGACCGCTTTTCGCTTGTAAGTGTTTCTATGTGTGTACATATGCATGTATTTCAATGTGCATGTATGTGTGTGCATGTGTCGGTGCTCTCCACCTCGCCCTCTTCGCAGTGTGCCCTTCTCGCACACCAGCCAGCCAGCCAGCCAGCCGGCCACCCAGCCAGTCAGTCAGGCAGGCCTCGCTCACACACCGCCTCGTGCACTCCTTCACATTGCTCTCGATCCTCTATGTCTGTGTGCCCACACCATGCAGTCGTCTGCGGTGCTTCAGCACTGCAAAAAACCGCTCGTTTTTTTCTCGCTGCACACGCGCGGCAAATTGTTCAGTGCTGTGGAATGTGACCATATCCCATCGTGGGCGACTGCTGGCAGCGACGCACTTGGCGCGCGCTGACGTTGACATGTCCGTCGTTGCCGCTTAGCCGTTAACTCCGTTATGCCACTTCCTGGATCAGACGTTCGGCTAATCCACTGTTCATGGAACGAACGCACTTTCGCAAGAAAACACTCATTTGCACTATTCTTCGGATAAAAAGCTGGGAAACTCCATTCCATTCGCTTATCTCGCCATGCTTCCATAAATTTAGCTGGAGCTGGCAGATTTTCTTCATAGTTGTTTCAAACGCATTTCTCGGCTGTACATAGAAAAATTTCAAGGTTTCCTTATAGAACAGCCATCTCTGGGAATCGAAGGTTGTGGATGTGTCTCATATTTCGAAACGTAATCGCACAGAAAACCATCGGAGTTTTACCTATTGAGAGAGAATTTCTCTAGCAGCTTGACTTTCGATCGTCATCCATCGCGATGCATTTGCGTCATGCGTTCGGATCAGATCCGATGTACTTGATGGCGCTGTGACGTAGGTGCTGATTCATCTGCACTACAGCCGACCTCGGCGAACCCTGCACTCGCCGAACAGCTCCAGCGGTGGAGTGACTCTGCCGGATTCTCTTCGTCGAAGGGTGTTTTTGCTTCTAGGTGCTCTCAACGTTCTCGTGCTATTTCTTTTCTTGGAACGAATTCACGTAGGCTAGTTCTTTTTCATGGTGAACTTCTCTCTCTCTCCATTTTGCCTATGGTTTGAGGTAGAATCATCAATAGCTTAATAACAAAGCTCTTTTGTTTACTATGAAACTATTGAAACTGTGCACGTAAAATAATAATTATATGTATTCTCACTAGGGTGCAAACAGTTGCCCTTGTATTGAACAAAGTAGCTCATTGGATAATAATTTCATTTTGTTTTCAGGTTTAGGAACTAAACACCAAAGAGCATGTAAGGGTGGATAGGGCAGTTATTTTCTTGTAGAAGAAAGACGCGTACATCTTTTTACTTGGTCTTGTTCTTTTTATGTTTCCTTAGATAGAAAGGGGATTTGCAACGTTTTTCAGCTGATCTGCTCCGTTGCGCTTTTTTTTAAAGATAAATCCTCACAGGGTGCAAGTTTGTACCATTTTATCCTATTTTTGCAGTTCAGGAGAAAGTGAGGGAGACCAGGTAAGGCTGAGCTGTTTTACAAAGTGGATCCTTCCGGAAAGGCATAAGGAAGTGATGCGAGAGTAGAGTTAGAATGTAATAATAGTAGTTATTCACTCTATAGATTTCTAACGATTTGTTTTTGAAAGTTTTCAAGGTGCTGTTCACTGTGCTCCTCTTCCTGTTATTGAGAACTTAGGGAAATAACAGTGGGCTTGCTGTTATCCACAAGCATTTCTACCTTGGTCAGCTTATCCTTCTTTGGCTTATGAGATAAATCATGGATTTGGAGGAGGTTCTTAGCGACATTCAAGCAACAATCCAGCACGAGAATCATGGTGCGACCTGTCATTCTAGAATTCCCATCAACCATCGGTAATGTGACACATCAATTCACAATGTCAAGTCGGTTGTTTAGAAAAAGCATCAGCTGGGTGAATTCCTTCTCAGGGATCAGAGAATACCGTCAGTTCTGTATCCTGCGGGGGAGGGAACAGAAGTATGTCAAGTAATATCACAGTCCTGTTAGAATCGGGTTTATTTTTCATTGCTAATTTTCCGACATAGTTTTCAACTATAAGGGGTTTGGTTTGTTATTAGAATATCCTGAAATTTTTGCAGTCTATTGGATTTCTTGAAGCTCTTCATAGTTATCTGTCCACCAATTCTCTAGTGCAACCTGCCATCTTTCATTTCTCCATACATTTTTCTGTCTTCCTAATTGATGAATGGTTATTTGGACTCCTCAAGCAAGTATTTATGAATACGACTGAACAGTTGCTTATGGTTCAAACATCTCGAGCTATTTGCTTGCAGGAGCATTAATATTCTTGAGCTTAATTCGTCCCTTACCTTTGAATATTTCAAGTAAGGATATCCTCTTGCTCATAAATTCTGATCTGAGAATACCTTTCTTCCTAAACACGTGCATTCTCTTTTTGGAAGTTTTCCGGAGTGAAGCATATCAAGAACCTTACAACAGCGGAGAAGTGAATTGTTGATCGAATCGGAGTGGTGTCAGTGTACGAATCTGCTCTGGATCTCCATCATGTTTCTTTCTTCCCTCCGCGGAACTCTTGCTGCCGATCCCGTATCCTCGACGCGGTCAGTGTAATTGTGAAGCGAACATGTCCGAGAGTTGGACGCGTTCCGCTCAATCCTCGACAAGACTCGCCTTTGTTCTCTGCATCAGCTTCCTTGACGTTTCGCCTCCAAATATTCGAGGGTGAGCTGTGCTGACCGGTGCGACGACGTCACGACAGCAACTGCCGGCGCGTGGCGACATGACGCGACTGTGTTCTGCTGTCGGTGATGCCAGCTAACGATTCATTCGATCATCTTGGAATAATCAAGATAAGACGCGTTTCATCGCCGGCTGCGATGGCCGTCAACCGCTACCGGTCCATCCGCGGGCCCGCACAGTCCGATTCGCTTCAGTCAATTTGTGGCAGTCTACAGCGGTGTGCTGCTCCCTCACCGGTTAACTTACCTGCTTTTTTGGTTTTTTGTACCCATGGATGTGCATATCTGTGTGAATATGTGCATTTTATGTGAATGTGTGCGTCATTGCACTACGCATCGATTCCACAAGGCTTTTCGGCGGCTTTATCGCTCCCGTTGTTTCAATCGTCACGGACCCGCCGGCGCCGCTGAGTGCATTCACTGAAAAAAGCTCAGTGTTGCAATTCGTTTATCACTGCATTCCTATACGTTTTTTCGTTTTCGTTTGTATATCTTACAATTTGTAGATTAAGCATTCAGAGGTGCACAACCTCAGGAGAAGTACGTTCCGCAAGCGCGGTCACCATATCCTGCTTTATTTTCCTAAGTTTCAGTTGGTTCCAGACGTCTATTCCATCTTTCACGCAGGTGATCGATTCGCTCAATTAGTGTTATATGAGCAATGTGGGAATTATCGGTAGTCAAGGGAAAGTCCTGCTCCTTGCAATGCATACATTCTGCTCATTTTCAGTACTTTCTGGTCTAGATTTATGGTCACGTTGAAGGTTATTCATCTACTTTTTGTAATCCTGTTGGGAATGGCAGTGCTTTTTTCAACCTTCCGCAGTGCATTTACTGTTCATTAACCAGCTTGTGCTCATCACATGTTTTTATGATTTGTTGATTATTCACACCACTAGTAATTTTTTTTTACAACGGGAAAAGATGCCACGATTTCACTGCTCATTTATTCTCTCAATCGCAAGGGAGGAGCGAATCAGCTTTGCTGCTTTGCATTTTCTCTCTGTATGTGGGGTGTCAGCCCACACGAGTTATCCAGAAAATGGAGTAATTGTGAGGCTTCGTAAATCTATAGTATGTGTAGCATTGGCGTCATTGGATTGAATACACTGATTGAACAGAGAATGGTTAAGGGCGTTAGTAATGAACTTGGCCCATTTAAGAGCTCCTAAAAGTATCCATAACTGGTATGGAAACGTTAGGCCAAAAAATGTTCTAATAACAAAGATCTTATGGCTCGCAAGAGGGCTTGTCCGCTTTCACTGTGAAATGTACAGGTTCTATATGTAGAGACTCAACACCTACTTATTTTCAAAAGAAGAATTATCATCTTAGCCCGTCGCAAATGGCGAGAGATCTCCACTATTTCAGAAATTTCATTCGACTTCGTTCTTTCTGTCGTCCGCCTCTTCACATGTAATTTGCATAATTCTTCTTAGTGAGTCACTTCTATAGAAAATTATCATTCAGGCAAATACACTAGATGCTATAAATACCTCTCGTGATTATCCTACTCCGTGCTCCATGGATACACCAGAGTCCGCTTTTCACTTCTCACGGGTTGGTACAAGCTGTTCGTCGGCTTCCCTTTTGAAATCGCATAGATCCATTCCCGTTCGGGAGATTTTCCTTTGATCGTTCTCTCCTTTGTGATATCAGTAACTTTGGTGACCATCCTAGGACTTTTTCGAGTTTACTTATTCTTGTTCTCTTTTCTTGTCTCTATACGATAATATTCCAATAGAGAAGAAATACTATTGGCGTATAAGTACTACATAATATACGTAAGATAATCGCATAAACTCACGTTTCGGAAGCGCATTTGTCGCCGTCCACGTTTCACTGTCGCACGACTACATCAATATCGGCTCATACAATACTTTTTACGTGTTTTCAGACATGCGATGTAGTCAAACGGGAACTACAACCTGCGCTCTCGTGCTACTGCAGAGGAATTCGCCCCCATCCATCAACAAAGTCCAGAACAACGCCCTCTACTGCTTGCTTTTTTGACATATCTCTTCTATCAAAGACCTCTATTGTCCTAACGGTGAGACAACATCGACGCCAACGGTTCATCTAGTTTCTCGAATACTAAAATCGGACTTTATGCATGTTTTTTTCAGGGATTTTGCTGCTCTATTTGTTTTTATTTCGTTCTCAAAAACGTCCTCTTCTTTCTCCCGGCTCTTTCAAAGGTTCGTTTAAACTTAATTTTTTCGGATCAACGTCTTTGCTTTTCAGGTCATTACTGCAAAGTTTATAGAGGAAGTGTGAAGAAAAATTATATGAGCAAGAAGATTTCAATATGATTTTACGATTTTGTAGTGCTCGTGAACGTTTAGTGGCTCGAAAATCCAGGGTGGCCCATAATTGTGGTAACACCGTGCAAAGCATGTGCTGCTTCAGTTTATCTTACGTTGCTGTTTCTTTCTTGCACACATGCATATTTACTTCTTAGTTCTAGTCTGTCACTTTCGATATATGCATATGATATTGGAAATTTCTCAGAGTTTCTTGCTTACTACCATTGCAGAGCTAAAATACACTTTCAAAACCGGTGTTGTGGCACCCTGCGTTTTTAAATGACTGTGAGCGTTCAAGGATTGGATGCATCATAAAATTATGCAGGGTAAGAGTATTGGCGCCCCATATTAACGATGGGTGAATTCGTATTTGTGTGGCGCTAGCACGTTTAACCCGAGTAATCTCAATGGTAAATGCGGCCTCAAGGAATCTTCTTACGCAAAGAAATAAAGAGTGTGGATCATCTAGGAAGTGGAAGATCCGATACAGTTCTCAAGAAACCTAAAAATGCATGAAGATCTTCATTCGTTAGCTAGGTCTTGACCGTGAGCTCGCTGGCTACAGCTAAACGGAGAGATCGTGAGGTAGTGCTCATTGTCCTGGCTAAGCAACAATGGCATATCCTTGTACAGATCATTTACTCCATAAATTTTGCTTTTGTTTGCACACAGTAGCCATTCTCAGATATTGATCAAACAAATAAATAAATAAATTGAATAAATAAATAGGTAAATAAATAACTAAATAAATAAATAAATAAAACAACAGCTTCATCAAAATCTCATAAAGACGCGAATCCGTTCTCACACGGTTGAAACGAATTTCATTTTTAGGAGTGGTGTGACGATATCGTCAGCTTGCCAACATCAGCGAAATTACCAAACATCTCAGCACCAGTGTACATAGCAGGAGATGAAAGATATTTTGGGATTGAATATTTGTTTTTGTTGATGGTTCAATAACGGAAACGCTTGTTGTTTCAAACGTTGTAGGAATCCATTTTGAATAAGGGCGCGTTTCTGTTACCATAATCAAGAGCCACACGGTATTAGAGGCAGCACCCAGGATAATTTTGAAGTCTGAAATTTCAAATGTTTTGGAGAACCTACAATAGTCCCAGTAATTCTACGCAAGTAGAATTGCTAAAGACTTATGCATTTCTAAGATAAAAATAGGCTAGAAAAGGTATCCAGATATTCCCAGGCGAGTTGTGGCGTGAAACGGATCAGTTGTTTTCGCCTCTGATCGCTCAGCTTTCCGATTATTTTTCACATTATTTCTTTTTTGTCCTTTATTGTTTGGTTCGTTTCTTTTCTCCCAAGACAAGTCTATGTGACATACCTTCTCCCATTTTTCAATTTGTAATTTTTTACTCTAACAGGCTCAAAAAATTGCGAATTCTCAAATCCGTCAAGAAGATACGTGGTTGAAAAGGGAGCATTATCGACTTTTTTTTGCCACACTCGACCCGCGCAACTTGACCAACCTGATCTAAGGTAGTAAACTAGAACTATTCATAACTTCCCTTTCCATGATTTCTGGCAGAATTGACTAGGGTATCCGTGCCCATCGTAGCCGAGAACCTGAGGTTACGCTAAAATGTCGATCACGAAAATTTTCGTGGGTGCTGCCTTTAGTGCATCGCATGCATCTCTTTTTGCAAAGATGACTAACAATATTGTGTTGTTTTTTTATAGCCAGATACTGGGCTACTTTCGTTGATTTAGCTCTTCAAATAGTTTCAATCTTCATTGCCGTGAAAATGGCGATAAACCTGGGAAAAGAATTGGTGATAGAGTATCTTTTCCAGCAGCCTCTTATGAATTGGCTCAAAATGCAAACCTTTTTTTCTTCATAGCTAGAGAAGGAACGTGATACATCACAGCTTATTGTGACGAATTCTATAACAACCCTATTAGTTTTATCTGAAGTTAAGAAGTTAACTACCTGTAACTTCCAGTAATTTGTGCCTGAGCTCCATGCCCTTCTTACGGATTCATTGGTTCAAGAGAGCTTTAGCTACAACTTGGTTCAAAGTGCGTAACTTTTCAATAAATTTGAACACCACCTATATCTAGCTTTTTTCCTACTATTATTGTTCGTTTACGGGGTCATTCACCGGTGCAATTCGGCTATCAGGAATTATGACTCTCCTTGGGCACCTCAAGTTTTGAATTGAAGTCCCCCCCCCCCCCCCGGAAATTTTGCTTT
>JARK01001581.1:211653-293740 GCA_000688135.1 Ancylostoma ceylanicum
CCCCCCCCCCCACCCGGAAATTTTGCTTTCTTCAGCCGTTCTTCTAGGAGGCAAGGCAGAGGCCATAAGTAAGCTCTGACGACTCGTCCGCCATTTTTCTTTCATGCCAAACATCATAAAGAAAATACGTGGCGAAAAATGCAGCATTATCGACTTTTTTGCCACACTTGTCCCGCGAAACTTGACCAACCTGATCTAAGGTAGTAAACTAGTATAATAGTAACCAAACTCCCTTTCTATAAGTGATGACAGAATTGGCTGATGTATCCGTGCCCACTGTAGCCTAAATCCAGGTTGCGCTAAAGTCTCGATGACGGGATTTTTCGTGGGTGCTTCATTTAAAAGCCAGCATCAAAATGTGCTACTTTTTGACTGTGTGCGCTTTAGCATGAAGTGATAAAGCTTGAAATCAGTGCAAATTCTTTAAATTATCATCACCAGAATATCTAGGTTATTGCACGAGCGTTGATTCAACATTGCGAGAAATCGTTCTACATATAACAGAATAACGATCTTTCTACATATATGAAAGCTATTACAATTTAATCTCTTATCCGATTCTGAACGTTGTATTTTTGTTCAGTTTTCCAGTATATATGAAAAAGTCAAGGGGAAAAATTTTAAGGATCGAGTTCAGTAATTCAAGGAACCTGTTTTCAGATACGCGCTAACGGGCACTGTTCGACTGCTATTGTCCTGCGACAGGGACAGCCATAATCATATCGGTTTAATGGATCAGAAGATTCTTCCAGTGCCTGTCCGGACATCCACAATTGCTTGTCGATCCACAAGACTCCCGAACGCAATTCCAACCACTTAATTGTTAGAACACTTTCCTAGGGGGCTATAACCAACCATCCTCCATTAGAAGGCGTCATTATCTTGCATATGGGTCTGGCTCACCCAAGAGTCTAAGCCTGTTACTAGCTCATCCAAATAGATGACGTTAACGAGTTGTTTCAATGCTTGTAGGTCTTAATGGGGAGCCTACTTTGGTTCGCTGCGCACTTGCACAACATCATTCGTGCGCGGAGACTCTCCGTTAAGTGTCGTAGACGCTGATCCTCATTCAGTTACAAGTTACTCAATACTGCTATCAACGCTTCTGGTTACTGATGATCTACCCTTAAGCAGTCCGCTAGTCTTGATTTTTTCGAGAATGTTTTTTTTTTGTTTCGTTCATTTTTTGTATTAGCTTTTATCTTAAGGGTACCATGATTTTACGGTAGTTATACGGTTCGCTAATTGTTTCACACGCACAGAATGTTTTGCTGTAGGCAACAATTGCTAGCAGAACTGTTGGAGCGTGTGAGCGTCGCCGAGCCAATCGATAGCGCATAGTCGCACGGCTACGCGGTGCCGCTCGGTGCGCTCGCTCGCGCATCAGTTACCTGAGTTGAACGAGTTGCTATGGGTTATTAATGTCAAACAGTTCGGTATCCTCCGTGTTTTTCTTCCACCCCGTACTCTTTCTTAATTACGACCTTATGATTGGGTGTTATCATCCGGTGTTTTCTCTCCGTTCAACCGGTGCCGTTTGTTTCGTGTAGTAGGTGTTTCGTAATAGACATTCTTCACTGTTCTAAGCCTGTGTCGTTGTG
The DNA here is from genome assembly GCA_000688135.1 of Ancylostoma ceylanicum. NCBI lineage: Eukaryota > Metazoa > Nematoda > Chromadorea > Rhabditida > Ancylostomatidae > Ancylostoma > Ancylostoma ceylanicum. Next base: position 213,255 of record JARK01001581.1, read on the forward strand.
ATTTTTGGGATTCCACGTAAGTGATCGATGACCGCATCACGGACGATTGTCCGTGCGCTGTGGAATCAGCCTCACTGTGACACAGGTGGCATGTCTCTACCAATTCATTCGCACGCTCGAAATCTGGTGTTTTTCTGCATTTGTGCTGACGTTTTCTCTTATCGTCATATTTGAGTCTACCTATTCCTGAACCGGTTTTGTAATTGGAACTTCCAAGTTTGCTCCAAGTTTTTGATTGCTGTTTTATGACGTGTATGATTTTGCACCACCGATTTTTTCGCAGCCATGTGAATTGTCTTGATAGAGAGCTAGCTTCCGCGGGTATGGAAACAATTCTTGAATGAAGATGTCTGAATGCCAGAATACGTGTTCTGTACAAAATATTTATTATAATCCCATGCAATGCTGTTTACACAGAGTTGTTGCGGTCGTTGATTGAGGGAGGTAGCATTCTTGTTGTCGCAGAAGTGGTCTGTGTATGTTGAAGGCTTGAGTTTTTGTAGACGAGTTCGGAAACCTGAAATTGGATTTTAGAAGAGGGTTGAACGTGACGGATAAATCAGGAGGCTAGAGTCCGTGTTTGTGAACGACTATGAATTTTGCGAGCAATTGTTTGCTGTCTCCATAAATAGGTGGTACCCGTAACTGACGCCATGTAATAAACTGCCAATGAGAGAACATTGTGTGTAAAACTGCGTAACGAGCAAAAGGCCAAAAATGTATAGCAGACTATCCAAAAAAGTCGGCCTCTCAAGTAGGGCATACATTTAAGGCGAAGGAAAAAAAAACGGAACGAATCCCGGGCAAATTTCTTGGAGCACTCTCAAATGCGGGCGTTCAATCAGATATCAGCAGAATTTAGCGTGACATATTCCCACTATATGCTCAAGAAGTTCACTAACATTGTGTTGTTTTTTGGTTCAGCTAAAATTTCTGAGTAAGTTCAGTAATAAGATAAGTCCACGATTGAAGAAATTGCTATAGCGTAGGTGGAAGAGTTGAACCTAAGCCTTCTTTGCCTTTTTTATGCAAATTTTTTAAGACAAAAGAGTAAAGTCTTAAAACACTATCAATAATTGGTGGAAGTCAATGTCGGGTGTATGAGAAACTCGCATTTTCGCCGTGGCGATTCGTTTTTCGTTCAAAATTAAGGTGTTTGAAAAATGTTGCCTAATTTCTGAGGATGTGGTGTCATTTATCTTTTCACACAGTTTTTCTGACAATAAGCAGCAGATATTCGCGCCCTACTTTGAAAATGCCCCTTCTCCCTGGAATACTTTCAGAGAGGTACATACCTTTCCACACTAGCTAAACAAAAAGTTCGGATCATTCCTGAGAATTTATCGCATCAGCAATATTTGATTAATTGATCACTGACGGCATTTAATGCATGTTTTTTTCGGAAGATCTTCACGAAACTGCGGGTTTCTGTGGAGGCACTGTTCATCTGGTTGGTTTTTATTTGTTCTAAGCTTGTTTGCTCAACTCTGAGCTTCGTGCCCTTCAGTCTCTGCAGGAATTTCTCTATATACTTCAAGTACATTTTTGGTCAAATTTTCAGAAGGCCTCATGACATTTTGCTATAAAGAGCCCGTATAATTCCTACCTAAAGACACGGCTACTTTTAGTCGAGATATTACAACCTAGACTCACGTACTGACTTTTCATTTCTTTTTGTCATTTGCAGTAGCGGTAACCGAGCTATGTTGTAACCAACTGGAGCTACAGTATTTTGTTCTATAATAATTTGGAACTATGCGTCTTGATAGCAGAAACATATTAAATAAAGACAATCTGCTTTTCTTTATAAGTATGTTCAACCCCCGATCTCTGACAATTCACAATTTAATGCGATCACTAAATTACTTTATCCTGAACACACAAACTGTGGAAATATTGCCTATATTTCTCAACACCTGCTTTGAGTGAGAATACTCCTGAACCTACTGTAAATTGTGTAGGAGCACATGTCGTCACTTAACCATAGGGCATCGAAACGACAAGAAACGTGCATTCTGCTGTGTAAATAGCAGGCACTCAAACGCACTCTTTTTCCCCATTCTCTTCGTACAAGAATGATTTCTTGGAACAAAAGCTGGCGGACGAACAACGCTGCAGAACCCGCCTCGGATTCTCTCATAATTCCTAGGGAAATTGCTTAATTCTGTTGCTACACTTACATTTCTCTTAAACGACTCCGACAGAAACACGTATATGAAAGGATTGACGGCGCGATTTATGTAAAGGAGAGCGAACGCCGCATACGAAGCACACGTGAGAATTGATAAGTTCCTGAAATTATTACAGGATAACGATGAGCAGTTAAAATACTTTTGCCGTTCTGGAAAAGTTATGAGCAATTTTTGGAAACTCACATATTCCAACCAATATTTAGAACTATTGACCACTGAATAAGCCAATACGGCAACCAGCACAATGTGTACGATATAACAATCGAAAGACCCATAATAGTTACCTGGAAAGATGAGGCATTACTGTGTAAGAAATTGGAATACTTGTATGTACATCCTGCTTAAAAAGTTTTCTTATGGGAACACATATCTTCACCAACATGAGCCTTCATTCCTCCTACTACGAAAACTGGAAGAGATGCAAGCAGCCATTGCTCTGAATTTTATACTGTCTCAGATCCTTGGAAACAAGAAGGTTGGACGAGCCGCGCAAAACGACGAATTCAAGGAGAATTCACTCCTCGCCTATCTTTTACCAATTCAGCAACCTATCGTTTTGATTCCAGGGAGAAGTTCTTCTTCTTCTTCAAAAAAAAAGCAAATCACTTCCTATTCTTGTGTGTTAGATTAAAACGTAAATTGGGGGTAGAAGGGGAAACACTGCTGGATTACCGTCGGTTTGGCACAGGTCCAACATGATAAAGAAGATAAGTTTTGCGCTCACACCTGTTTGCCCCCAGATCTCCTAAACTCCAGCCTCTAAAAAAGGCAATCGTAATTCTAAGTGTTTCGTACTAGCTCCTGGCACCAAACTCCAGACAAAAATGTGTTTTGTTTCCGGTTGCCGGATTTAGGAGTCGATTATCCCAGTTTGTACCCTTTCGAATACCAATAAGAGGTGAGGTATCAAAGATCCACAACATTATTAAGGAAAAGGAACCAACCTTTGTAGTTTTTCGTTTCGAAATTTTTCGTTTTAAATGCATTTGCTGACGTCTTCTCCATAGCTTCCGTATAATTTTGGAGTAGAAGAACCAAATTGCAATTAGGGGCAGTAGATAACTTAGTGTAAACGTGTAAAATATGAAAAATCTGAAAAGAACATTTTTAAAATATGGCAGCAGGCCTGCGTGACATGGATATATTTTTTGGATTCAATCTTAGTTACTTTGTTTGATAGAAAATAATGAAATGAGCATATCACTTACTCCCGTGAGAAATGCGTTGTATGCTTTGCTGCTTCGTCTTCAAAGCCAGGCTCTTCGTCCCTGACAACCAGGATGCATTTTCGTTTCCCTGGATCTTGAGGATCTGAACGATCAGGGAGACTGATTTCTGCTTAAGGATTTTTAACCTACACGCATTGCTATACTCACTTATTGGTGTGACCTCTACGAACATAAATAGAGGCATGTTTTCGAGGACAACAATCGCCCAGGTAAGGATAGTGACTGCCGTAGCAGCCCGCCTAGTTCGAAGCACTGAAGATCGAGTTGGACGACATACTGCCAGAAACCTATCGAACGACAAAACAGCGATGAACATCGCCGATGCAAACTGGGAAACCTGAAACGAGGAGCTGGGTTTAGCCATATTCTAAAAGTAAAAGTGAGCACTAGTATTGTCGCGCGTCTTTCAGGGATACCAAACATTGATGATCGCAAGTATTGCGTAAGACCGGAAGTCGGAAGTCGAGAGAGACTTGAGTTGCAAGAAATTCAAAGGGAGGGAGCAAAAATAATGTCTTTGGCTTTGTATAACTAAGCTACCGAAAATTCTTCAGGAACCCAGGAGCTATAGTATGCTTGCATGACGTTAGAATTGAGAAACTTCCGATTTCCGAAAATCGGAATTCCCTGATACCAATACAGGATTTCAGTTTTTCAATAAATTGAATTTATTACATGTATTCGTGAGATTTCAGATCCCTATCGCTACGCATCAAGTTATTTGAGCTCAAGCAGAAACTAGTGAGACAAGATCATCGAATGTAATTAATTCTCCTCACTCATTTCCCTTTTTATCAGACACTTCCTTCCAATTACCAAGAATCAATGAGATGGATGACTTACCCCATTCCCAGTAATGAATCCTTTGCATATAACAGTGCCAAAGTTCCAGTCGTCTGTGATCGACTGTGTAATTACGATTGGAGTCCCAGCCAAGAGCAGTAAATCAGCAACAGCCAGGTTGCCAATGTAAATATTGGATATAGTCCGCATGTCGCTGAAAAAAAAAACTCTAAAATGTGTACATAAATAAAACGTGAATTAGGCAGCGAAATGCTTGTTTCAGCTCGAAGACCTAGAAGAACTAATATAAAGTTTTCATTTATTTTATAAAGTAATGCTCGCCATCCCCGTGCATCCGCCACTTCTTCACAGGTATCTCTAGTGCCACATTTCCATGTTTCCGCGCTTACACGAGAATTAGGGCCAATTTTCAGGAGAAACTTGCCGAAAAAATGCATTGTAGCCATGTGAAAGCTGCTTCATACGAAGCCGTCCTCAAATTCCTCTTCTGTTACTGGATCTGGGTGTAACTTCTTTGTCATAACAACAAAGTTTCTGTGAAGGTATTTGTTTTTTCTTTGCCTTCCCTGCTGTCTTCTGGAGTCATTTATACATACCTACTCCAGGTGGTATCCATCACGCCCTCGGCTTGAATATAAACCAGTAAACAGCCAAAATTCATGGCGTATGCATACCAGATAAACGGATCAAAAACCTCTGACTTCGACTTTTTATCTCAAAATACCTCATGTTAAAATAACATCTCCGAAAGGCAAATGTATGTATATAGTCGCAACTGTAGAATCTGAAAATTTTCGTGGTTTCCACTTCTTGGAACGCACTCTGTATTTCTTCTCCCCGGATCATCTTTCTCTTCGTGAATACACACATTTATCAACAAGAGGAGGTTATTAGATCATTACATTTTTTGATACTAGCGTCAATCCCCACTATATTGCCTCCCCCGTGAGCAAATATGCCTTTCCAATGAATCACAAGCCATTCAGAATGATGCAAATGTTTACTACTTTTCACCACAACTGCTTACTCAGATATCAAATAAGTGGCACATTCTGTGTTTTGGCAATTTTCACCTGAGACTAAGATACAACATCAATGCTTCAAGAAGAACACGCTGAGGTAATTAGGCCTCTGCTTGTCCCAGTTCGAAGTTCATAGGAGCTGAAAACCCTAACTTCGAGTTTTTTTTTTCTACAGCCGACTGGATATTCTCGATCTATGATCCCGTTTTCGTGTTATATCCCAACAGATGAAATATTCTCAGACATCACCATAGCGTGCAAATCCCTAACGTGATACGAATCCTGCAGGCGGGCTCATCCCGGATTCTTTGTGCAGCTTCAAAATTACCATGACAAAACATGTTTGCTACACGTTGAACATCTTTAAGGATTCTCGAACAAACTAACCATTCGTTGGTTTTTGAGAATAACTAGGACGTCAAACACTGTTTTTACTGTACATACGTAAGCCCTTCCGACCTCTTTCCTTATGAAATTCAGTCCTAACAGTGCGACGCCCCTTACTTCAAACAAATTCCCACATGTATAATATTCGGCGCAAATAATCACCGCACATTTCGCTTAGTAGAATTGGTCATTACTAAAATGAGATCTGATGGGTGACGTCAGTATTGCCCTTCTAGGAATGGAAATCTCGCAATGCATTGCTCGGAAACCAACAGCAGGCTAGTAGTCCCAGAATGATTAGCATTCCATCGGCCAACAGAGACAAAAAAGACTGGATAGGACGGAACCACGTGTGTTTTAATTTCAAAGCAACCTATTTTTGTTTAACCATGTGATACTTAGATGGAAAACGTGCGTGTGCAGAACTGATAAAATACCGGATTATTCATTACAGAGTTGCTTGTTTCAGCTGGATTTGGCTTTTTTTTTTCGAAGTAAAATATCAGTAACCATGAGGAATTATGAAGTCTCTATCTTAAATGAAAATATGTTCAAAGCGTCAAGGGAATTCCCATGTATTTCATAGGTTATAATCCGCCTTCGCTTTCAATGATACCTTTACTGAGCTGCTCTGACTTCTCGGAACCCTATTGAAAGAGCTAGTTGTGCGATGTCTAAAAGTGTATGAAAGTAATGCCCTTCCCTTACTCCCGGAATATTTGAGTGTCCGAGATAAGAGAAAAAAAAACGAAGAGCCAATTGAAGGGAAACTAGGTACTTTCGGAAGCGCTTTGATTCTTGAACGCTCTGTGATGTTCACTTAGTTCTGCTATCCTTTTGGCTAGTAACAATGGACTGGCGTCAACTATTAAAAATTCACCCATTGATCCCTCAGATCGCTGTTCGCCGCCCACCGTTCTCCCTTTTGCTCCGACTTGAGCTGTGACGAGAATGTCAGAAAAACGCTTGTTGTATGCGTCGTGTGTGGTCTGCATACCAATTTTATTTACGACAACGACAACGTGCGCATTATTAGCGTTGATTGCGTGAGGGGCCGAGTGGGTTCGAGTAAATTGACTCAGAAACTGGGTTTGATAACTTGTGCCACGCAACTATGGGTAAAGGTGGCGCCTTTGAAAATTTTCTGTCGAAGGATGCGGTTACCCAATCATCTGGTACCATCAAGAAGAATTTTTCAGGTAATCGTTTGAATATGAAGAGTTTTTAGGGATGAGGCTCGAGGAACACTCCAGGGTGGATCCCTGGATCTGAAGATGCGTGAACTTCCAAGGATGTGTTGGAGGACAGAATATTGTTAATTTGGTGTTTCCATGGAAGCGCAGGCAAACCAACACAAAGCAAAAAGCCTTTGTGTTTTTGACAACTAGCTTTGTGATACTTGCAAGATAGCGCATCGTCGGAATTTATACGTGAGCTCACAGCCACAAAGACGAGTCCTCCCCGTAAGACAACACAATAAATGATTTTTATGGCGAATTTCATACGCTAGTAACACTTCCCAGGTAGCTTATCTAATCTCGGATGCGGAAATTTCCGTAGGTGTCGCTGTTAGGCTACGACGTACAGACATTTGTGTATGCAACGATAAATTAGGCGAATTACTACGTTAGAGCCGCCTCCCCCCTAATTTGCAGCGACGGGGCACGTCTGGAGACCACCGTAAATGTAGCACGTTGAGCCAGCTGAGTGGCGATAAACAATACCTCAAATCGAATTTGCACACAAACTACAAGAAAACAACACGTGTCAGCATTCGTGTTCGTCTTCGGACGAATAACGAATGAGGTGATGAATGCTTACCGGAAGTAGAATATCGCTATCAATACGAACAGATTCGCCGGTATGCCCAGAACCGCTGCTATACAGCACACGAGGTTTACTAGCATCCTCGCCTGAAAAAAAGGACGATAAGGAAAGGATGAGTCGAGGCCACACAGCAGATTTGTCAGCACAACATCGCACACTTCTGGATAACTAGGAAAGCTGTCTATTTTGGAGCTATTCAAAGCCACTTGTTTTTCTTTTTGTTCACTCATTTGTTATCTATTACGTAGTTGCCATTTATTATTTTTGATAACTTGTGATAATAATGTGCAGTGATTTTAACAATAAATAACTACTGATGTGACAATAATAGCTCACTAAGTTATTTGAAAACTGACTATTATAAACTACAATTTATAACTTTCCGTTTTTCACGGTGTGATTATGAGTTTCATCATTATGTTCGGCTTCACATCATTTGGTAACTAAATAAAGAAACAAACGTCAACACAATATTGCCATCACAAAATTACGATACTTCATAATATCGTTACTGTGGAGATCCCATGTAGTACCCTACACGAATCTGCTCTCTCAACTCTGCTTATTTTGAAAACTACATATGATTTTTTTCTGCCACAATAGCGCCTATTTTCGCTGTTATTATCGCATATTTGTACGATGCATTTTGTACATATCCTATAAGACCTAATTGTTATTAATTTCGTATCTTTCATATATTTTTTTAGCAACTGGAGATATATGTAGTGTAGCAAAAATATAGTAATACAGTTCAAAAATCCGCGTTTTCATAGCTGACAGAAGGAACTGATGAGGTTGAAGTCCCCAAATGTGAAAATCCAGGAAAAATATGATTCCAAGCAGTTTCGGCACGGGAATCAAGCATTCATACGGCTCAAACCAAAAATTTTTCAATAAAAATTCTTTACGCACATTGCATTTCATCTAGGCGAAGATGGATAAGATGCCATCATAAACCAGCCATCCCCGGGATTAATGTGGAAAGGTTGCTGTTTTCATACAAGGTTTCACAAATAAAAATGGAAGTTCAGGATTAATAATAGCTAAACTATTAATAACAAATATTTTACCCTCTTGTAATTATTGCCACCTAAAACTCGGCAGAAACTGTGGTTTTTATACACGTGACCTTAAAGACATTACTCACCTGAAGTGTCAACTGTTTATAGCAATACTGTATGTGTATGTAGAGTAACCGTGTAAGTTATGTTATGTCACTCTGAGTCTGTTTAAACGGACATAAGAATATGGGATGTGCGTAGTTCCGTTTGCCCTTCTTTCTTTCTTAGGAAACGAACGTTATCTTTACTCCTATGAATGCAAATTCTGAAAGAAAAATGCAAGATGGAACTAAACTCTTGAAAGTCTCCTATTCGACGGTAAAATATGTTGTGATTTTTATGATTTTCACAGTTCATTCAAAAATACAAGGGAAACAAGTTGGATGAACAAACACCCCGTAGGTCAGCACTGGACTCCCTTCAGGAATTTCTTGAAGATCCAAACAAATGGAATAGACATTAAATCAAGGGCTCAAAGCAATGTGTTACACCTCTTATTATGTTTCCAATGGAAAATCCTGGGCTAGAATTCATGAACTCACAACCAACCAAAACCGGGTTAGCAAAGCAACACCTTCATCTCCTGACCTTACATAGGCTGTGGCATAACCAGTGACGCTAGCCATCAATGGTTTGCGTGGTTAAAGTTTCATGAATCCCAATCCTAGCATCCATGATCAGAAATCTACCGTCCGAATGCAAACAAACTTCAAGATTTGAGGCTTTTCGTGACCAGATCGTTAAATATTTATAATGAGCCTGTCACAGAATCAAATTTTCAAGAAAAAAACATCATCTGCAGTGCACTATAATTGTATCACCTCTGATGGACACCCATACGTGAAATGCTCACATTGCTGACAGAAGGTGTCATATGGAGAACCTTATATTGCGGATAATGTATGTTACGAATACTTTCTTGGGAACGTCCTCGGATACAGTCAAAAAACTAAACTATTCTCGGAAAATTTGCGAACAAAATAGTAGGAGTTCACTACATTTCTCATAATAAAAAAAGTGAAATTCGAGCACCATTTTCTCCCTGTGTCCTTATTGTGAAAAGCACGAGTATATTTGGCATCATTATACAATATCCCATTATGCCTGAAGATTTTCAGGGAAAAACCTATGCCTTCCGAACCTGTAAAAAATTTCTTTCGTCATGAGAGAGTTTTGTTTTCAACGTCAGTCTATTTGAAGAATAATTATCTATTGGATTCTCGTGCTCCCATATCTATGCACTTGAGCGGTTTGAAATGAACATTGGTCGGTTACAGCTCGCCAAACAAATTGCTCGCCCATTCGTATCTCTTCTGTAATCATCAAGGCAATTTTTCACATTCATCAGCTTCACAGGTGCGTAGCTTCCCCAGTATACTTATTGTCCCTGGAAAATCCTTTTCTAACCAAGTGAAGAAGGCTCGGTAACTGATGGGTTCGCACAACTGATGAACTGCTGGGAAAGTGCTATTGCAGTTACGGAGCAGTTCGAGCGATGCTTTTTCGTGAAGAAATTTCAGGTTTGAAAATTGCATCGTCTGAGTGAGCTATGTAACATTGCGTACACATAAAGAAATAAATGAAAATCCAGTAACAGCATCAGGAATAGGAACATTCTATAGTTCCTCGTTTTCTTACTTGCTAAATTCTGTTAGGCGCATAAGTTCATGTTATGGTTAGGTAACGGCATGAGCGAGAAGGTAGACCTTCTTCAATGTTCTCCTAATCATTTAGATATGAATCCCATCGCAGTGAACATTTCATTTACGTTTAGTTGATTTTTTATTCATGTGCTGAAATAAAAGTAATAGCGTCGAGCCTACGGCTTTATCAGAATTGCCAACACCTGTTCTTTATATGCCAGTTATTAGAAGTACACTCTATGTACTCAAATGTCTCATTTTTTTGATTGAATTTTTTTAAAGAAAAAAAACCTCATTATCAGAAAATAAACTGTGAATGGCACCAACATGAAAGGAATATCGGGTTAATTCCTAAATATTCCGGTCAATTCCCAAAGGTTCAGCTAAATTTTCATAAATATTTTGTTTGCTTTCGCAAGTTTGAGTACGCAATTTCCTGTTTATAAGTCCCGCAAAGCGCACATGCTTCACGGGCTTCAAAAAGGCGCATCCACATTCCACTAGTGAAGCGTGATTTGAAAAGGTGGAGGTGGCGCTGAAGCAGAAATTCTGGAATAGGCCGTTCTCCTTCAAGTAACCTATACTATTTGCTTTCTAGCAGAAAACATCAACGGCTACAGCGTGGGTGTTAATTATAGCTAATCCCCGAGCGATACAAGAAGTCAGCTGAGATTGTCAGACTACTGATTACGAGTACAAACTTTGTGTCGGTGCTCAGTTGAAGCAAATGAAATAACTCTTGAGAAACAGTTGATATTAATCATGTCCTATTCTTCGTAGCAGTTCACTTACATGATGCAAGAGTTGTTGCGAGTCCTCGACCGCCCATTCAGTAGTGGTTTCGTTGCCAGCCATTTGCTACGCCATTTCTCGTACCCTGAAGATTAGCTGCATCCAGACATTACATGGAGTAAAGTTCAACGCCATAAAAGGTCGAATTTCTCAGACAAGAACTCGTCACGTTCTCATTAGAGTAAGACGCAATAATAGCAAATGGAGACGCATTTTTGAAGAAATTGGACAGGCTCTTAGGATGAGTAGAGCATCCATTTATCCGTGAGAAAGCACTCCTACGACCATGAATAACGGACGTTCAAGGAAATTCAATGTGATCTGGGAAGAATTTCATGATATAAGACAGAAAATCTTAAAATTCTGGAGTGGAATTGAGAACGAGTCTTGGTAGGGAGTGTAAGAGAATAGGCCTTTTTGTGTTTGCTGCTTCTGAGCCGTCACCAAAACTGATACAGGACTTTATTCGGCTAGCGTTTCGGCTTACTCGCTTTCGTCAGAGCCTGGAAAGTAAAGAGCAAATGTAATCTACCCCCACAAACGTCTCATCGCCTACAGAAAAATTTCAGCATGTGTCAAACAAAGGCAACTGTCTGGATTAAAAAAAGTCCTGCATCAATCTTGATGATTGCTCACAAGCAACAAATAAGGAACTATCTATCATGCCAAGCCTCAATGAACGTCGAACATGGAAGCTACTACAAGACGTTTTTTTTGTTGTTGTTTCTATTGCTCTCTGAAAACACATCACTGGAGAGAGGAGGTAAGAAGTATGTAACTCGAAAGCGAAGGCAAAATACCGTGGGCGGGGTTGCTTTTACCGCCATTAACATATCATTAACATAGCGTGGTCAATTATAAGAATTACGAATTCAAGAATTGAACAATAAGGAATGAGAGCAGTGAGGCATGGATGACCGTTCCGTAGCACTTTCGAATTTCTCAAGTGATGAGGGTAGGATTTTAGAAATGCTACTGAAAAATTTCGATTTCCCTTTTCCCATAATAAGCCTATAAACAGGAGAAGAATAGGATAAACTCTAACCAACTCGGAAACAACAATTCAGCAGCGGTAGTCAACAGACATGTGTTCATAAATTAGCTTTTCATGAAGGCTGTTGAGACTCTCATGTAATCAGGTTTTGCTGGCGAAAAACGCACGACATGTCGAGTGTCAAGAGGCTCAGCCATGAGGGTCAAAAAACATAGGAACTGCACACGCTGCTAATAAAAACGTGTTATCGTACGCAAACATAAGGACATATAAGGAAGTTGTTATTAACGCCACCAAAAAGAATGAGAATTGGGAACCCTTGTCTAGTTTATTTGATGGAGAAAGGGAAATTCTATTATTCCTCAACACGGCATGGTCTCTTTTTCCATCATACCGTTCAACTACTTATTATTACACATACATTCTCATGCTTTGGTAATGGATCCCTATTAATCTGACAAGAGTAGCTATATGTATACATCCTTGCCCTCTTTAACACATTCAACAATGTGCTCAACCGGTTGACACGCGTGGTGCGGCGTGTGGGACCGCGTGCTCAACCGACTGGGCACAAACGCGTGCTTAAGGGACCATCCATGTCCTAGCACTCCATGCCGAAAGCGTAAGTCGCGAATGTGTTGAAAGACGTTCATGGTTGTCGTCAGTTCCAAGACGGACAGAGGAATTCCAAAACCCAGATGATATTTCCGTTAGAGAGGGTCAACCCCGCTGGGTAAACTATGAGGGAATAGGCCTATGAGTAACAATATACAAGTGGTCACGTCCTGCCTCATAACGTGCAGTTGTCGAAGGCGAGAAAGCGAATACTCTAGAAATAATGGAAAACACGACAACGTTTAACGATAACATCTTACAGAAGCTGTCATTGTCATAAAACATCTGAAATTAATTGACGACCATAGAAGAACGGACACATGCCTTACTCGGAATGAGTGTAAAATAGGTACATGTTGAGAATGTATGCATGAGATATGACAACACGAATGAAGGTCATTTTCTCAGAACAGCTTTAATATGAAAGTGAGAAGTGCTGTAAATACTTGAATTCTCGTGACGTAGTTGGAATATAAGGATGCGCTCATTTACATAGTTAACCTCACAATACAGATGAAAAGTGTCAAAATAATACTAGAGTTAAGGATTTTAGAGTGAATAATATAACTTCAAAAACAAAAGGTAGAGGAAACATATGTCCGTGGATTTGGCATGATCTTTACCCATTTCCTTTCCAAACTGAAGCATTACTAGCAAGGAAGCCAAAGTTCGAATATTCCTATCTGTTTTGAAAACCTGGTGAATTCTGGCGAGAAAATGTATGAAACCAGCAATCAGAGCAATATAATTACTAGTAATAATACTAGTGAGATGCACAATAGAATTACTGTGAACGCTGCACTTTTGAGCCTAAAGGGGGTAAAAGAGGGTTATTTACGTTCGTAGCTGTCGTGTCCCGTGACAATACATGATTATAAGGAAAGGAAATAAGCGGCTTATTGTCAACTACGTCATGATTCAGCTGTTTATCTGCGATTTGCACCAAGATCCAGGACTCCCTGGGATGAGGGAGATCCACTATAGCAGATCACCCAGAGCAGCTCTGTTTCACGGATATCAAGAATTCTTGTAAGTATAGGTAGATTTGAGTTAAGTCGCTTAAGGCTTTGAATGGTTTTTTTTCATAGTCTCTGGAGCGTATCAAGCATTCTGGGACGTTTTTTTCCAGACTTCAGTGTCATTATCGAGAAAATTGCTGCTGCTTGCTAATTCGTGGCTAAAACGGCCGTATAGTGGAAAACAACGGCAGAAGGAATCAGTGCTGGGTTCTTTAATACATGACTGGGTAGGAGATGAATGTATGGGGGCGTTGCACCTGCGTTTCGATGAAATCGTAGTTCGCTCACAATTAACCAATGTCATTGCGCATTATTCTCAAGTATTAGAAGGAAGTGACGAGAAAGTAAAATGACTCATCACCTCCTCACGCATGATCTGCTTTATCATGAGAAAAACGATTGAGCTACAGTTGGTACAGATTGTCTCCTTGTCTATCCAGACAGGAGTGGCTGCGAAGTCAAACAGCAGTGGGAAGGATGTCGGCAATTCGCAGCGGATTTCTATTTGTCGACGTCGTCTTTGAACGTTTCCCATCAAGTTGAAAGACCAGCCGAAATATAGCGCACAATAGTCATCCACTTATAAACAGAGTGACACTCCTCATAACAAGCACCACAAGCTCCAGAAAGTTGTTAATCATAGCAAACTTTAGAGTAGCTATTCACGTCGTCATTCCTCCGATCACTGGCGAGCTCTGGATGAAACATCAGCCGAGGAGATTCTTCTCAGCTTATGTCTTGAGCCTTTATTATGCAGTCTGGTGGTCGTCTTGTAATGAAATGTTACCGTCGCTTAAAGTGTTTCTACAAAGTTTTGTTGATGCTAATGTCTAGGCAGGAGTGATATGAGAATGTGAACCATAGCGTTGAGAATTTCTATAATTCGGCGTATTTATGGTAGCTGCTGTCAGTGTCAGCCGAAGTGAGGGAGTGATTGAGGTAGTGGCACGAACAATTTTCGCGTTTACAACCACTCTCCTAGCACAGGAAGACAACAATACTTTCTCGATTCTAAAACGTTACTGACTTAGCATTCGATAGTGAATAAAGCATGTAATCTCCTCAATCACGAGGATTTCGATAGCAATGTGAGCCGGATATCTGCTAGTTAGGTATAAACGAGGAAACGAGCACTTGGATAGATTTAAAAGCGCGGGATAGTTAGGTTTTAGAGTGTATAATGGCAAATTTCGTCTACATATCCATTTTCGTGAAAATTAATTGGTTTAGTTAGCGTTTCTGCAACGTTTTCCTAGCACTAACACCCATAGGAGAGGAAAACAACACAGCAGCAATCTTCAAGACGATACAGAATCCGCCGACGATGAGGGAAGCGCTTGCAGACTGATCATCAGGTTGACTCCTCGCAAAAATGCGGAAGGAAGTCTTCAGTTTGTTGTGAATCGTTCCCAGTATACACATTCATAAATATACGTCTAAATTGTGTTTTCCTCACAAACCCAGCCATTATGTTTCATCACTAAACATAAATGGCTTTTACGAGACACAACACAACATTAAGTAGTTACTAGTAAACATGATTTCCGAGGCGGTTGGTGGCCAGACGTGTATGTAGGTGAGCCGAAACGAGCGCAGCGATGCAAAACCAATGTTTTTTATTTACGCGTCTCCAAACATAAGCTGGGCAAGGAGCAGCGGAAGCGGACGGAGGTAACTGAGTGGTGGAGCCAAGAAAGACGATGATTCTTCATTTGTCACGAAAGATGCTGGGACCGGATCAGTGAGTAAACAACGCTTATTATGATGTAGGTACAGCTTTCAAGCAAATACGCATATATGCATGTGTAGCTTTATCCAGGATATTGGCTCATCAACATTTTGCTTGCACACAAACATTTGATGCGATAGTGACGGAAATGCGATGAAAAACAGGTATGCTAACCGGCAGGTCGCTACGGTTGTGAGGTAGACGGTAATCTACCGTTATTACACCATTCACGATATTGCGTAATTTCACGAGATTGAAAGTATTACTACAATGGAGTGGAGGTGACTGTACAAGTAAACAACAGCCAAGACCCTGGGTGCCTTTGTCCAAGTGGCCGAGGGATCTGTAGTGAGCTGATTTGCTTCGTCAGAGAACGGAATACGGAATGAGGCTCGCTTTGTTGTCTGGAGGAAAGGCGTCGCACGGATGTCAGTAGAGAAAGGGAAACGTAGAGAACATTCTTTGGTCATGCTGTTCACAAAGAAATGTTGACGCCACTGATCTTTCCAGCTCAGAACAAAGTCAACTAGTAATTCTAGCTGAACATAACACCAATAGGTAAGTACTTTTTCGGGCGATCATGTGGCGGTCGAAAGGCCCAATTCACGGTATTGCGTTGGCAATTGGACTGGGATAATTTTGGCCGTGGGCGAGATGCAATTCAAATTAGGAGGAATATATGGATGAATACAGCAGAGTAGACGGGATGTACTTGAAAAGGAGAAGATGCGGGTAGGTAAAAAGATAGCTATATTGGTGGTGTAACTGTCCTAGACGACTATTAGCCTGCGTGCTAATAATGTAGGAGTGGTTACATAGACCCTGCCTTATAAAGTTCCGGGTTCTAATTCTAAATGAAAACGCAGCTCACTCTGGACTGATGACTTACAATAGATAGCATCAGCACGGACTATACCTTTGAAAAAAAAAACTCGGGAGTTAAGTTATCAGATAGTTTCAGATGTCCTGAAGGGTAACACAAAAGTAACCAGAACGCTCGCAAGTATCTTCACCAGAATAAAAAGTGAAGATGATTAAAAAGGCGACGCCTTCTCACTACCCAAAGTATATGGAATACGGAATCACGAGCAGAATAGATGCGTACTCGCTCGTGGAAACGCAAGGATGACGCGTAGACTACATAAAAGTTGCATATTCCATTACTAAGAGCTCCCCTGCAGCAAAGCATGAATGTGATCCTGGACACACACCCTCTCGGCATGGAGTTTGAGGAGAACTGGCAGTGGGCGGGCAACACTAGCTGAATCAAATGCTACATGTCCGATTTTTTTGAGACTATCCACCACAATTTTCCAGAGCTTCACACACCTAAAGTACATGTTTCCTCTGGAGAAGAAAAACGCGATGAGAATGTTGAGTCAGAGAGTGAGTTGTAAATGAGTCCAAAGAGAGAGCAGTGACAACCCGGCGAGAAAGGTGAGACATCACGGCAACAATAGAGATAGAGAAATAGAGAATGGCTATAATAAGAGACATACTGACTCATCAGATTTTTCGCAATTTCCCTCCTAATTTCCCATGTTGTTGTTTTTGTTATTCAATGGATAAGTGGTGAGGAATCTACAGCGCAGTTTACTAAACGATTGAGGCGGAAACGCAATATATTCCAGTTGTCCCAATGGGGTGGGCCAAGCGCATTTCCCAAGCGAATGCTACTACTAAATGGGTAATTATATCCATAATCAAGAATAATATGCGTTATACAGGGGCGTGAGCGGGAACAACAACAAACACCTCGAATGTCTGCAGGAGAGGTTCTGATGCTATGATTTCCTTGCATCGTTCTGGAGAAGTACAGTAAGATGAGATCCTGTGGCAGAGAGAGAGAGAGAGAGAGAGAGAGAGAGAGCCAAGTGCTGGGATTCACTGACGACACGAAGTTTGGAATGAAACGTAAAGCTAATAAAGTATTGTGTTTCTCCCGTGATATTTTGTATAAAGCTGGAATTGCGGTTTTTGCTTAAACATTTGCAAAAAAGATTCCTCTCCAGAAAATGTTATATTTTGTACAAGGTGTTAGAAAATGCAAACGAAATGCTTTGAGATTGAAAGTCCTTCTTCGGGGTTTTTTCCCCGGCCACAAGTACAACTGTTAGATTTCTTAAGAAGCAACTACAACCAAATTTCCAGAGCTCCAGTTGTAACTACAACGCAGCTTGCAAAGGTTTATACTGTAGAAAGTTCCAATGTTTTAGGTACTGTAACTCAAAAAAAAAAACATAGGACTCTTACTCTTTTGAATTCCATGAATATTCTGCAGCATTTCGTCATTTTTCAGGTCCCATTAGAAAAGGGTCTTATACAGTAATTACCAAGTATTCCCACCAATGATAAGTGGTGATGGGTATCACAAATAGTGCAAATGTATACAACTGAATCGAAACGAATCATAATTCATCATCATGAAAGGATCTAGAATGACAGCAGCGCCATTCGTTGATAGCCTCAGCAAAAAGACCATTTTGACAAATGCTCCGAAAGACTGCCACAAAATGCGCGTTGTGTGTGGGAAATCGCCATTGCCGAAAACGAGTATGCAAAGCTTTTGTGGAACCAAATCGAATTGAAGGCGAGGAAAACGGCGTTCAAGCTTTGGATAGTGGATGGAACAAATTCTTTCACATAAAGAGACCAATTGGGATGTCCCTAAAATATGTAGTCTCATGTGGAGCAGCTGATTTGGCAACTTGTGCTTTTTTTCTGGAAGTATCTCTGGTATTCTTGGAATAGTACTTTTTAAACATGGAAGCGTCGTAAAATCGTTAAAACCGGGTATGTATGAGAGGAGCTGCACTACTGACCAACTTAGTAGACATAGAAAGGATAAATACACAAAGAATTTGAGCGAAATTCGAATGAGTTCCCTGGGACGCCATAAGCCCCGCCCATTTTGCGCAAAAAGGAGGTGAGGGAGGGAGCACATTTAGAATTCTGAGGGAATAGTTTTCGTCCTCAGTGATGAGTTGTATGCAAAACAACACTACAGTGAAAATGTCTGAGTGGGTTTCTCCCAGTTCGTGCGAGCAGAGGGCGATCTCATCCAATTCTGAGCCTTAGTGTGCGTATAATGTATACGTGCATACATAAACGCGGAAATCTCATTTCCGCGTTAGAATTCACCTAAAGCAGGATAAGCATGCGACTCCTTAAGAGAATTCGGATTCGAGAATGATATGAGTTGAAAGTTAGGTGGCAGAACATGAGTTCTGCAACAGAAATGCACGAAATCCCGAAAGTTCAGGAACAAGAAGAAAAGAAGACGACCTACATTTGGCTGGAGCCCAAGCTTGTCCGGGGTAGCTAACATTGCGGAATAAACGTTTGAATAGACAAACCTCAACAGCCACTATTCGAATAATTCGAGTTCTGACTTATTACAAGCATCAATTATCAGGGCAGCTCGACGAGGTTGAAATTCTCTGGATATCAACCAATGGGAAAAGAACGGAACGCTGAATCAACCGTTTGACTCGATTTTGCCCGCTATGTTGAGGTAAATGTCTAATTTCTATACCACTTCCGAGCGAAACACCAAAGCTAAGAAAAACCAGAACCGCATAGACTGCATGAGGTGGAGAGGCAGAAACCGTGGTTCGCAGAATGTGAATTACATTTTAGATTCTGAATACAAAGCATTAGAGGAGCGCCAGGATCAACAAGCAATTGGATCGTGAGAACTGAACAGAATAAGGAATCAAGAAATTAAGGGAAAAAAGGATTAAGATAAGGAATTGAAAAGGGCGCTGAAGAGCTAAAGAACTAGTCAATTGCCGGGAACGGAAGAAAAAAAGCAGTCAGCCACTTCCGGTTTTACTGGATTAGATATAGAAACCAAAGAAACCGTAACCCAAGCAAATTACACCTACACCTTAACGAACGCTTCCTGAACCATCCTCATCAAACTAACTATGTGCAGACCTTTGAAAGTGAATTTTTCCTACGACGCCACAATAGACAACATATGCGCGCGCCGTACAGCGTTTCTTGAAAGCACGTACTATGCAATCATGCAACCGCCATACTAAAATTGGTGGATGGGGTCCGTTCCTTGGTGGACTTTTTCAGAGATTTTCGATTGTCTCCGTCGAAAGCGTCGCAGTAGGCGACAAATTCAACAAAAATCCGGCGGACGAAATTTTGCCGGGACCTTGCCTTTAAGCTAAGAATTTCTTTAATCTTCTGCGATAGCGAATGTCTCAACAGTATTGCAGTCAACCTTGCTGGGAAACTCTAATATTTTTACCAGAATATGAGCCAAGCTCTCAGGGCAATAGACTCGAAAATAGAGCTGCACTTCATATTAATTTTTGGGATTTTTAATTATCTGAAATTGTCAGAAGCGACAAATGATATTGAAATTCGCTGTGAAAATCCCGATGGAACACTTTTTTAGGCCCCTCATTTTCAAGGAAAATGAACATAGGGCGATCTCTGTACGCGTTCTAACATGTTTACTCGATCAAAGTCAAATTTTTGAGGGCTACCAGCACCAAGGAGAGCTTGGAGGTGACTCGCGAAGAATTCAGTCCAGCTCTCAATAGTTAAAAGATCAGTCCTCAACGAAAGTGCGCAAGGATGTCTATGTCCATGATTACCACTTGCTTAATGTGTAACGGATTAAGGGGTTTATTATTTTTCGAATGGGTCGGAGCAGACAGCACTCAGACACCGGAGCAATTTAGCACAGTGCACTCTTCGTGTGAGCAATCACATTCGGATGGTATTCTCATGTGAGGGCAAGGGCAACACCTCATACAAATTCTGGCAAACGGAGTTCGTGGACTCTATTCCAGTGGTATCTTCAAATCACACGAATGTGGGTTCATTCACAATAACCTCACCAACGTTTTACGTAATTTACGACAGTTATATTAATCTTATGGGAGCAGGATTTCCACTCGAGTATCCGTCTATTCATGGTTGTATGAATGCTTGCGTGAGCAGGAGCCATCTTGTGAAGGGGAAGTGGGGGAGAAAAATATGGAGATCCTGGCGAAAAAGAAAGAAGACGGATAATCCGTGCATTTGTGCCGCTGATCCTTTCCAGAATCTCACGGTCTGCAAACTTCCTCGCATAACTCTCCCACTGATGAGTTAAATTTACGAAGAAAAACTTTGGTCACTAAACGCTGGTCTTTTAAGAATATCTGGTGATGCGACGTCATCTCACTCGAGAGCAAGTCTACTTGTTTGCCGGGATGTGAATAATTTGGAAAGCACTTGGTCGACCAAAAATCAGGACAACCACTGAATAAGTGAAGCTTTTGTCGAGGGTAGAGGCTTGGAAGAAATCAGCCTAGACATCAACAAGATACGCAAGTACGTAGTTCTTACATACCTCACAAAGCATGGAAGACTTACGTAGTAGTGCTACTGTATTCATAATAAGATTCTGCTCTGAGTAGATATCGCTCAACCTCCACAAAAAATGAAGACTAGCAGTTTATTGCCAACGAAAAAATGGTATGAACTTGCTTCCTTGATTAGGGTGTAGCAGAGTAGCTTTCGTAAGCGAATGCCCTATAAGAACAGTGCAAAATGAAAATGAATGGAACTCGTAAAATTAATAACTTTTGGGCACAATTTTACTACAGTATACTAGCAACTAATAAATACGGTTCCCGCACAAGATCACCTGGTGTTTTCTCCCAGTCAAGTACACAGTTACTAGAGAAGCTCGTAGCTCACCAGCGGTAGGAGGTTTCCAGGAAGTTTACTTAAGGAGTTCCATGGTTCACTGATTAAGAAGACCTCAAAGAAATTTTACTTCTGGGCTTCAGCCGTGTGTATTTCACTGAAATCCTATTCTAAGATCATTCCAGCTCTTCAAAATTTGTTCACAGCATAGGGGAATGAAGGATGTTTCAGCAGTTTTTTTAGCTAATCTTAAACCTATGATCAGAATCAAGGCAACAGCTTCCAGGTAATGAATGCACCTGCGTGTACAAAAAGCACTTTTAGCACTTTCATTTGAGTGCATGAGTTCTTTTCTCACGAAGTCATCGTGAAGCATATTACTCTTATCACACTATACTCCTCGTTCACGTTCGTACAGGGGAATTTTTACACGGACCTCTTAGGAAGAATCAAATTACTTCTAGGTATGAATATTGTGAGGTTAGCTCTACCAAAGTCCTTGGGAAAACGCTAGAGCATTACTAGAACATCAGTGTTGCATTAAAATTGTTCACGGTACTCCAGATGGAATTCCTGAAATGCAAAAATAGATGAGGTCGGGCTGAAGGTTGAGGAAGAACAGCCTATGCTACAGCCGGAAAAAGCGCCTAGAGATATACATGTAAGAGAAAGAGAATGCACAAAGGAAATCACGGCTTCATCCTCACTGCAATCCGTTGGGAAAACTGGCGTCATCAGGATCAACGAAAATTAGTCGACCAAAAGAAAGTATTAGGAGCATAACTGAATCCAGGTAGAAGAGGCCTGACATTTCTGCAATTCCTGGAATGGAGCACAGAATTGTCTCCACTTTCCCTCCTACGATGGGAACTCAGCACTTAGTCGCTGTGTCGTAGTTACACGACATCTGTCAGCTGCACCTCGAGTGCATGAATAAGCGAACAAGTGAATAAATAAGTAATTGCATAAGTTCGCTCTAGCCATCTTGATAAGGCAGCTGTCAGAAATCATCATACTGCATATGCATCTAAAAAGTTACTTCTTAAACTCAGCACGTCTTCTGGAGCTTCTTCCATGGTAAGCAGCAGTGCTGCACCTATAGATGGCTCAATTTTGGCGACAGTGTCTACATTGTGCATTCATGATTAAACATGCAGTCACAGCGTGTGCCAGCAACGTGAAACTCGGACTTTTACTAATTCACCGTTAAATCTTCCCGAACCACACGCGGTAATTGCATGTCCGACAGGCTACTGTTGCACTGATGCAAAAAACGAAACGGCAGGGAAATCAAATGAGGAAAGTGAGCGAGCCGCACGCTTCTCAAATCTCCGTGGTCGTAAGCTCTATCACTGTTCGTCTCTGGAGCATAGTAAAATGACAATTCGTTGAAGCGAAATGAATGAAACCGTGGTTTCTGCTCTTCTATGCACATCATCGAAAGGATGCAGACAGAGCTGGCTACGCGTTTGACTTGCAGTCATAGCAAGCTCAGGTGATGTAGTAAAGGATCTTTCCAGAAAGTTAGATAAGGTGATTTTCGCATGTCACGGTTGAATAACATACGTATGTATCATAGTTCTGAGCCTCAGCCCTTCTGTGTCGAATATGAAAAAAAAAAACAGTTTTAACCACTGTGCTCAGACTTTCCGCAAAAACGGAATGCTAAAGCGGAGATGCTCAAAAATACGTGGTTCAGTTCGCTACAGCTTACTGTAAGATTTGGAGAGAATCGATCTCTTTTCACTCATTCAGGATGCATCAAAGCATAGCGGTTAAGGGTAACCTAAGCTCAGGTTCCGGGATATCTATCATTGTCAAATTTGGCTTTCTAATTCATTCTGTCTAAAGACTTCAAGAAAGTGGTGTGCTCATTCGAACGCAGCACCCACGATAATTTTCAAGTCTAAAATTTTAAATGTTTCTGACGGTAGTCCCAGTAATTTTACGCAAATTAAATCGCTAAAGGCATCTGCATTGTCACGATGTAAATCGGTAGACAAGGTATTCTGGTATACCCGGTCTAGTTGTGGCAGCAACACGGATCAGCTGGGTTCGCCTCCAATCGCCCAGAAAATTCTTTTTTTTTAACGATTATTTCTCTTCTATTCACATCCACACAACCCTACCAACCTGGTCCGATACATTGAACTATGTAGAATATTCAAGACTTCGTTTTCCATGAGCTCTAGCAGAATTGATGGATGTAGCCATGCCCACCTTAGCCGAAAACCTATGCCTGCGCTAAAATCTCGATGACAAAAATTTCCGTGGGTGCTGCCTTCAACGGAATCCTTCCATGCGTGAGGTTTTGGAAGTTTGGTCAAATTTAGTGAGTGAACCAACTGGAGCTGAATTTAGCGGATATGTTCTAAGGTGAATAAATTGAGCAGGATGAACCTGGCTGTGATGGATGAGGCGTGATCAAGGCTTTGTAGTTTAACAGTGCACAAATTGTTGCCAATTCATTTTCCTAGAGATGATTAGGATTACATTTATATGAATGGAAGTAATGCAATGGAAGTAACAATCTTCACATTGATTAGCTTTACGCCTTTAACATCATCAATTTGCTTAACTCGGAACTCCGAAAGAAACAGGAAGTTCAAACAGCTTACATTACTCCTGTAGCCCAAAATCAAACACCAAAAATACAGCATCATCGGAGCAGAGAAAGTGCAAGAGAAACGGGAGAACGCAGAAGAAGTTCTATAGTTCAAGGGAAAGTATCTGAGCAAATAACAAGATTAGCAGAAAAAAATCTCCGCGAAGATAAGAGACAAGATAATTGGAAAGGGAACGCTTGAAACGAAGGGAGTTCACGAAGCGAGCGTCGTGTGTAGGAGACGACTGGCCGAAGGATAACGCGAAGCTGTTCAAATGACCTGGTGGAAAAAAGTGGCGTCAATTGGCGCTACGTGTCTTCATTACCTGTGCAATCGTTGTGAGTTCGCACACGAAAAAGGTTTTTCCTTCCGTAATTGAACAGAAAACATTTCCGATTCGCAATTTGATTGGTGTTTTTATTGAGATTCAGCATAATTTGAACTCGGATGAATTATTTTCTATAGGTGCGATGCTTTTGTTGCAAGTTGATGGCATAGGCTGGCTACCTATTCAAGACACGTCACTATGTCTGAGTAGAGGTACATACAGTAAACTCGAAACGGACGTAGACAAGGGGCGGGACCGCGCGCGGCCTACTGGGACAGAGACATAGGGGGCTCCGCTTGTTGGCTCTGGTTGTCTGCTTCTGCCAGCTGCAGAGAACCCGAGTCAGCATGCACAGCCCCCTGTGTCTCTGCCCAGGAAGGCCGCGCGCGGTCCCGCCCCTTGTCTACAGCCGTCTGGAGTTCAGTTGACCTCGTTATAAAACAACAGGCAAGTTTGCTTTATCCCAATTCCTTTAAAGCATACAGCTTTCGTCATACACCACTTGTGCTATCCAGAGGTCACAAAGTGGACAGTGCAATATCCTATCACTCATTCCTCAACCACAGTAGGATAGCGTGTCCCATGAGGACCTCAGTAACATTATTACAGCTCCCGAGAATTTATGAGCCATTGTAATGTCGTTGATCCTTTGATTACAGTGGACCAAAAAATTTTAATTGCTTCCGTGTCTGCATGGATAATTTCCAGCAGTATTGGATCACCGGTACACTATTTCATGGGGAGGAGGAACAAGCAAAAGAGTCCCAAGAATACGCCATAATTTAATGTATCCATAATTATGAAGAAAAATTCAACACGCAATGATCTTACATTTCACACATGCGCGTTTGCACTCCCGCTTCATAGGAAAAAGTTGTGAGGTCTCAGGATCTGTTAGAGATAACAAAAACAAAAACGTAATGGGGCTTCGCCTATTTCCATGAATTTTGTTTATTTAAGTATCGGGCACCACCTATTTTCAGATTCAGAGCGATCAGCTGAAGAAAAAAGGTTTCAAGAGGTGCCTTTTTTGTGGAGCACAATCTTTCCATTATCTATGGGCTAACATAAAAATTCTGACTTGCCAAAAAAATTGAATGCCTTGATTGTAATCCTACACAAGGTTGAAATAAATAAGTAAATGTATTCTCTACCGTAGTTGCTTTCTGGTCCACGATATTTGCTTTTTGTTGAAATTCTGGAAAAGACAAAATTTTGGTAAAAATCCTTCAACATTTCAGTTGAAATCTCAATAGAATTGCAGTTAGTAGTGCCCAGCAACGAGCACAAAGTACGTGCAAGGAATATGTATGTTGCTAGCAGTCTAGGCTAATTAAGCACACAGTGTATGGTTACAACATGATGTCAAGTGAACAATTTGCCACAGTATCCGACTAGGCCAGGAAAATACTACTTCCAACAGCATGAAATTACTCGGAAGGTCATAACGAAGCAGTAGCATGTATGAAATAACAATACTTGTGTGAAATAGACTCCGAGGAACCTTCTTCACTCAAGGGGCAATAAAAGCACTCTCACACTTTCTGTTTATTTACGTAAGTAATGTAACGCAAGTAATGTAAGGTTTTTCTCAGGAATGTTTGCCTCTCCACAGTGTTTCAAGAGATGAACATGGTGCTGCTGATCTTTTAGAGCACTTTTTCCGGATGTAGTTGGGAGGCTATAGAAAAACTAGCGAATGTAGGCACGCAATTCACGTCTAGAAATAGATTTAAATGTTCATTCTAATTAAAAATTCATATGATCATGAGAACCTTCCAAGGGTTCAAAAATTCCACCAACATAATACACTTGCAATTTCTACACACTCAATTATGGAAGTGCTTCGTACATGTTCACATTTCCCCCAGCCGCTTGCCTCTCCTCGGTTGAAGCGGAGTGCTTATTACTATGATGTTCTCATTTGTCTAGACCTGTTATTATTCAGTTAATGTTCGAGAATGTACATGAACATATGGGGAGCAATCTCTGGATTATAATAGTGTAGACGTTGATGTTAATTCTCTCTACGAAGCAAAACAATTGAATACATAAACGAAAAACATCACACTTTTTTAAAATGATAATAGATGTCATCGAGTTTGAAAGTAATGTTTTCACCATGGAAGAAAAAAAAAACTCTATGGAAACATTGTGATAACATTGACGTTTCTTGCACTGGCTCAAATAAAGGAGGTAAAAGCGCGATTCAGTCACAAAACAACTTTTCTGTCTGTCTCCGAAATTTATGCAAAACGTTGCCGGAAGCCTTCCTGGACTACACGACGGAGATCACGAGGGACGTCGGGCAGTGAACCCCGAACACTGCATCGCAGAGACTGCAGAGCAGAAACTGCGCTTAACTTTGGATCTCCAGCGGAGTGGAACCAGCGATAGGGACGGATTCTGGCGGACAGATTCTGACGCTCTAACCACTGAGCCATCCAGGCTACTTTTTGGGCAGTTGTTGCTTATATAGGTGCAGAGGGGGTACGGGTAGGCAGTATATTATCTGCAAAAGCGGAGAACCGGGGGATCCGAACTTTTGCTCATCAGATCAATGAACAACCGCTCCAATCACTATGAATATATGTAGAGATAAGTGTAGAAATGAGATGGTTTTAGATGAAATTCCTGAGTTCCCATATAACCGATTTCGAAGCCAATATTAGGTGGAACTATAAAGGGATAAAGTGATAAAGTGGTCGGCGTTGATCAATCCCGTCATGTGGGATGCGCCACGCATTCGACTTCACCTGAGCATCGTAGAGGCGTTGAATGCGTATGGGGCCTGTATAGTGACTTGCGGGGGGCTTCCGATGAACCAAGTCAGTGCTTCATCCTCTCGGACTCCTCTGGTACCAATTCACCGAACCCGGGGGATGGATGACTTGGTTTGCCACGACCGCGATCGAACCATCGACCGTGTGCGTGCGCAGCGAGCCTCTTACCACTGAGCCACATGCGCCCGTGGAACTATACTTAATTTGCATTATTTGGCTCGACATTGCTCAATCAGTAACCTAGTCATCAACAAGCCCTATAGCCTAGAAAATCCGAAGATGCAAACATAGTTTTTGCCGAAAACACATACACTTTACGCAAAGAAGCACTTCTACGTCTAAAGGCCGACCAGGACGAGCCAATATTCCCACCAAGGACTCACTAGCCAAATATCGTGCTACTAAAATATTCTCCAACACCCTGATGTTTGTGTACTTATTCCGTTAGGAGAAGTGCTCAAGAACAAGCACGAAAGCATCCCTCTAAGAGACATACCCAAAATAAGCGATCAAACAGCATGTTTAGATGTACGCCAATTTATAGTGTATTTAGTGCATTCAAAGTTCGTAACCAGCCCCACAAGATTCCAGGGACACGCATATGCGAGCAAAAGTCTGTACTAACGGACGAAACTGAGATGGAAGTAAATTGGCAGTAACGAGCTTCGGATTGCTTGTAACAAAAACCAAATTGCATTCAATACAGGGAAGTTTCGCATGGCTTCTGTTCGTGTACTCGAAAAAATTTTTCTTATGCCAATTTTCCGCCACAAAGTTTCGGGTGCAACCAAACGGGAGTTTAAAACCGTTGGAAACGTTGGGAGACAGTGATCACAGTGCTGCGCACAACTTCCTAGAGAAGCTTCAGAACTCTTCTCATGTTACGAGCAAGGTCGGGGGGAGATGTCCATGACTCTTCAAAATATCTTCCTGGAACGACACTGGCCGCTAGAGGCGCACCTGACCAAACCTTTAGGTAGCAGATTTCAAAAGATGTCAAGCCCCAAATTTTAGACCAAGCTGAGGCAGGATAGCGTAGAAGGAAGAGGTTTCATAACTGAAACGAATTTAGCTGAAGGATGAAAAGGAAGCTTTGAAAAGAAAACCACACAACGCGAGGGAATATGGATTCCCTGTTCCAAACAGGTGGGCGAAAGCTACAAGCGCCCATGCTCGTTAGGAGCGACGAGGGAAATTTGAGCTTTTTATCAAACAACACCCGACAATAACACGCTCATGGTTCCTTATGAGTGGTTATGGTGTTGGTGGCTTTAATTACGTGGAAATCATAGGCGTCTGGGAAGAATGAAAGCCTTCGGAAAATGCTGTCACGGAAAGCATGGGATCTCTTGGAACAAGCCAAGCAACAGAAAAACTCAGCGTCAGTGCAAAATATGCCTCCGCTTGTGGAGAAAGGAACTTAGTGATAACGGCTGTCTCAAGGATTTCGGTGCAGGACAGAGCCAGTAGGTGGGATCACTTGGCTGAGATCCGAGTCTAATAGAGACGCCACACCGCTGACTAATAAGGGAGACCCAGAATGCACCTGTAGTGCCTGCTTCTGAAGAAAAACGGAGTTTCTAGGAAAGGTAGAGCACTAAAATCGCACTAATTTTTTAGTAGTACTTTCACTAGTACGTTGATAGGTATCGCGTGACACTGATCAAGGAACACCTGGCAATCGTTCTCGAATTAAAATTGAGAGGTGTACTTTATCTTCTCACCCCCTTGCTTCGTGGGAGCTATCGTATGAGCAGCTAGATATCGGAAAGCACATCAAATTAGCTTTTTTCGGTTGCCCCACGGAATTCCTTCATTCTGCTCACTTGTGAAGGATGCCCTCTCTCGCTTTGGCGGTTTCGCTTGATATGAGTGAGCATCCTTGCCAGCATTCTGGCAGAAAAAAAAACTTGAGGAAGAAGAACATCAAAGCTCTCGGATATGCGGTCGGAACAAGGCCACTAGCTTTTAAACGTCTAGGATGCCTCCAAGTTTCTCATGGGAATTTTTTCGACGCTAAGGCTTCAAAGAACTCTCCTTAGAATATTTATGTGCAATAAAAGGAGGGATCACACATAGTACAAATTGAATTTTCCCTGAAAGAGTGTATGTGCTACCCTCCTTGGATATTTTTTCTGACGGTAGCCATTTGGCTACGAAAGAAAGTGCTCTTCTCGGAAACGTCGAGGAAAATGCATCAGATGAAAAAAGCCCACCCTTATCTACACAGTCGGCATCTGAAATACTGCCCATAGGAAGGGAATGGAGCGCTTTCACCGGAGATTTTCACGCACAAAAGTGCTCAGGGGTAATTTGGGGGCCCCTTGTTCGAACTGAAAGAAAAACGAGTAGCAGGAAAGCTGCGATTGAATAAAAGGCGCTGGAAAACATGTTTATGAAGTTCCAACTTGGGCATTGTTTGAGTATGCAGCGCTGTGTGACATTAGCTTGGACGGCTAATCATGTGTAGTTTTATATTCAGAAGGACATCACTGGCGGTCTAAAAAGAAAATAATGCCCATTCTGTTAGAAATTTTGCACTGACGTTAATGACAAACCCATTCGCATCCGGCTAGACAGTGATATTCTGTGATTAGCGATCCGTAAGTGATCTCCAGTTCTACGACAAAACAGATTCAAACGGTATTTCGCCATGAATAGGGAGAGTAACGGTATCGGTACGGGTATAATCCCAGTCCAACGCAGATTATACAGATGTTGAACTGAACTTCGCTTTTTTCCCTTTACAGAGAAGGTCCCTTGAGTGAAAATAACGCAGACTATAACGTGCTATGTTGTGGACAAAGGAGCAGTGTTCAGTATTTTGATACGGAAATTGACAGATTAGTAGTACAGCGGCAAATACAGGGAGTATGGAAGTATGTTTTCTCTCTTTAACTTTTTTAAAATTAGATAGGCTGCAAAACCAGGGAAGAAAACTTGCTTCAAAACCTCTCAAATGTCGTTTCTGGACAACGGATTCGCAGAACTTGGCAAAACATGGCAGTTGTATGTCTCATCACTAATAAGTCGGCCTGGAACAAATCGTCTTTCAAATATTTCTTGGTCATCGACTAGAAATCTCGTCGAGCACCGACGAGCGGCACTCATGAAATGCTCTCGGAGACTGCATTAGGCTAGTTTTTCCATATTAGTGAGTACTGAGCTTTGTTGAGCAAGCATAGGGCCACTCACAACAGCTCACCGATCATCACTCCAGTATTTTTCAGGCATAAGATTCTCTGGAGGCTGGTCGTGAAGAAGCGGTCAAGGGAGTGCGCTGCCACAAGAAAAGAAACCAAAACACTTAAAACTCCAATTAGTTTTCACGGGAGTTTGAAGTGAGGTCACTTTAGTAACAGTCACTTTCCAGTGCCCGTATTCATGAACGTCCCCGGGAAGGATCTGAGCTACCCGCTCTCCCCAAAATGGACGAATTTCTCGACCAAAGTATAGAATATCATGCTAACATTAGTACCAGCAACAATCACTGATTAATACAAGCCGTTCCAGTATAGTATAACGATTTTCATCCTTGAAATTCGTCTACTTTGGAAGAGCAGGTAAGTGTCAACTTCTCTGGGTACGTTCATGAATACGGGCCCACGTTGTCACATTTTTTGCTGATAAAATACTCAGCAGCTCATCGGAGCAAAACAGACCAGCAGCCCGGTCTGGATAAACGAAACCGAATGTGTGAACAGAGTTGCTGCCCTCGAATTTAGCGACAAATGGGTTAAAGGACAAGGAGCGGCAAATACTCGTCAAGAATAGCGTCGCTAACAATTCCTTCCCTGAGGAAACGAGAAAGATCGAATAAATTACCAAAGACATAGACATAATAATGTTCTGCATGCTTTGCATGCCTTCTCTCCTACATGCTTGGCTGCTCACATTTTTCTTGGATTTTATGGTTGCAAATCATTCTCATGCATGTAAGAGGAAGTTCCAGAAAAACCTCGTTTCCCATCAGGAGCGCAGCCTACTTTGGTTTCGGCTGAAGGGGCTTGGAGTTGTAAGAATCAGACGTTCAAGGTGGATTGGTTGAGATTTTACCGGGGCAGAGGTGGTGAGCTGGAAGTTGAACACTAGATTGATTTTCGTGTGGGTTTTTTTTTCAAGAATTCTAGGTTCCTAGGTATAAAGCTCATACTACATCACAGAAGACAAACGTCTAGGAGGAAGGAACGCAACAAAAACATATCTCAAAGGTCACAGTGCAGACGTCGCGACTCCCCTTTGTCGAACGTTGCTCTGTAAATGATAAAATATGCCAATCGGAGTGCCGTCCGGGAATTTCACGGCAGAAAACTGTCTGCACCCCTGTGTCCTAGTGATGTATTTCGTGGATGTCAGATCTTCTGTTCTTTCTAGACTTTTCCGATAGTTTCAAATGCAAGAAAAACTAATGGGAACTTGAATTCGTTACTGGTCTCTGGCATGAGAAACTACTGAGGTTCGTAGCGTGGGAAAACCAACAATATATCGGAGCGATATGATTACTTTCTCAAGAACCAACTTGTTAAGCTGAGTAAACCATATTTTCCCAGGTAGCGATATGGTAAGCTATGGCTTTACTTGGGAGATGTGATTAGCTGGAGGAACCTACATAAGCATTTCCCCATGCGTTCAGGAATTATTCCAATTCGGATAAGAGATAAGGAAATAAGTGTAGAAAAGAAAAAGAAATGGATGAAAATGCACGAGAAATACACTCTGGACGATTTTCCATAGGTTTCACGGGTATACGCACGTGCAACAGAGCACCTCATCTTTCCACTAGTTTTAGTAATCCTCAAGCTAATTTTACCACTCAGGGTTGAAAACGGTTAATGAGAGACCTGAAATCAGAATTATACGTAAGCTGTTGGTGATGGTGAGGTCAAAGACCATCGGCTAAATGTGTACTGTTTCCAGCGAGAAATGGAAGAGATCTGAAAGATCGGAGTCTGGGAGCGATTTCATTTTCCATATATTCGGGTTATTAACGAATGAACTTCCCCTAGGATGGATTCTTCTCCTAGTTTGAACTATAACATGGCCGAGGAGTGCTGGACTATAGAAATATCCTCGTGTCAAAAAAGCATAGTTGATGAGGTAATTAGACATTCCGGTGGGGTAACTATGTATTATTTTCCTGGGTCAGTCCACCACTCAGCTGAACAGCCGCAGCCGTAGAATCTGAAAATATTCGCGGAATTCGCGTCGTTCACGAGATTTGGGGCGTTTTCAGAAAACTTTTCTGAGAATGAGTAGTTTTGCAAAAATGATAGGGCCTTCAGATTTAGAGCAGTGCTCTTCACGTGTTTGTACCCATTCCCCTTTGATATCTTTGACCCGATATCCTGAATGCCATAACGACGACCAACCGCTCTATCCACTAAGCTATTCGTACACGTCTTAGGACTTCGCGCGATCCACCCAGAGACCAGCTTTTTCGCCTACTTCAGAAAATTTATGCAAGACGTTGCCGGATGCCTTCCTGGACTATCGGATGGAGATCCTGGGGGACGTCGTGCAGCGAACCTCGAACACTGTATCGCAGAAACTGCATGGCAGAAACTGCGCCTAACTTTGGATCCCCAACGGAGTGGAACCAGCGATAGGGACGGATTGCAATCCGCCGCTCTAACCACTGAGCCATCCGGGCTACTTTCTGAGCGGTGTTTGTTAGATAAGACGTCCGAGCAGACCGCGCTATCCACCCACGAACCAACCGTTTTGTCAATCCACGCAAAACATAACCGCAGCTCTCAGGACATAGTCTGACAGGTGGGAAATCCACTCAATCTTCGGGTATATGTAATTTTTGAGAGATAGCTATGAGTAGCAAAATCCTGGAAAAAGTGGAATGAGCTGAATTACTGCAGATTAAGTGCGTAGGAATCATTTTTATGGTGATGAAGCTCAGAAGATCAAAATTTGGAACTAGAATTCACTAGAAAAGTAAGAGCTGCTATTTCCGCTCCAAAGGCAATAACAGCATAGTTTTCGAGTATTTTTCGACTTTAACGGCGCCAATTTCAGGAACTAGTGCAGAAGTCTGTAAGGTATTATTTGTGTTGCACCGTATTTCTATAGGAAATGAAGCTAATTACGCAAATATTGGTGCAAAGGGGCGTAGAACATGGGGGCGTCTCAAGCTGCAAAAGCATAATAAAAGTTGCATAAGCCAGTATGCACTTTTTGCAAGGGCCTCAGCAGAGTGAATTTAGCTGGAGCGTCTTTCAGAGATGTCGTTTACTTTCGACGTGGAAAAAAGCGACACTTCCTTTAGAAGCACTTGCTACTGAGAACATCCTATCCGTGTTTTGGGGCATGTCGATGGAACCGCGGCAGCCAGAACGGGCACAATCCAACGAAAATTTCTTGTCTTTGACAAAGGAAGCTTTGATAATCTTTTGCAATATTTGGCTAGAAGTTCACCTCTCAAAATGACGTAATAAAGGCGGAAGGCCAAGTGTCATCAGAAAAAAAGAACGCATAAATGGAGAAAACCTATATCGAATACCGGAAAAACAAGACGACTATTTGAAGTACTTGTTAAATCAGCTGCTTTCTCCACTACTTATGCTCTACATCCTACTCGAACGTTTTATTTTTGATTAATTATACTTTCATCCCTGAGGCTCATTCGTATTTCTTTCTTATTTGGATTTATTTGGGATCTTAGCAGATGCATTTATTTCGGGGAAGCTTTCGGCAACTAATGCCTTCGTCAGTCCTTAACAATAACAAATATTACAATATCATCAAATGCGTCACAATGGTCAGACAAGTAAATCTACCATGTGGCAAGACAACAACGGTGGTTCTGATAATATTCTGATATATCGTTTTAATTTTGTAAACTACTTGGCTCTTGGGTGGATAGCTAAAAATGTACTACTCGTCGTCATTGCTTCATTTCTAGGACTTTGGATAAGAAAGAATTCAAATGTTTGTCTTCTTGTGTTTTTCCTATGTACATTAGTGCGGCTCTAGCTTGGAATGGAGTAATAGCAAATAGAAGCAGTTTCAGCTGCCATCTGGATAAGGGATAGGGAAGAAACAGCACTAAACTAGCTTCAAGATGGCTAAAAACTGCCCTGTCGGTCGAAATTAGTACACTGAAATTCTGCTTCCTGTTCCTAGAAAATCTTTTCTGAAAGACCTCGGATTTGCTTACTGAATGAAAAACCTCACCGTGTCGCGCTCGGCCATCAGAGCTACACTATTCGAGATTTATCCGGAGACGAAACAGCGCTCCTGGAAAGACCTAGACTTGACATGGAGCGCACACTGGAACCAGGAACGAAAGGGTAATTGTAACTGGGAGAGAACCCATGTCCAAAGAGTCATTCCTATTCTCCGCTGTTGTTCACATGGTCAGCACGTGGCGAAAACGTACTGCAAGAGTGAACAGGTACATTTACAGGCCGTTTTGCCTAGATGTCCAATCAAAACGCATTTTGCTTATGTGGCTGGCTTGGAGTGGCCACCAATCAGTTTGTCGTGTGTATGTTGCCTTAGATTGAACAGAATTTTTCTTCAAACAGCGTAGTTATTCCATGGGAATCGAGAAGAAAAATCAAGGACATGATAGAGAAAAACCATCCTTTGCAATGACTTTGTAGCATGAAGATGATATTTTACCACGAAATGTTACCTGCCGCAAAAAAATTCAATTTCACCTAACATTGTTGAATGAATGCACGAAAATGGCAGCCAACACAGGAAATCTATTAGGCGACAGCTGAATCAGGAAACTGAGTGTTTTCCCGAGAACTGCAAGGTAATTCCCAAATGCATGCTATTTCTCTCGGCCCTTTGCAGAGCACCGCAACGGCGATTAGTTTGATTATGCAATTTCTAGAACGGTTTTCCCCAGAAATCCGACAACGAGCACAGGCAAAAGTCGTAAATAAGTCTGCTTCTAGCATAACTACAAATGAACCCATGCAGCGTTGGATAATTTTGTAAAAATTCTCGATAGACCCTTGTGGTGCAACTGTAACAAAATTGAATATCACGAAGACATAAGCTGTCTTTTTCAGACGTTGGGAAAAATGGCCTCATCCAGATGCAGCTAAGGGATCCTAATAGAATAAGGAATAAAAAGATGGAGAGAGCAGCAAACCTGCGAGCAGCACGTATGTCTTTTTATACTACTTGCAGAGGGAAAGAGTGCTCGACAGGAAGGGAAAATGGAGAGAATTGTGATGATACTCCTTTCATTTTGTCCAGGTGCGACATGTTTGGTACAGCATATGTGCAAAGAAATTGGTTTCAAGAACTTAATGTCACGTGAGAGTATTCTTTATATATTTCTAAATAATTTATTCATCTAATCATCATTATACGTGAAGGCAAGGAACCTTTACAACATCACAAATTAGTAACGGAAACAAGAAGGAGACGAATCCAGACACAGAGAAGAATAGCCTTGCCTTGGAACAAATTGAGCTTGCGGTGAAAAACATAAAATTCTATCAACCTAGGGCCGGCAAGGAAAGCGTATTTTCCATGGAAAATGAATGAGGAGCGCGTAGGAGAGGGAAGTGAAGACTCCAACGAGCTAGCAGCAAAGAAATATAGGGAGAACAATTTTGCCGTTCCAGGACTGCTCAAGCGAATGATATAGGCAAGCAGCTTTTCGAAATGAAAAAAATCCTGCCGATTGGTTTGCTTAGAAGCGGGGGGGGGGGGCCTTAACGTAGGCTTAAAAATAGGGATATAGACCCTTAGCAGAGCTGCGACCTGTCGCTATTGTGACTCCGGTTTTCAGGTAATGTGCAGACATCAATCGTCTTGGAAAACCCCCAAGAAGAATGCACCAGAAATTGAGGACCAACGGATACAGGCTGCCTAGCAGGAGATTCTGGTTCTGCCAAAATCCTCGGAACATCTGTTCCAAGGAGGTTCGACCTTTGGAAGTTCTGATTTGCCTCAATTCTCGTGATGAGTTGTCAGCACTACGTCCACATTTCCGCACGTAGCGAAAGCTGAAGGCTCATTTTTCTTTCCAAGTCTGATGATAGCTACTATAGAGCGAGTCAAAGCGAGGAGTCGGAGGGGAGAGCCAGATGCAGAAAAACTGTCTGAGTCTTCGCTGGAAAAGTCGACAGGATAGGACATATTTCTGCTGAAAAGCCTGGACAGCTGGCGTACAGCCGGAACTTCAATCATTCTGGCATTCTCAGAATGTATCGCGCACACTTTCAGAGAGTTTTTTGAAGCATTATGAGAGTCAAATCGCAAAATGGGATGGGGCAGGGTCTTAGTGGATCAGAGTAGTGCGAAGGTACAACTCATTGTTTTTACTAACATCATTATTGAAAGTAATCATAATAGTAGTGAAGTACACAGCTGTTCCATCTAACAAACTTTGCTGGCACAACATAATAGCGCAATACGGAAATGTTAATGCATCTCCTATATCTGTAGACAACTTTAATAATACAAAGTAATGTAGCAGTCATCGTACTAGTAATAGTAGTAACAGTGATATAATAACACCTGAAGGGAAATAGCCGATCGAGAATCTTTCTAAGGGACCTACATATAATTAAAATCTACCTATCGAGGCGAACCATGGTACCTCTAGATGAGGTCGCAGCTTCAACTGCAGACAGTAAAGCCCTAATTTCCCGTAATTGAGTTAACACTGAATTAAGGACGTCAATGAATAGTACATTCGTTTGTACCCTACAACCTCCTATTTAATAGGAGAAGAACGTCGAATTTGCTCAAACCTATTAAGCAGTAACCTCGGTTCTTTATTTCTGAGAGTTTCATTTTGTCTTTAACGAGTTTATCGTTCTAGTTCAGACAATTCTGGATTCTATATCGGAGAAGAGTTCAGTTTCCACTTTCTTTCCACTCCTCTCCCTCACCCATATCTGCGTAAGCCGCTGCAACAAAGGATTCCATTTTTCTAAAAAGCTTAGTACGTAGCTCGTCAGATGCATTGGACTGAAGGTTTTTGTGATTTCCCCGTTTTCTCGTTGTACTGATCTTTTCTTGATTGTTTTTTATTTTTCCTTTTTTATCACATGCTTGGCAAATGATAAAAAATCAACAAGAAAATAAAAAAAATGTAGTAAGTCCTAAGTCAGTGAAGAATTGTGGAACCTTCTGTTTTGAACACATTTGCAGAGATAATTCAGAGTTTTGTCAGATGAAAATTTCCCCGAATTCAAGTGAGCAAGGAGGAAATGGACTGTGTTCGACGTCAGCGGCCAATAGTACAATATACACAAAAAAAGGTAAGAAGGAAATTGATCCAGAATTTAATAACAAAGTGGAAGTCCGATAACGAAACCGCACCAGTGAAAAAGCTAAATATCATTCCGAGTATAAATGTTTAGCACATTTGTTACCACTGGAAACAAATTCTCACATATAGAGAGAAATGGTGGCGGGAACCTTGTTTGTTAAAAAAAGCCACAATCTCATTTCAAGAGAAGGAAGGGTGTTCCTACCAGCTGCAGCTAATCCCAGAGCTGGTTCACATGTCGTCAACCTGGGATGGCAGCTCAGTGACGAATCTCAGATCTAGCATGTCCATACTTGGGTAATCGCATGTTTACCTAAGTCCAAGCTAAAAGGTATATGCGCCTTCTGCTACAGTGCTCGGTGGATGCAGGCGGATTTTTGCACCCGCGACGCATCCGCACACGTCCGCAAAGCACGCATCTCGACTGACCGACCGTTGCACTGGTTAACTGTTTTACCTGGGCCTCAGCCGGCAAGATGAGCACCTCATGGCTCGCCTAGTCTCTGCCGAAGCGGAGATACTACTGACCTTTGATGCCCAACTACCAGCTTATATACATACTTCTACCAGGGGTCGGGGAGAAGAACGCTGGTCCAACGACATCACAGTTCATCGGGTCAGCAACAATTCCTCTGAGCGCATCCGAAATAAGGGATGTGCTGCTCCTAGCAGTTGCAATGCAACAGCTCATCACCATACAGTCATGTCTGCCTTCCATTTATTGGGAGTATGGCTCAGCATGATCTGCTCGTTTTGCTTTATCAAGGTATCAGAACATGTCAAAACTCCAAACATGAAAATGAGCTGGAACTGTCTCTCCACGTCCAGAAAATGATAAGTGCTTGGCACAATATTGAAAATTTACCCGAATGCACTACAATGCTCATGGCTATATTTGACAACAAATCCCAAGCGATTGCGAGAAACCCTGTCCCACATCAGTTACGTAGTTTACCTTTCTGTGAGTGCTCATTGAAAAAGGACAGGAATATCTAGAGATGAAAGACCAGATCACTGCTGTGAAAACCGTTATTCCCACAGGAGACCTAATCAAGTGAAGGTCATTTATGAAGTATCATTAGCTTTCACTTCAATCTCTACTTATGTCACGTTGAAATCCTGTCAAGAATCACATGAATTGGGTGATGAGGAGTACATACCACGAAAGCCGAATATCTAGTAAATAAACCACAGAGATTCGTGCTAGGAAATAGAAATAGAACAGGAAGAGGTGAAGAGGGGACGTGCGTAACTTGCTGGAAAAGGCCAGCGCTGCAGGACTTGTTCTTCCTATCGACCATAGCTTAATCCTATTGTGGTGCCATGTAAATCTGCCTTTAAATCATCCCTCATCTATGTCGCTGTAAGGGCTCACCTCAATGAGTTCAGTAGATGAGTTAGCGAAGAAAGCGCTCAAAAATGTCTATCCTGAAGGGAAACATCAGACCAGAGACCATGTTATGATTTCTCGATCGCAAATGAGAGAAAATGCTGGAAGCCGAGCATTAAAAGAGCAGTATACAGTTGGTTGACAGCAGCTTAACGTTTTTTCTGAGAAGTGTTTATCTTAAGGTGCTGCTATGGCGCTTCCTGGAGCTTTGTTTCGTTGCCAGACGTTCCTGTGTCCTCTAAGTCTATTCTAAATCCAGCTGGGTCCTGAACATAGGGCATGAGTAACGAGACACGAGTCTCAATGGCTTAGAGAAAAGCAAGGGCAGTGCTGAGGCTTAGTAGGGAAGCATTTCCATTGATATAGCGATTATTGGACACATTTACTATGACGTAGATGCACTTACGCTGAGTTATGAAAATTTCGCTCCTAGCTTCGAATTCATGGAATGCTATTTCAGGATATGAGCATTCTATGACGCTGTCATAATTAATGCACACATTTGCAAAAATATTCTCTGGGAACAGGTTCTTATACGAAGCATTCGTACAGCTCTGCTCATTTAAGAAGTCCAAGGTTTTCCGTCACATTGGGGCATGAGGGGCACTGAACAGTTGCCAAAAAAGCTGCGCATTGCTAGTGATTTCTCACGACTATTTTGTGTCATCCCTATTGGGAGGTTTTTTGCGAGTTTTTGAGGATTTCTGCTGCTCACGAAGAGAAATGTTGGGGGTACATAGACGGACTGGGACCAATATATTACTTTTACTATTTACTATTTTACTATTACTTTTCGGGTTTCATAATACTCTCTTCGGGTGGGATCAGAGCCTCACAAAATTTACGCTGCAATCACTGCACACCATTTCTGCTATACTATTCTTCCACTGAGAAAAAATTTCTCTAGAGTTTCTGGATTTGTCATCTCTCAGAGAACAAGGAGAGAGAATCGGACTCTGGTTTTTGTTAACCTCTTGAAGGTGCCATTTTCTGATGCAGTCAATAACTGGTTGTGCTAAAATGTTGTTATATCTGTTGCTATCCTGGATTTCCCTCCTCTAGACACGAGGATGACGTGCTCATGCGATCATTCACCAATTTCCACAGCCATCTGCATTGGCTGCATTAGAATGCAGTGACCAAACTTACTATGCACTCTTTTCAGCGAATAACGTGAGGCATACCAAGAGCAACATTTTGGGTCTTCTAAACTACGAACGAAATAAAAAAAAATTTAGTAAACTTGAGAACAGACTATTACGAAAACCTGTGCAAGCTGAGCACTCTGGTGGTGATCAACGAAAGCGACGTGGGTGGTCGCCAATTTGTGGACCGACCCATCAGGAGCACGCCCCTTGATCCAATGATTGTTTTTTCTTTCTTTTTTCCTTGTGTGATTGCCCAGTGCAATTTTCCTCTCTTCAATTAAGATCCTATAGCTATATGAAACCTTATTGATACTCATGATCTTACTTGTTTATATTATATGTTTGATCGATAGGTAAGGGAAAACTGTCACTCAGGAGTCGATCACGCGGTCATTAATGAACTAACCTTATTCTCGTCTATACATCATTACCACCTGCAGTATCTCCATTTCATGAAATTGACAGTTGAGATGGCCTTCACACAGGATAGGCTATTCCGTCCGCTTTTTTATGGTACGTTTGCGCAAGAACGAGCACTCCATTATTCATGTTTGGACTATATTTGATTACTTTTTCAAACAGGCATAAATGCATCGAGCTAGTTTACGAAAACTTCGTCCTCAGGCCTTGAGTTGGGTATGCTTGGCATGTTTTCGTACTTTCTGGGTTTTTGATCGATTGCTTCCCGTCGGAAAATGGGGTTGCAAAATTATCGAAGTTGCCTGATTTCTTCTGCGGTTTTCTCATAAACGCGCAGAGATGATATTATAAACATCAACTGTCTCAGAGGTCAATTACTCTT
The DNA here is from genome assembly GCA_000688135.1 of Ancylostoma ceylanicum. NCBI lineage: Eukaryota > Metazoa > Nematoda > Chromadorea > Rhabditida > Ancylostomatidae > Ancylostoma > Ancylostoma ceylanicum. The sequence goes on from JARK01001581.1 coordinate 253,542, forward strand.
TGCGTTCCTTCAATATTCTACGATTTACCCTCCGAAGTAATTGTTCGAGTCACAACCACAACATTCGAGACCATTTCTGAGACATGTCTTCGAAGACGTTAACGTTAACTTTGGCGAACACATCGGTGACTATAACGGTGGACTCACTGTGGAGTCGTGGTAGACCCGTGGAGGACTCACAAGTGTTGCTAGAATCATCCGTGGTTGTAAGTGAACACAACCAGTATACCCCCGGATGTGTTGACTTTCCGTCTCACCTTGACTACTGGATGTGTCCAGTTCTATTTCTTAGTTCGAATGCAAAGGCAGCAGTAGCCTTCGAAGCACTAGAAGCTTCGTATTTCACAAAAAAAATCACCTCCTGCAACGGTCCCCCTCATCACAAGAGAAAATGGAATTGAGTGGACTCTTCGAATTTTTTTCGAACAGTTCCGGGGAAAACAGCTATAGAGGCATGTATTCCTAGACCACCCACGTAGAAACGCGAATACATCAAATGTTCAACAAATCACTCGAGCAGAGATGCAAAAACGTTGAGAGTTATTAGCAGTCGTGCACTTTTAACAAAATGTTGAAACAATTTCAATTTATGACATTTACCCAAGCCTTTTCACTATTTAATGCTCGCAAAATTGCACGAACTATGTGCACAAGAAGAGATGCCGTATGCAGGCAGCCAATTTGAAAATGATGATGCTTCGATACATAGTGCTGATGTACTCTACGAATGAGAAGAACAATTTGCAGAACATATTAGTTTTTGAAGGATGTTGAAAAGGTCAAGAGAATTTGTACCGTAGTGCCTTGAAGGACTGCAGACGGGAAAAAAGTTGTGGTCGAGTTGTTTTGTAGGACGACACTTAGGAAATGTCTTCCTTTTGTGGAGATTTGTGGTCGTCTGGTGTTATTCTCTTCACTACTACGGCTAGATAAATTATGAAATGAAGGACAAAGATGCACATACTATATTGTGGATAGTCTAGTGGATGAATAGACCAGAGCTTTGTTGAAGGGATAAGTGTTTGTGAGTAAAGTCATCATCTTGCTTGCTTATTGCCATATTTTTGTTGGGCTAATGAGAACCAGATGTTAGCAAGTGCTAAGAACCCAAGCTCTTATTGCACCTGCAGAACAGCTCAAAGGAATAAAAGGACTGTAGCTCCTTTCCAGAGAATATTTCTTTTAACAAAATTCAATTTTCCATTTGACATCCACTAATACGGGTTGGTCTCAATAGCCCACAGAGAATTGATGGATGACAGAGAGGTAAAGAGATGGATGAGTGAGACAAGTAGATGGCAACTGTTACCCAGTTGAACAATGATTCATACATGGCTTTTTTCAGGGATGCCTAGACTGCATATTTTCGGACTTCGTGAAGCCTTATTATGTAACTCGGGCTACAGTTACGTATCACAGTCAAACCACGTCAACATATGTAAATGGGGTGTTTATGGCAAAGTCTGAGAGGTGTAATCAGAACCCATTGATCAGATGCTGAGATTTCTTAACGACTTCTTATTTGGAATAAGTATTTATGCACAAAGGGTCGTGAGCGAAAATATTTTTCAAACTGCCGCTAAAAAAAGTTGCTGAATTGGAAGATGCCTGATCAAGAGGAGCAAAATTAGCAAAGAAGCCACTGCTACAAGAAATCTGAAGGAAAGATTTCTGATGCGTACGTAATCTTGATGGAGAAGCAAAGAAGAAGATTGTGTTGCTTCAGATAGGAAAACTGTCGTCTAGTAACGGCTGGAAAAGAAAAAAGGAAAGGATATCCCGTGTACATGTAGGCTTGTGGAAAGCAAGGAGATGGGATAACGGATCTGTGAAAAAAGTGAGCACAGAACGATGGCGCGACATTTATGTAAGTGTTCTTTAGAGCCGTTAAAAGGTTAGTATTATGTAAAGCATCGTACCACTTGCTGCAGTGCTAATACTCGACATCAAGTATATCCCCATGAAGTTTTCGTTTTGATGGACTTTTATGATAACTCACTTCTGGAAGTAGTAAAGTAGCGGAATACGTCTATTAATTTCTGAACCTACTATCCACAAAGAGGACTGCCGCCAAGGCTACTTTTAGCGAATATTGAACCGGTGGGGAACATAAACCGAAGGAATTCAACCAGGCTTGGAATGAATAGAAAGGCTCCATTATATTCGAGAAAACTTGACAATATAGAGCATGTCTCGGACGTCTAAAGCCGACCACATCCGTCTTACAGTGGTGACACGCCTTATTCATAAAGATTGTACGGGAATCAATGGTCAGTCTCCTGAAACGTGTAGAAAAGCTAGTGCACATGTGCAACGAGAAGCAGGGAAGCATCCAGTCCCTTCACTTCAACTGCTAGGAGAAAGAGAAAAGAAAGAGAGATCTTTGCTGCTTGACCGGCATTTTCCACTAGCACCTATAGCATAAAGGGCAATGCCATTCGGAGGGTTGATTACCAAGCTCGCATTAGTTAGAGTTAATTCACTCATTTCTGAGGTGGTAACACACATGGATAGCAACAGGGATAGGTTAGGTTTATAACTACATAGTTGATCTCTGCTCACTCAGTATCCAGTATATTTTTATTGGAAAAAGAACAGAAATCAGGTCTTATTTGACCTTTTTCTGGATTATTTGTGCATCTCAACTCCTCTGTGAGCACTTAAAAATTTGAAATAGAGCACTAACCAATTCTTCTTCGTCAAGCTCTCCTAACAAAACCCACACCTTTTGCGAACAGAAATGCCTAAAGCCAATCCTCCCGAGTCAGTAATCCCGGAAATGGCTCAGCTGACTGGGCAAATGGAATGGTATCAGCGTCGGTTGTCATTCATCCCCCTCCCCCTCTCCCTAGCCTCTCTTCTCGAATTGTATAGCCCTTCACTCAATTTCAAAAAGGCTCTAAGAACCCATCACGTCCACGTGGATTTACATCGATCTACATAGATATGAACCTATAAACCCATTCAAAATGGCTCCAGGCCAAAAGATTTTCATAATGAGGGCAGAATAAATAGCGCACTCCAAGAGGATTCTAGAAGGTTAACTCCTGGTACATTGTCCTTTGGTTCGAAGCCCATCCTAAAGGAACACAAAGTAGCAACAACAAAACGCATCAGATCCACAATTAATACGTATCCCATTCCATAATTCATAAGGGTCATGTAACCTCAACTCATCGACAGCGATAGATGAGCAATTTATCAGATTCCACTTCCAGCATCACTAGCTAAGCACAAGACCAAATGAAAATCGTAAATCATATGACGAAGGTGAAGCGTCGCAATACGGATTCGGAGGGAGCTAATCACGTCAAAACAAAGGACCTCTAAGCTCTAGGGTTTCCTTTCGTTAAATAGATATTTATTACGACTGATTAAGGCAATCGTAAGAGAATATTACTAGAGCAACAAGGGACTGGCCGAGAAAACGCATTCACTTTGTAGGGTGATAAGAGGTGTGAAAAAGAGGAAGATGAATACTCAAACGAGCCATGTAGCAGATGTAATAAGAGAAGTAGAGAGCAATATTTCATCTCACCCTTACAATATTATTCCAGTTCCTGAACCAATAAATAGAACCGAAGTCCTCTTTTATTATTTAATGATCGAGCATTCAAGCAAACGCTTGTTCTGAGCACTCTAATTTATTCAGAGTAAACTCGCTAACCACTAAAGAAGCCGAAACTTCAGTAGAAAACCAGCAAATAGTCGCAACAGCGATTAACGCCAAAGGCGAACCACTGCATGCGACTCAGATCCAACTACGAGCTTTTTAACCGCAGCAATGACGATTTACACTAGTGGAGCTGGAATTACCGCGACTGCTGGCACCAGACTTGCCCTCCAATTGATCCTCGAAAAGAGGTTTATGATCAACTCATTGAAATGACCGTTCCATAGGAATGGTCTTTTTATTTTTAGTCACTATCTCATCTCTTCAAGAGTGGGTAAGTTACGCGCCTGCTGCCTTCCCTGGATGTGGTAACCGTTTCTAAGGCTCCCTCTCCGGAGTCGAACCCTTATTCTCCGTTAACCGTTATAACCATGGTAGACTAATAGATTACCATCAGTTTGATAGGACAGACACTTTTTCGGAATATCGGCGGACAAGCCGCCGATATGCAGCGTTATTTAGAGCCAGCAAACTACACCCGAAGGTGATTGATTTGTTCTAATAATTGCACTCTTTCGAAAGTCAGGGTTTATCCGCATGTATTAGCTCCAGAATTGCCGCAGTTATCCAAAAGGACTTTCCGAATAAGTGACATCTGCTCTAATGAGCCGTTCGCAGTTTCTCTTTAGATGAACTCGACATGCATGGCTTAATCTTTAAACTGAGCATATAGCGCTGACAGAACCAATCAAGTATTTGACGCAATTGAGGACCCCCATACGACGATTCACTGTGAGCCACCAGTGAACGAATCGCGGGAGCAGCAATATTCGATAACTGAAGTTGGCTGGACCACCCACGCGGAAACACCTGGACGACCACACAGAAACATCAGTGGTTGCTTCCATTCGCTTGTAGTTTTGCAAAACGCCAATAAACGACCGAGAAAAGCAAATTCGCACACGACGACACCAGTTTGCAAGGAACGTTGAGATTTCAGAAAAGTTTCTAGCAAATCTAAGAAAATTTCATCTCCTCCTTACTGGGTTAATGAGCGCGTGTGGCGCAGTGGTAAGAGGCTCGCTGTGCACGCACACGGTCGATGGTTCGATCGCGCCCACGGCCAACCAAGCCGTCCCTCCCTCCGGGGTCGGCAAAATGGTACCAGAGGAGTCTGGGAGGATGAAACACTGACTTGGTTCATCGGATTCTACCCGCAAGTCATTGTATAGGGCACATACGCATTCAACGCCTCTACGATGATGAGATGAAGTCGAATGCGTAGCGAGTCCCACTCGACGGGATTGATCAGCGCCGACCACTTTATCCTTCATCCTTTAGAGAGCAATATCGACAGTTCAGTACTGCTCACGATTCAGCTTTTTCGGGAACATGGGGAGAGTACAACAAGGGCTAAAAGGGGAACTGGTAGATGTGTGCGCGTAGCGTAATGGTTAGAGCAGTTGTTCGCCGCTTTGGTGACCAGGGTTCCCGCCCGGTTCCTCAGTTTTCCAGATACTATGCTGCCTACCAGTTCGACCACTGCACTTATATAACAAAGAGCCGCTCAAAAAGTGGTCCGGATCACTCTGTGGTTAGAGCGGCGGATTGCAATCCCATGCTATTCCTGGTTCCAATCCGTTGGAGATTCGAAGTTAAGCGCAGATTCTGCTCTGCAGTTTCTGCGATGCAGTGTTCGGGGTTCACTGCACGACGTCCTCCAGGATCTCCAGCGGGTAGTCCAGGAAGGCCTCCGGTAACGTTTTGCATAAATTTCCGAAATTGACGATGCAAACACTTCATTGATGAGGGTTAGTTAGATAAGTTCAAAAGAATTCGTACGCCAAAAAATTTTAAAACACTTATGAATTGAAGAGAGGACATGAATATGTCAGTGAAATGATAGTCATTAGCTTTGGAGCGGTATGGTTGATTTTTCATCCAAGAATTCCTACGCACTTGCTTCCATCAATTATCCACTGCTCGTGAGTGCGCATCAATCATTTGTTTTTAGCACTCTAGGTCTGTCGAATGATTGATCAAACAAACACATAATGGAGTCTTTGACAACAATTTATTTCAATTGGCTCATTATAGTGTTAAGTAAGCACTTTCTGTAATACTACTGCTTAAATGTCGCTCATTTTCGGAGTTGATTTGCTTTTCGGCAAAATCTGAGCGCTCCCGACCTCGAGTTTTAATATTTATTTGGAGGAACTTGCACACCATATTTCATATTTTTGTGTAATTTACAATAAATAACAGTATAATAATATAATAAAACATGGTATACTAATCGCACAGCGTTTGCTTTAGTAGCGAATGAAGGTGGATGGAAAAACAGTAGAAGATTTAGAACAAAATATTGGTGAATTATCGACAATAAAAAGACTGAGAACGGAGCTGCTGCAAACATGGCAGAAACCAAGCAAATCGGTAAGGGAAACTTTCCTCGTAATAGGTATTCTAACTTGCTGTTTAATTAAAAATTAATTTGACCAGAACGGCTCTGAAGGAGTGACACCGACTACCGAAGCAGTCATCGATGCCGAACGTCTCTTCCATCCATTTGTCTCTTTTTTGAATTGCACCAGGAAGTAATGGAACGATGCGGTTAGCAATTTGTCGGGTGCGCTGCGCGTTCTAAATTCCTGGCAATAAATTAACCAGTAATCATCCCATTTCTATGCTTTTCATGTCAGAGCACAGCTGCACTTGTAAGCATAAGGTAGCACAGAGCATGCTTCCGAAGACCATCCACAATTTCGGAAGGGATTTGCTACTTACAGCAGCTAGCTGCAAAATGTGGGTGCTTATGGATCAGTTTCAGGATAACCATGCGTTTTCAGCTTGAAAATTCTTTTTCACCAAGATTACATACATACTCGTTCAGCATTCAGAAAACTTCATAATTCACTTTGTATACTTCATTCATATACTTACGTTTCAATAAATTCTTCAAATATTTTCTCAGACTGAACAGTGGACACTGGCTTCCAAGAGGCATAAGGATAGATCCAGAGCAGAAGTGCGCAGCTATGTGCATATGTAAATGCTAGGGATGACTTACTGCGGTTATTCTTGGTAGTATAAGTGCTCAACCACATCCACTTCCTTAATCTTCCTGGAAAATCAAATGAAAGGAAGATTTCCTGATGAAACGTATGCACTAACAACGTCCTATGTCGTGCAGGTACCGCTTGCAGGTCTCATGCTCCGCTCGCGTTCACATAATTTTTGCTTTGAAGGATATAGCGAGTCAATCACTAGATGGATAAGTCCTGGGAAATAAGTCCTCCTAAACATTTCATGCCCAAGAATTTACAGATGCTCACTGTATGATACTAGGGTTTCTTTCCACTTGAATCACTGCGAGGAAACCATTGCTATGCAGTATTATTAAGTGTTGGATGAATTTTACGATTTACCAGTAGTTCAAACAAGATCGTAAAATAGATGCTTTTTCGAAACATAGCAGAGCAACAGATATGGAACCCATCATCCAGGAAAAATGCAGTCTTAAAATACCGCACAGAAACACGGAAGATGAGAATCTCCTTGAGAGAACGACGTCGCACTGATTATATCCGGCTGTTTCATGCCGGCAACGCAATGATTCACTAACTGGTAATTTCTAAAACACTAAGCTCAGCGCAGATTTAGGAGCGGTTAAGTAGTTCTATCCTATTCAAGAATGACGCAGAACAAGTATGACTAATCACTGAGTTGCCATCTGTCTACTTCCTAGTAAGCCCTATGATAGGCTGTGGATGCTTAACTGGAGGAATTCAAAGTTGTTTTCTCGTGTAACCTGAGAGCAACATTTGTGTGGAAAACAAGTCGTGAATCACGACATCTACAATGTCGCACGCTATTCAAGTGTTTATACGTGGATGCGCTCACATTACCAGCAATAAAAGTTGTTGAGATGCGTTGATGCCATGGGATTTATTAGTGCTGGAACGTTACGAGTATTGTTGTTGTTGTTTTGCGACAACTGCTAAATAATGCACATTATTCTAGGTTCCTATTGCTTGGAGGAAAAGGTGCAGCTTCAAAGAATCCCCTCACAGAAAAGTAGGTGGCCAAATGAAACCAGAAGTGGGTAGGGGGTAATACCACAGTTATGGAGAGAACAACAAAATTTCTACAATAGATCAAATCCCGAGTATTCATACCTCTTGATTGCAAATTAAAATGAGAGCCAGATAAGTTGCAGCTGGTTAACACACATAATTACGCCCTTGTTTTTTCTTGTGCTTCGGTGGATCCTAAGGCTTGTAGGTAGTCGTGATCACCCCAAACATTCAGCTCATTCGGAGGAATACCTGCTCTATTCCCATATGTGTAGGACACGTAGCAAGAACGGAGGAATTAGCTTTCCAAGGCGAAGAAAAGTAGCTTTGACAACAGCACAGTTACACTAAGTGCCCAACCCCGAGCAAATCCGGTGCGGTATATAATATTCTGCCCGTATAATACTCTGCCCAACAGAATATTACTGTCGTAAAGTTCTGCCCGGCACGTGAAATTATTACTGACAAAGCACCACGCATGGGAAACTCCACCTACTGATGTCCGGTTGTCAATTAAGGTACGTAACTGAGTTGCACAACCCCAGAAAAGAAACGAATACACAGATCAGCTTCACTCCTTTAGGAAAAAATGGGAAAATAACATTAATGGCGACGAGGATCAGGGGCAATTTAAGGAAAATGATAAAGCAATGCATCCATAGGTGGGGTTTCACATGAGTACTTCGTTGCCGGTAGAAATTTCTCACGATGAGCTAGGTTTCGCAAGCGCACATAGTGCGTGCTGTGCGGAGAATTTGGCATAGTGGACAGAATTTTATACGGGCAGAATATTAAATACGACACCGGATCTGCTCCTGGAAATACATGTGCTACCTGCGCAGGAATTGCACGAGAATAAGTTGCATACTTTGCCCTTCAGAGCTTCTTCATCCAGCTAGATAGGGTGTACTGGACACAGGTCCCGTAGTTCACGGGTCATCTCGGAGTTTTCTTCATATTTAGGTGCGCATCCAATCACACCAGAGCCATGGTGACCTCAAAAAATCCTCCTCAAAATGCGACCCACACCCGTTTCCGAGAGGTTCTGGCTCCTGATCCAGTCTCTTTGTGAGATGAGGCGTCTCTATCACATTTCTCATCCAACGATTTCAGTTGCCTCAAGCCCTTTTCAGTGTGAGTGATGGTCTCGTGAAGCTGATTCCTGCATTCAACTGCATCTCCTGGATTACTCTAGCAGAGAATGTGTACTGACATCCCTTACCTCATTGCTAACAAAAAGACTTGTCCATTACCAGCTTCCTTCGAAATGATGCCCTATCCACGTGCATCCGTTATTATCTAGTTATTCTAGTTATTTCTGTCACTGTTTATTTACCAGTTCTACGCATCAAAGATCACATTGTAACCACTCATGAAGGAGCAGTGTCAAAGATTTAAAAAGGCGTGAAAGAATTTGGAAGATCTGAATCCAGAAGAGATTCGTGGATTTCCACAGCAAAATCTAATGAGCCTAGTGTGCCAAATATTGCTACTCCAGCTGCTGCAAAAATCACTCGCGAAGCTAGTGCGGATGAAAATGAACTAGAAGAAAATTGAAAGAAGCATAAGTAATCTCAATTGTTTCAAAAAGCTTAATTTTTACGACTCCATTCTCGCTTTCTCGTGTCGTAAAGCAATTTTTCACGGAAAAAGTGCGTGCTTGTTCTTATAACTCAACACTCAGCAATGCATAACGTGATTTTTCTCTCCAAAACAGCTGGCTGCGACAAAGCACATGATCATCCAAAGAAAAAAGAAAAACGCTCCACTGTGTGTAATTGAGAAGGCTTAGCCATCGCAGGGAGGTGGGGGGGGGGGGGTCCCTTGATTAAAGGCAGCACCCACGATAATCTTCATGTCGAAAATTTCGAATGTTTTGGGGTCTAAACGATAGTCCCAGTAATTCTACGCAAGTTGTACCACCAAAGGCATCCGCATTCTCGAGATATAACAAGTTAAACACGGGATCCGGGGATCCCCAGGCGAGTTGTAGCGGAGTGCGAATCAGCTGTTCTCTGCCACGGTCGGTCAGTTTTTCAGAGGTAATGTTTGTTTCTCATGCTCATTTCGAAAAGTTCCCCATTGTGAAAATCTGCCACCCTCTATTTAAGCCCCCTCAATTGCTATTCGACCATATGATCCCTTGCTTAACTCAGAATTGTCAAATTTCCACATATGATACGAATTTCAATTGTTTGGCTCTTTACACTCAACCATAAGTTTTCTTTCTTTCCATGAGGTATCCTCCCGGAGTGAGCATCCTAATTCCTTTTCCTTTGTACTTGTTCTCCTCCAGAAAAGCTGCAAACTTAGTTAAGTTTCCAGTTTCACCAAGGAATTCGTCGGCAACAGAGGCAGCGTTATCGACTTTCTTGATCTACCGCATCCGCGAAACTCGGCCACCTTGCTATAAAGCAGTGAATTGATATTATCCGAAAACCATTTCACCATGAGTTCTGGGACAAATGAACAGTTTGTATATGTTCCTCATAGCGAAAAACCTAAGATCGCGTCGAAATCTGGGTAACGAATTTTTTCGTGGGTGCCGCCTTTAAGTGTTGATTCAACTTTTTTCTACCTATTAATCCTATAAAAAAGAGATCTAAACAGAAGTATAGCTGTTGTGTTTGCATGCAAGGTGATGGCCCTTATTCACATAAATTAGGGGTTTCTTTTTACTTACTTAATTACTTTTTACTTTTCACTTAATTACTTTACAAGCAGCCGAGATGCACCTCAATTCAAGACACCAAGGATAACGTTAACACTAAAGTTTCTTTTTCTGTTTAGTATTTATGCCTTGAGTCTGCATTCTGGTGGCCAGTACCAACAAATGGTTGAGTGTCACCGGAAATCCGAGAGGACCGGGGTAATTTTCATTCTAACTTCAGTTTTAACCTAATTGCTGACATGTCGCAAATGAAGTAAGAGTTCGCTGGAGCAGCTAATGATGATTTTCAGAGATTTTCAGGGTAGCAGCATGAAAAACTTGCATGCAATGAATCATGGATTCGTGGATTGCTGATAATGAATGATTTGTTATGTCGTTAACACCAACATCTAGGCCAACCCACACCACCATCTGTAACTATGTAAAAGAGAATGGCTACACAGTCTGAAAGAAACTAGGAAACCCTGGCAAGTAATCCTCAATCCGTGTAACAGTTGCATATTTTAGTTTGGTTATACTGTTCAAGAGGAAAAAGTGAACTGCAAAATCGTTGAAAAATAATTAAAATGGAGTGTAGATACATATATTATTGTCCTCATGCGTTAGCCCACGAGTAATGACTTCATAACTAAAAATTACTATAAATAAACATCCACTTTAATATTATAAGAAGCTACTGCTAGGTAAAGAAGTGATGAAGATGACAAGATTACCACGATCTGACGAGGGGTTATAAGAGCTACTGTGTCGTCTTGCAGCTTCCTCAACTGTAAAAACCTATCTGATTTGGTACAAACCGTATTTTTTTTACACTGGATTGTCAAGGCCTGTACTTCGTCTACTAGGAAGTGTAATAATCAAGAGATAAAGACTCTTACATAGTTATAGACAAACAGCAAAAAAGAGTCATGAAAAGGTAAACAGAGGATTACTTGTCATGAATCACGGATCCATGCCTTCATGATTCAATTGCGCAAATATAACGAGCAGCTAAACAAATGGCAATTTCACAGTTCATCAATGAAAAATCACTGGAACCAAAGCAGAATTGCTCATTATTTGCTATAATCATCATCATGTGAGGAAGGAAGTCAACCGGGAAATAACTGGAGATCTATGTTCATCAAAATAACCAATTCCAACAGCGATTTCAGCATATGGTCACATCACAAAATCCAGGAACTCTCACGTATTATTTTCTCGAACTCAGAGCTTAAATATGCCAGGATTTTTAAACGTCGGCGAGTAACTTGAGTCGCTATAGTCAACATCTTTGCTTGCCTACAGATCATCATCACACCGACCGAAACAACAAACAAAAACAATGGGCAACTGAAGCCGCCAGCTCTCACCTGGACAAAAAAGCGTTGGTTCGAGTTGGATTTCACCACCGATTTTAATAGAAAGTCGACGGATTGGATTCCGAGAAAGTATTTCTCCGTCATCAGTCGAGCTTGGTCCTAGTCTGACCAAATTTTTCAGATTTTTTTTGGGTTTTTGATGATCGTGCTCAGTTTACGGTTAAAATTACCATGATTTTTCGCGTGAATTTGTGCAAAACAATGCCGGAAGCCTTCCTGGACTATCCTATGGAGATCCTGGGGGACGTCGTGCAGTGAACCCCGAACACTACATCGCAGAAACTGCAGAGCAGAACCTTAGCTTAACTTTGGACCTCCAACGGAGTGGAATCAGCGATAGGGACAGACTCTGCCGGACAGAGCCTGCTGCTCTAACCCCTGAGCCATTCGGGCTACTTTTTGGACGGGTGTTTGTTGAATAAGTGCAGCGGTTGTCCCAGTAGGCAGCACATAGTATTTGCAAAAGCCAGAAGCCGGGCAGGATCCGATCCCCTGACTACCAGCACTACGAACAACCACTCTATCCACTGAGCTAAGCCTGCACATTTTAACAGTTCCCGCGATCACTCACAAACCATTCAGTATGTTCCCAAGCAAGTAGTAATTTTCTGGAGGAGCTGACCACGTTTTTCTTTTAAACAGCGTGTCTAAGGCGCACCCACTGTAGCTTCATGGTAACAGTACAAAGCATGATGTTCAAGGCTAATGTGCCAAATACCAGTCTCCATGGAAAGTTGATCAGGACCTCACATCGACACAGGGGTGACCCCGAAAACCATCAGCTGTTTGGCCCGTCATTGGTGTTGATCGATTCGTCATCGCATGATTTTCCTCAAACTCAGAAACCTAGATAAAACCTAGATTCCTAAGAAACCATCGAGCTTGTTATTGAACTTCCGCCGTATCAGTATCCGTCCAGTACCTGCGAAGATCATTGAGAAAATTTTACGCGACTACTTACTTCAATGGTTCAGACAGCATCATGTTATCCAGAATGAACATCATGGCTTCTTATCCGGAGCTTCGACAATTATTTCTGACAGTCTCTTTGACTGGCATACAGCTCTTAACGAAGGAAAATCTTTTGAAGTTACCTTTTCTGATCTTTCTAAAGCCTTTGATCGGGTTAATGATGCAGAACTACTGCTCAAGCTTGAGAACATTGGAACTTGCTGAATTGGATTAAGTCATTTCTTGTGGATCGGTATTTGACAGTTAAAGTAGGTGATAGCTATTCTGAAAGCCATTGCTGTCATAGCGGTGTACCTCAGGGCGGGGTTTGTCCCCACTCCTGTTTTTAATTTATACTGCAGATTTAGCTTCGTACCTGAGGATTAATGCCTCTTTAAAAGTCCAAATATTTGCAGACGATATAAAAATATATTGTGCCTACAACCCTTACGAGCAAAATGCGCCTTATGGAACAATTTCCACTGCCGTGGCTAAGATATTAAATTCGTCTAAGGAGTGGGCCCATCCTGTAAATCTTTCCAAAACAGTCTGCATGCACATCGGGAAGCTCTCCTCTATAAATTTTGTATTTGATGGAATTCCGATCCAGAACCAAATCTGCGTCAGAGATCTGGTTATACTCGTTGACAGTTGTTTAACGTTTACAGCACATATGGATTTCACGGTGAAAAGAGCACTCGCTTCATTATTCCAGATTTTACGTAATGTGCAAAATAGAGACCCAAAAGTTTTGGTTAAACTCTACAAAACTTTTGTCCTTCCTCATCTGGAATATAGATCTCATATATGGAGTCCACACATCAAGAAGCATGTCCTCGAAGTTGAAAATGTACAACAGATGTTCACAAGAGTTGTTTTCTGTCGGGCTTTCGGTGATCCATCTTACCCTCTAGGTTTACCCTCATATGGTGACCGGCTTAAGATCTTAAAATGAGAAGTTTGAAGTATAGAAGAGTGGTTCATGACCTTGTGCTGTGCTACCGCATATTAGGCATGGAAGTTGGAATGCGTGCTAGCAAATACTGGACATTTAGGTCATGCAGAGGCAGAAATGGTGAGTTTGCCATTCACTGTTCTGAACAAAGGAAGTTTAGATTTTCTGCTGCTGAACAACCAGGATTCATGACGCATTATTCGCGGAGATCTTCTCTATGGCAGTTGATCTCCGTACAATATCTGCAGACTGGAACCGCAATATTGACAGCTGACAGCTGTACGACAGTCAAACGTTTTATTTTTCAGCTCTTGCCATGCTCTTCCCTTGCTCCCAAATAGGGCAATATACTCGATTTCCTTTGATTTGCAAGGATACACGTTTGAGTCACTGATTTGAATGGATCTCAAGCAATAATAAAATGTCGACATTGTTATCCACTTTTTTCTTCAGCTACTAACTCCTTTTTCTTTTTCTTGCAGATCACCTTACACTACGAATGTTCATTCTTTTCTTTAAATGTTCCTAAGCTTTTACGTTTCTCGCAGCTGGCTATCTTTGTTCTAAAGCAAGAAACATTTCCTTCTTGCTCATTATCCTTCTCCTTAATATTTCCTAAATCTATTTAGTCTGCTGCAACGGTGTTCATCACACTATAATGATGATTCTCATGGGAGCTCTCCTAGGACTGAGCCCTCGATTTCTGGAGTGGGTGGCAATTGTAAGGAAAATTGGTCTTCAGTTTGATCTGCACGTATGATCTCTGTCAGTGAATTTATCACGGAGGTGGGCTCGGCACCACACGACCTCTTGACTTATGCATTTCTTCTACATTTGAGACTGTAGTTTTCCAAGAAAAAAATGTGATAGTAGTGCGACCACTCCTCTCATGAGAAAGACTCCTTACTGAGATAATAGTTAAACGAGTTGAATATATTTACAGTTTGTATTTCGTCACTTTTACTCTTTATATTCGTTTCGAATGTTTATTCTTTTTGAACGGAAGTCAGAAACGTCAGATCACGCTCGTCTTCCTGAGCGGCGACCAAATATACAGTTTTGGTGCTGGGCAGACGAAATGCCCCGTCCCATCCTCTCTTGCAATCCTCGAGACCTCTGTTCCACCTGGAAAAAAAATTTGCTGAGCAATAGTTCTGAACAGTACAAAGATATGCGAACAACACTCTGTAGAATCACGTACGATTTGTAAGAGCCGCGGACGTAGGCTACGTACACATGATCCCAGTTTCAAGTGTATCTGGTTACCGCTCAAGCCGGTGATGAGCGGAGTAGGAGTACAGAAGCTCTGAAGCTTGTGAAATCCAACGTCATGCACAACTTACTAACTTACACTTTTTTAGAAAGTCTGTAGCGCAGAAGCATATCTGCTGTTTCTACCGTCCCGAATTCCCCATATCTTGACCTCCTCTCAGCTTCTGAATCCCAAAATTCAGTGTTTCAAGCAACACTACCGCTCACCTTGGTTGAAACATTGCTTGTAAAAAGAATCTCCTGGAAAGTAGTGATGCAGCCAACGAGCTAATGACTTCAGCTGTCTCTCTTTCCAACAATATTAGGAAAAATGCTGAAGGCTCAGAGGAATGTTGTTGATGCTGGATCGTATTCGAAGAATTTCCAGAAGCTTGTATTTCTCCGCCCACCGAGTGACTAGGCGCTTGTATCCATGTATGTGTCGTAATTTCCTGATTGTTTCTACCTTCATGGAAGCCTGAGAATTCCAGAGTATCCGCTTTTCGGATTGTAGTGACGTCCAATGAGCGAAGCTAATTCTGTAAGAAGCAGTTTTTTTACATATCACACTCATTCGCAATATACGTAGCCGGAAATTATGCGAAGGATGCCCTGTTTTTTCCAGTGATATCATTGGAATATTTATATAGTTTAGATGATATCAGGGAGTTGATAGCACTTCGTAGTTAGCGTGAAAATCCGATCCTACTTGCTCGAAAAATATCTCAAATGGCGGAACAAAGTGCTGCAGTAATGGGTAATCCAGGAATTGTACGTTTTGTTAATTCTTCTCAGAAAACGATGGCTGATATTGACTGAATAGTTACCTCGCGAATTGTAGCCGAAAGCGAGAGCCCACAAGAAGTTGAGAAAAAGTCAAGGGCAACCGAGTTGTAGCCGAAGCGAGCAGATAAAATTGTCGGGAAACTCAATGTGTTCCAGAGAATCCAGCAGCTACATTCCAGAGCATTTTGCTCTTCAATCACCCGCATTAGATACTCTAAAGCTTTTTTTTTCTTCGCAAAAAATTTTAACTTTTGATTCCCCCCCCCCCCAAAAAAAACTTTTTTTTAAAGTTTTTTAAAAGTAGGTCTTTGAGATTCTGCCTTTCATGTGAAATGCTAACTTGTTGAAACACGTTATTTCTCGATAACTTTTTTTTTTGAAAAAAAAAAAGGTTTATCCATTGAACATATAGGTTGAATCTATTGCAAGGACCCCAATTCGTGTTAAGATTCTGCCGATAGACCTCATTCTGTGAGAAGCTGTAGACACTACAGATTTCGACGTTCGTTTTCTGCCTACGAAATGAATTTTTCTCTTCAATAACGTCAATGAAATGGGATGATTCTAACCTATACATATACTGCATCAGTGCCTACAACCTCCATAAAAGTTTGAATCTCTGGATTTTCCCTTGAAGTAGGTTACGGGCAAAAACCGAAAGTAGCAGTTTTTTGCTCGCTACTGTACGTGGTTGGGGGCTTTAAAAAAAACCTTGTTACGCCCTATGTGTGGCTGCCACAGGGAAGTGCGTAGTACGGCTCCAAGAAACTGCAGTCCTTGAAGCGTCACACTCCAGAAAGTGAGATGATTCCNATTTGCATTTTCGTACTTCACCTTTTTGATCTCATTCAAAATAGTGGAAAAGGTTTAAACACATTAGTTATGCGTGGTTCTGCGATAGAAATGAAAAAAAAACCACACAAAAGATAGATTGATTCACTTTCAATACAGTGTTCAGTCATGGATACATTTCTTATCTCACTAGAATACTTTCCCTATGAATCAGTTATCTCACTTCTAGTACAAAATATATTTACAATTGCGATGTGTATGCAGTCGGTTTCCTTCATCAGTATGTAATTGCAAGAGATCACTTGCACGGTGGCGCAGTGCGATGGCTGCAGTCTCACGTGCTGTTTGTCACGCGTTCAGTTCCTCCCGCGAGATGAATTTTGCAAACAAGATTGAGAGGCATGGATCCACGAGGATTTCGTTCAAGTGATGGCTGCATTGTGGCTATGTCCAGGTTATAAGTCGGTTAACTTGGGGAACCGGCAGTTGTCCGAGGACAAAACTTTCTCTATAACCGTTGGTTACGGCGCAATTACTATGGCCCCAGAAGTTTATTTTTTCTTCAGACGAAAGAGTCTCTTGTAGTTTTTTTTGCTCATTCAGTGCCCAAAAAGGCTCACATTGTCTTATTTATGTACGAAATCAGGGTTAACCAATAGATGAACGCAAAAGCAAACAGAAAGAGAATGATGATTCTTCTTCATGAAAAGGCGGGGATAGGAGATCATGCATATTATGAGATTACTTATTCGTTTATCAATTATTTATTTGTTTATTAATTTATTTACGCTATGTAGGCGTGTCAAACCAATACAGAAAGAACAAGCCTTAGCACAGTACGGGCTTTAAAACTGTGGAAAAAGGGACGCTAGTACTATAATATAACGCAGGTCCAATCGGATAAAACATGATTAAAGAACATCCTCCAAGGAAAATAATGCAAGGGACTAGTCTGGGCTCCTGTTAACCCATTTGGATACAACATTCCTTTAGAAATAGGAGGATGACGCAACAGAGTGCATACTGTGTATATATTGTATATATGTTTAGGTATCCTGAGAACTCTACAAATAAATGAAGGAGTAAGCTTTTAATAGGCAAGGCAAGTCTACACCTGACGTATAGGTAGTTAATTGACACAACTGTTTCAGATGCATTTCAGATGTTGCACCTGTATAGTCTCCAATGAACCTATGGAAGACAAAAACGGTTTCACAGCCTTTAGTCTATGCCAACATAGAAATATTTTTTCTGTGAACTTTGGAAACTCTTTTACAGTGATCAGACTTGAGCTGTCCTCTCATTGTTCGTTTCCTTCTCAAAGTAACTGAATTCTAAAGGAATCAAACGAAAGTGCTGCAAAACGATTATCGGACACTTGCCACCCGCGCGCGTCAGCCCTCGATAAGACAGAATAGAAAACCGCTGTTCCCAAACTTTTTGTAGGAGGAAAAGGCCATTTTTGACTTAAGATTACTTATAAAGTAGGAGAGTTAGCCTTTTGAGCCATGCTTGGCTATTTTTTTCCAAGTTCAAAAAGGCAAAACGGCCTGACGCAACGCGTGCGGGTGGTAAGTGTCCGTAGACGCTGCAAATCCCGCGAATATCGAGAATCTCGCGAAATCCTTTAAATTCCAAGTCTGCGAATGTGAAAGTGTTTTCTTCCTTCTTCTTCCCCTCGGTTTTGCAACATTTTGCATTCGCCCAGAATTTATGCTAAACTAATCTCAAGCGAAAGCGCTTCAGGCCCTGATGTTGCCTTAGGAGCTGTGCTTACCATTGATTTCCTGATGTTAGGCTACTAAAGTTACTGAGCATGCTTTAATTGCAAACAGCTCGTAGATGTACTTCTAAAATTCGTGTAATATCTACAAAACTACTCCTTTATACTCAACTCAGAGCTTCGAAAAGAAAACTTTATTTTGTCAACATGTGGTATACAATTCACAGAATATTAACTGCGTATGTTAAACCCAAGTCTTGCTGTTTTCCTTGAGAATAAGGAATTGTCCAAGTTCTAGTGGGGATCGTTTTGGATCTCGATTAGTTTGATCCTGTTTCATTTGCAGGGATGACCGGGAAGAAGAGTTCGGAGAAGACTGAAAGGACAGAAGTTTTCAATTACGAATTGATTTTGTGCATTGGGATAAGTGAGAAGTTACTCACGACTCATTGGTGGGAATCTGAACCCGTCGAGGACTAACATCTTGTATGTGCCGATCTCTGCCTTTGTCTTGTTCTCATCTGGCTTTGAATCATCTTCTGAAGTACAGAGTTCAAATCACGAGGTCATAAGTAAGTGATTCCACTACAATACGTATAACTCACTAAAACATTGAAATTAGGGTTAGAAATGTTGAAATGGTGCAAAATCCAGAGTTTAGTCCAAAGTTGAAGGCTACTGTGCAGAAATTTCACTTTTTTTTAGCGAAACCAGCGACTAGGCCGAGGTTTTTCTCATTGCATCTAACTCCCAATTCATCATAGAAGTAAGAAGTAACATGGCGAGGGGTAGTGAGGGTGCACACCATGATGCAGCCAGTCCTCCTCAGAAGTTGTGGGCCCGAGTGCGTGGGAAGAATCAATGTCCAGTGCCATCAACTCCAACTTTTCCGCCCTGTTCTCATCCGAGGAATTGAGCGATACTGTTCAGGATTGTATTCAGTTCGCAACTCTCGTGTGTTGCCACCTAGCGTATATTTCTAGAGGTAAAGAAGGTCATTTAGTCCAGAAGCTTCAGAATTTCTGGATGGATGAAGCAGAAATGTGAAATGACGTCTAGGGCGGCATGCATCATTGAGATTACCCAGGGAAGGCGCGTCCACACCATCCAAAGTTAAGTATCGTTAACGCGGCATTGGCCTTGTCATGGGTAAGCCAGGCCCTGAATCCGTTTCGGATGTATCATACTTTGAGAAAAATCGGCGCTAATGTGCTAAGTTTCATGAAACCCTCTATGGTTTTGGTTGTAATGAGGTAACAATTGTCAGGTTCATTGATTGGCAATCATCCAATCGTCCAAAAACAAACAAAAAAAAAACGAGAAATAAACGAAGTTGAACGTTACCGACAACCTCTATGATGAGAGATCTCAACCAAAGAAATGTGAACCCGACAGGTGCCGGGAAGGGTTGAACTGAGCTTTTCCTTTTTTTGGAACTACAGTTATTCACGTGTGTAATTTAGAATTACCACAGTGTATGCCATCATATATCATGCGAAAACCTTGAATGCAACAAGGGTCTGGACACATCACCTGGATTAGTACCGCTAAATGTATTGACCCGTGTTAACGATGGGTAAATTTGGGTGGTGTTGATATTGGGTGGGCTCAAGAATGCACACGACTCCAGAAAGACGAAGAAAGAAAAGGCAAAGGAAAACCTAGGCAGTTATCGATGAAGACAGGAAAAAAAAGTCGTAACTGTTTGGCGAAAATGAACAGTATGGTAAAAACAAACAGGCTTGGTGGCACTTTGGGAAATATGTAAGGAAACTGTAACTCGAAGAAGAAAGGGAACGAATGTGCGGGCTCACAGAGGTGAAATTACGTAATTGTGCTAGTTTGTAAGCCATTCCTAGCTCAACCGAGTTAAGCACCGAGGTAGGTAAAGGAGTAAGAGCTGGGTTGGTACAAAATACCATGAAAACGCACTAGATGAAACGGACCTCAACCAATTTACTACTACTTAAAAGAGTCCAATTCCAATTGGCAGAAAATGCTGTTTTTTTTCTCCAAACTTGGCAAAAAAATGCATCTATCAATTCGTTTGTAGGAATTCAAGGAATGAACCAGTTTATTTGGATGACCTGGTAAGAAGCGCAAATCCTACGGAAACTAGTGTATGATTCCGTGCTTCGGAAAGGATTACTGGAAAAATGTCAGTATCAGAAAAAAAAACTCACCTTGAAATGCGTCCTTTACTGTAACTATTACCAAGATCCACACCAGAAAGAGTTGACGCATCTGAAATCAGCTGGCTTTGGTTGGGAAAACGAAATAGTCTCTGTAAAATCCATACAAACTAGAACAATAGATTCGTGACGCAGCGTGTCCTGCTAAGGACTCTCATCTAAAGGAGAAGGAGGAAAGAGGAATGAAAAAGTGTGAGGATGTAAGCGTTAGGACACCATGGACGCGACGCTATATATGAAGCATTTCAAAAAAGCGCATAATTAAGGCGGACATTAAAAGTTGGAAACGGCGAAACAGTGGACAGCGAGGCTCTGACACCTCTATCGCTCGAGGATACCTCTGGATGGCAAGTGATCGCGAAGTTTGACGAAGGATCTTGTAGGAGATGAAAATGCTATATACTTTCAGGTGCTTCTAATGTATTAATAGGAAACGTCAAGTGGTGCTGCATTGGGAAAAACGTTGGGAACATCCTGAGCTATCCGAGGATGTATATCTGGGCATGCTGGTTTTCATCGTGCAGGGCTGTGTTTTGAACATTACTTGAGTATTTTCTGGAAACCAGAAATCGTAAAAAAAATCCACGGAATTTTGATCTCCAAACAGATGGGGTGACTGTTTGAGCATACATATGAATAATATATAACAAAAGAAATGAGGTAATACGTAATTCAACCTATATTTAATAGCAATTGATTAGAGTAGAAAACAAGTTATTCTAATTTAGTAATGATAAATATTCTTAACTAGACGGCATACCCGGCTCCGCTCGGGAGTTTTACTACCCCAAGCTTTTCACGCTGATGCCGTTAATTAGGACAAATTCATCCATTCGACGTACTCATCATTGCAGTGACCACAATGTCAAATAGTCTCGTTAACCTGTCCGAACATGAAAAACTCATTAAAACCGATTAATCGATACTTTCTTGCGAAATAGTTGTCATATTCGTGTCAGACATATTGGAGAACCCCACCTGACATGTTTTTACCCGTCCCCGAACAGAAGTGGAAGAATCAATAAAATCGATGAATCGATACCCTCGTGCAAAATAATTGTCATATTCGCGCTCAGCACATCGCAGAACCCCGGTAGACATGTTCCTGCCCTTCATCGAGCGAAAGTTAAAAGTAATCGATAAAATCAATAAATCAATATCATTGCCCAAAATGGTTATTATGTTCGTGTTCAGCTTATTGAGAAGCCTCAGTAGGCATGTTTTTGACAGTTCCTGGGCAAATATAGCGAAAAATCAATAAAATCGATATAATCGATCAATCAATCGATATTTCCCGGCGGAAAGTAGCCTAAAACCTCCGCCTGCCCTTGGAGTATATGAATGCAAAGTTTGGCTCCGATCGGTTAACTCTCCGCGATTTCTATTCGTTACATACATACATACATACATACACACATACTTACATACAAACTTTCACTTTTATATATACAGATGTAGAACTAAGACGAATGGACATAAGTTGAATTACCACTAAGTTTTACTGCAAAACGGATGTTATAGCTAAGGATATGAACAAAAACAAGGATTATTTCGCGGATAGAATTTTGATTTGAAATTCAAATCAAACGGGTGTTGAGGGGTCTACATAACAACATACTTTTTTGTTTTGCAGACGAAGAGACTATACTACGAAATGTAAAAAAAAAACAGTGGAGAAAAAAAAACGAGATGTATGAGAAGAGGAAAACTTCAGAAATGCCCTATTTAAATTAAACTTCGCATCGAAGCTCCCGGTTTATGGCGATGTCGTTTGCAGCTATTTTTTCCGGATGTACTCGCCTCAACTTATAGACTCAACCAACTCAGGCGTAAATCGGCTTCTGTGACAGCTGTCATCCAAATTTCAGAAGAGGCAGTAATCAGTAGTTATAATAATGGGGAAAAGTGGAATTAACTTCCATTTAACTCCCCTTAATTGCAGATTGTTTTATAGTGAAAAGCGAACACCACCAGATCAAAAAAAAAAACTGAGAAAACGAAGGTGAAACTGAGAAATTTTTTGTGGTGATTCCGTCATCTCATGGACATGACTTAATTTCTTCTTAGGATGCGACAATTCATAACTCAATGCACAATTGGGATGTGCAAGCACAGAGCTCTCCAGGAAGATGGACTCCTTCACCATGAAGTATTCAACCCTTTGATTCTCATTTATTTACCATTGAACATGAACCACAGAAAATTCTAGGCACACAAAGGAAAACAGGAGGAGAAGAGAGAAGATCACCCAACCCTAGACGTCTAAGAGCAGAGAATTCCTGGGAAGCTCTCTCAACAGAGAGACCCAGCAGAGCTCGAGGCTTTTCTTCCACACTTGCCGCTCCCCAACATGAAACATTTAATTACCTTTAGGAATTTGGAATGAATAGTGCAGTCATTGACAGCGAAAAAGAAAATTGCCGTGTGCAGTGACCGTTAGCTATGCACTTGGAGAACTAAGCTGGAATAGCGCTGAAATTTCATGTTTATTCACGAAGCTCCTGGCATTTCACTTTTGTATATGTCACGGAACAAATTGGATTAACAAGAGGTGAGTTTTTTCTATATTTCAGGAAGTCAAATTTCTACGAATAGGAGCCATCTCTTCTGTTTTTAATGGGGAGAGAGGGGACCAGGAAGGGTGGAAACGCTAAGCAAGAACTTTGTGTGAATGCAGGCAAAATTAGCTGAAGAAAAAAAAAACGAGAGAGTTTGAAAAAAGGGAATGGTGTGTCCATACCCTACAAACATATATCTGGCAGTAGAGTGGAGTGGATTTCACTGTGTATCACACCATAGAAAGTAAGAACTGACAGCAAACGCTCTCAACTTGTGCACCGCGATCTGATTCGAGCTTCTGAATGTCAGATTCTAACTCTGATGCTTCACAGTCGCAGCCGTAGGATCTGATAATTCTCGCTGGATTTGAGGCATTTTCATAGCGCTTCTTTGAGAATGAGTAATTTTGAAAGAAAGGAAAGCACCTTTAGATTCAGAGCAATGCTCCTCACACTCCTGTACCCAACCATCTTTGATTTTGAGCGACTGTCACCAAATATTTCGATAAATCCGTTGGTTACACCCACCCTGCCCATTAATTGTGGTCATTCACAGGAAATCCCAAGATTTTCTGGCAACAAATTTGACACGATCCCTTGGGTGCCATAACAAGGATCAACCGCTCCATCCACTAAGCTATGCGTACACTCATTGGAAGATCGCGCGATCCAACCACAAACCAGCCATCGTGTCGATCTATGTACTCAGAACGTTCCCGGACTTGGTCGCTCCCTCCTCGGCGGTTCTGTGAGGTGGCGGGTAACGTCCCCACAAAACAGATTAGTTGCTGAGTTACTGCAGCACAGTTCGACTGTTTCTTGTCATTTCGCTAATTTCTCAGCAAGCTTTTGATACATACACTGAGCGTCGATGGCTGTGACCCATTCACGGCCTTCACAAGCACGCCGCGCAACCGCGCCGCACGCGCCGGAATCGATGTCTTGTGCTGCGATTATGCTATTTCTTGTTAGGAAACATGAAAAAGGGGAAAGATTCCCAAATTGGGAAGAAAAGAGCCTAGAAATAGCATTCCGACTGCTGACGACAACGATTCCAGGCGGTGCGACGCGGTTGCGCGGCATCCTTGTAGAGGCCATGGATGGGTCGCAGCCAACGACACGCGCTGTAGATTCATGTTCTAATTGTTATTTTCTCTTAAATGCTTCTCAGCTTTTCCCAATTTATCCAAAGTGGCGACTCATGTCTGGTGTTCCGTAGAGCCGCATCAACGTCTTGAAATGTTTATTCTTATGACTTAAAGCATCTTAGAAAGTGCTGCTTCATACAAGTATAAATCCCAATATCAGTTTCATGCAAAATCCAGCTATTTTTGAGATTCGATGAAAAGCCTCCCCCCTTTCATTTTTCTTCGATCATTGACATGTAAAGGTCGGCTTCTGAAGAGAATGGAGTAAGCGAACTCGTGTGTGGACAAGGAAGTACCTATTCTGTCTGAGGTGCTTACACTATGTAGCATGGGTACTTTGCTAGAACTTCCCCAAACGAGCATCAAGGCTCAATCGTCATCCAAGACAAGCAGCGTAAACAACTTTGATGGATATTTTCCTTGTTCCGTCGTCCTCTCGTAATTCTTCAAAGTCCAAAATTTGTTTGCGGGGCTAAAAAATGAGAGTAGGAGGGGTGGGCGTCTGGCTGTGTGTACTATAAGGATTCGGACGTGAGTTTCGTGGGCGTTATTGCATTTTGGTTGAGTTAGACAAGATTTTCGTGTCTTCTGAGAAAGTTGCCTATCTCTAATTCTTTTAATTCTTTGTCGTCTATGCTTCACCATGCTCCTATTTTCCATGTCCTTCCATGAGTAGAGCTAAGAGCCATCAACAGTCCTCCCTCATTTCCTCCACTGCTCTGTGAATTCTGGCTGGTGCTGACGGAGATGTTGATTGAGTCTCACGAGACCGCTTCAACGACACACGACAAAATTCTAAATCCATCACCTGTCACTCACTTCCTAACAAAATGTATGTAGCACTTTGTTAGTCCCTCTTCTGGTGACATTCACGAAATAAGTGCGCTTTTGGGTCGTCCATGGGGAATAACAGGACATTCTAACTCAAGTCGCAGGATATGCCATTTTATCTTTATCCTTCTGAAATGCAGCAAAAGACGCGAAAGTGCAGAAGCCAAGAACATTGTCATTAAGTGTGTTCGACTATTTGCAACAAGGCATTCTATATTATCTTCCTTAGCCCTGCACAGTGTTCTCAATTCGTAAAAAAAAAAACAGGAAAAAAAAAACAAAAAAAAATCCTGAAATAAAATTGAAGAACTGCACAATTGAACCGCATACTGCTGGGCGTTTCGTGTGGTAAATTTCAGAATGAGGTTGTTACTGTTCCTAGAATTACTACTATTTATCCCGAGTAAAGTGAACTACATTCCTCAATGTTGCCTTTGTCGTTTGCTTCTGAATAAGAATAGGAACATGAGATGAGTTCTGGAAAATGTTCGAAGTAAAAGAAAAACAGTTTTTTGTGTGTGAGTGCATCCCAAAAGTTGTAAGGGAAAAGACTGCTTTTTTTTGGGAAGTTTGATGTATGTTCAGTCCTTCATCAAGGAAGCTAAATGAAATAATTGCGAGGATTAGCCGTGCTTGCAGTTTGAGAGAGATCTCCTTCTCCTTCTCCTTCTCCTTCTCCTCCTCCTCCTCCTCCTTCTTCTTCTTCTTCTTCTTCTTCTTCTCCTTCTTCTTCTTTTTTTAAAGCCTTTTTTCCTGTCTCTAAGCGGGGTCCTCTTTGCTGATCCTTTTCCCTGTCGTACGCCTGTTCGAGATGGATCCTAGCAAGCAATCTTGAGGTCGGCAGAGTGTCGAGCCATCGTTGTTTCGGTCTTCCTTTTCACATGGATCATGACGTCAAATGGATTTGAGGGAGATCTGAACGCAATTAGAGCGAACACTAGTAATTCAAGCAGTATTGCCACTCCATTTGCAGGAATATTCCATGAAAATCCTAACTTTTCACCTGTGACTTCGTGTCTTCTTCAAAACTCTTGTTCTTTTTTTTTGCTCTTTTGGGCTGTTTGGCTCTGATATCCTATTCCACGCTTCACTCTTTCAAGGAATATGGGAAAATTTAACACAAGACTGTCTTAACAGATCTTTTTTAATGTGGCATTTCCACTAAGCAGTAGGCCTGTAACAAATTGTAGGCTGGTCCTCCTTTTTATTACGCAGTCGTTCCTCAACCTCTTTCCCTTCAATTCTTCAGAAACGAGTCACGGGTGGAAGATAAAGCATGCTCCCCGCCCTCTCATCCGACAGGGCATGTACATATTTACCCCTATAGCTATTGTTGAGATAAGGTTGTTGTTCGTCTAAGAGTAACTACGAACTCTTCTGGAAAGAGCCGCCTTTTTGAAAAGCATTTTTCATCTTTGTTTAGCGCAATAATATTTTTATACCAGAAATGGGCCAGGAATCAGACGATTACTGCTTGAGAAATAAGATAAAATTCAAGAAAACCTTCTCTCTTTTTAGATTTATTCATTTATTTATTTCTGATTGTTGTTGTATTCTTTCAACTCAGGCTTAACCACACAAAATTAAAGTGAATTAAACTTTTTTCTGTGCTATTTGAGGTCGCCAGGCAATTCTTCTTCGATCCCAAGCATTTCGCTGTTGTTTGCATAGCTTCCGCATTAGAATAATGGCATTTTGTAAAAAATCAATTTGAGCGGACCTCAGAAAGGTAGATATTTAAAGAATCAAATTAACCTTGCTATACTTGGCTTGAAAAGCTCTGAAATTTCCATTTTGCTATACATAACGTTCCGGGGAAAAGGCTTTTTCTAAAATATCAGGTGTTCGTAGGGAAAAGGTTCCGAGATTTTCCAAGTGACAGGGTTGCGCTTTCACTTGGGAACCTGCAACGATGCAGCAGAGCGCCTTTGTTTCCTTTTTGGGCTCAACAATGAGCCTAACACCTCTTTGTACGGAATCAGTTAAGCAGTGAGGTTCCTCCTTGCAATGGCAAGAAGCTATAGCTACCTTATTTTCATTCTCTGATGCCTAGGCTTGCAGAAAACTCATTAGAGAAATTATCCTTGCACAGCTGAGAAGGCTATCATGGACTCTTGCTCCAGCTTGTTCACGTCCTAAGTGCACTGGAGTAATATAAAAGGTACTGCAGTGAATGAGCAGTAATTTTCTTGGCTCTCATTGAGCTAGAACTTCTCTATTGAAATATTAGTTGGTGTTCTTCCTAAATTCTCTTGTTGCCTATTTTCGCGTGCGTTTTCCATGAGTGATCCTAATACATTCTCAATTAGGCCCCGTTTGTCTGGAAGCTCTAGCGTCCGGGAACACAGCCCCTTAATTTTGCAAATTCACCGTGAGAAGAATGGAAGACCCCGCCACTGAAGTAGAACACTCAGACGTTCGCTCCCATTTTCTTTATGTTACTCTGGGAACCTAATTATCTGCTCTCTAACCTTGGTGCTCCGGTAAGAAGAATAACAAGAACTCAGTTGGCTTCGCTTGTACTTCGAAGAGCTGCTCTGCTCATCCAAGGATGTAAGCATGCTTTCGAGCTCATTCATGGAATGATTACCTTTAAAGTTTAATGCATCAAAGGGTCGTTACCGTAACCTGCCCACAGATGGTTTTCTTTTTATGTACAACGCGCCTCACTGGATGCTTTCCCAACCTAATCGAAGAGTTGAAATACCGTTTTCATCTCAGGATCTACCTTTTTTCCTTGCCTGCCATCGGTATATTACTAACAAGCCCCGTTCGGTTATTGAGGCCCTCTACAGATGCAGTGTATTAAATAAATAAATAAATAAATAAATAAATAAATAAATAAATAAATAAATAAATAAATAAATAAATAAATACTGGAACATTTCCATTTTCGAGGGAAGCTACGTACGCGGGGCGAAGTAACTCGTGAATGAAGCTAACCAGAATTAACTTCTACATTTAAAATCTTCGCAGTAAATTGTTGCCCGTTATTTCCTACGATTTACTCCTGAAGAATGGCAGCAGCTGATTTGTTCAGATGCTGTTCCTACTAGTGGTGTTCGTTGAGCGTTTTTTCAGTATTTGTGTTCGCAAACATGGTAAAACATAACTTCTCATTTTTATTTATTTATTTATTTATTTATATATTTATTTATTCATTCATACGCGCTCGGGGTGCTCTGCTGAAATCATTTAAACCATCCGAATAGATGAGATTTGTCTATGAATTTATCCATTTGTTTATTTGTTTATCCGTTCGGATGTAGGACAAGGTGTGCCATAGATCAAATAGACGAAAGCTGTTTCAACAATGTGGAACTGTAGTACTTTTTCCTCTAAAAATTAGATCTTGAAAAGGTACTGATTCGGCAAGCAGCCCTTGATATCAATTATTAAATTCTATTCATTATTTTATACGAAGTATAACAGCATAGTGGCGATAGTAGCGAATTTATGGTATACCAGAGGTAACTGAGCTGTGAAAGTCAACCTTCTCCTTAATTAAAGGCTGTCCCCCTTTTTTGTTTTTTTTTTCCGGAATACACCTTGTTGGTGAACATTCTCTTAACGAAAACTTTCACCGAATGAGTGCTGCTTAAGGGTAAAGTTGTTCTGACCCCACTCATCCTGAAATTCTCTGGACTGTCCGCATAGCTTCTAGAGACTCGACGCTCAAATAGAATTCAACTTGAATGGGCAATTTCAGTGACAGGACAGCGCCTGCGTTTGACATGTCGCTTAGAGACGTGTTTTATATGTCCCGAAATCCGTTCCAGCCCACTCGTACAACCGTCGTTCCTATGCGATTTACCATCAACGGAACAACTCCGCTGTGGTCTTACGTCATTCTCCCGATATAACCTTCCCAGATTCATGACGTATGCGATAATATAAAACCGCCGAATGTACGTAGTTCTCGAAGGAAAACGTGGAAACTTTTGGGATCCTATGAGACTGATGAAAAAGTTCTACATCCATTCCGTCATCATTATAAATTGTTGCTTTTTGTTCACTATCCGTAGGATTCCTGGATGTTTTGGCTTGTCTGTTAGGCATATTCTCAGGATGTTCCTGCTTGAACCAACAAAAAATGAATTGACGTCGGGGATATTAAGAATTATTCTCAGGAAATGTGGAATGATTCCTTATAATGACATAAATAAAGTGACCTATGTACTTCCTCTACATGTCTGTTAATTCTTCATAACACTAAAAATATATCCTTTTTCCAGGTTCCTCCTGAACCCACATAATCTTTGAATTCCTGTTCACCTGGTTTCCAATCACGGAGTAAATTATCCAGAAAAATCACCATTGTATGGATTCCCAATAAAAAATTTTAAAATTTTTCCCTTGAATTACTTTTTTTCGCTATTTTTTTCACGTAACTGCACTCCCATATAAAAAACTTAAAAGGGAACGAATGGATAACCTTTCATATAAAAGTACCTTCTACCAGATAACGATGCTTACATATCAGAATGCAAATGGGGCAGGATTCCCCACTGCGTCTGCGTTGTCGGGAATAATCCTCCAGAATTTCAGAAAATTATCTATTCTCTCAATTTTTCTCAGATCTTTCTTCCATCTATTATAGCTAATACTCATGTGTGTATACCAGACAATGCTCAATTTGCCACCGCAAATCAGCCCTACAACGGAAAACTTCTCTGGATAGCCACATTGCTCGGCGGCGTGGGCACAACTACGCAATTACCTCCGCTATTCGACTCCTCATGCCCTATTATTTACCATGGCCGGAAAATTTCTGCCGTCTCCGGCGTTTTCCAGGATTTTATCTAGCTCATCGATTTAAATTGACTTAGTAGCCGTGCTGTCTTCAAATTCTCGTTTCATCCCACATATGGATGAAAAATACAGAGGAGAGGGACCTTAAGAGTTTGAGGCGCACAAATTCTAGAAAAAACGTAATTTATGACCATGAAAGTTCAAATTGGATGCTCTTTTGTCACTGCTCTTTCCATATTTTATGAGCGCCTCTTGTCACAACGAGTATTGCCTTGCAATTTGTTTTGTTTTGAGTTGAGGCCACACGATGCTTCCTTGTTGTCTTGGGTATCCCCTCCCATAAAGCACGTTCACCCAGCCAACGTTACGCTTCATAGGCTCATCTCGTTGAAAACGAATGTCGCCAGAGAAGCCTGGCTGAGACATAAACAAGGAGCTCCCCTTTACAGCGAGCAGTTCTCCTTTGCCCTGGATTTTCGGATATGTTTCTCCAGATGTATGCATGTATCGATGCTGGTGGCCCCATTAATCAGTGCTGGTTGGGTTGGATGGAGGGAGGTTCTTGTAAATCGTTGAGGGCATCGTGCTTTCTCTCCGACTATGTTCGTTCTTTCGTTCAAGCTTCTTTCATGTTAGAAGAGAAATCTGTAGGATTAAGTACTTTTTTGTTGATTGTACTAACTAAATAGTAGTTTTTAGCAACAGTTTGTCTAGCTAGAAGATCACATGAATATTTTATTCTGCTTATTCCTACTGAAGAGACTAAATGGTGCCTCGCTTCACTCCTTGAAAGCTGGAACGTTTTGTTCCCCTTCTCAGTAGAAAAGGGGTCATGGAGTTGTAAGGGTCGGACGCATATGGTAGGAATACAAGTAACCCCTTTACCTTGTTCTCTGGAAAGAACATATTTAGTGTGTCCAATGTTATAAAGTTCCCCATGTACACACATTACTTTTATAAATTAACG
This sequence comes from Ancylostoma ceylanicum, assembly GCA_000688135.1. Classification (NCBI taxonomy): domain Eukaryota; kingdom Metazoa; phylum Nematoda; class Chromadorea; order Rhabditida; family Ancylostomatidae; genus Ancylostoma; species Ancylostoma ceylanicum. The sequence goes on from JARK01001581.1 coordinate 284,169, forward strand.
AATATTCTATAGGAATAATGGTATAAAAATGGACAGGATGCACGCCAGGCCGATGATACGTGTAAAGGCTTTCCCCTTCGTAGGAAATCAACTGCGCTACGATTGGGTTACCCATACGGAGACAAAAAGCAAACGTAGGAACTATATGTGAATCACAAAATGCCCCCATTGTCGAATCTTCTTCAGGCAGACTTGATTAAACATTCATTCTTGGAGTTCACTAATTTTTATGGGATCTTTTGTTTTTTGGAATTTTTCTGACTTTTGTGGAAACTTTGGTATTTTCGCTGCAAAGAAAGCTTGCTAAAAGAGCGAGATCTTTGCCATACACACACTCCTACTACCACCCATTCTGATTTTATCTTAACTTATCCTGATAAGGAGCAGTACTTGTCCCAGTACTCAATGATTTTGGTACTATTGGTATTTTGGTACCCTTGCCAGGCTTGGGTGTCTTAGGTGCATTAAAAAATAAGAATATCGCAAATAAATGGGCAAACAATTTAATATAGCACAATTAGCCTCTATGAAGCCCGGTCTAATCTCTGCTCCTTCAACGTTCTCTCTGGTGAATATTTGATCCCGTTGATTTTAGTTTAATGCCTTTAATTTCCCTTGAAAATCCAAGCAGAACGTGACTCTCTGTCTCTAACGTATATCAGAGTCCAAGATATCAAACTAAAATATCTCTGCTGTCTTCTATTGATGTAGAATGCCCTTGCCCTTCCAGGTTTTTCTGTTATTTCTCTATCTTCCCTTGAAATCATGGTCAATTACATCGCTATCAGATGGCTCGAGGCTTTTCTTTGCTAGAAACATCACGATATTTCCGGCGTTCGAAATCTCAAGCGTCTATTCCGTCTTTATCCAAGGAACTGCCCTAGCATGTTGTTGTCTTTCGTACTTTCCAGAGAATTTATCCACATTAGCTATTAATATCCTTCATCTGCGACGGTGAAGAGTTCCCAGAGTTGTCAAAAGCTGTAAGGCTTCCTTACAAGTTGTTGCTTCCCCAGATGCACCCAAAGGGAAAGAATTTTCGAAAATACACACCTCAGTGAGACCTGAGGGGCTAACAAGGGACGATTCTGTGTAGCTGTCGATTTTTGCTACCAGGTAACCGTGAGTTGCTAGCTACTGGCTGTCGAGTTCACCCACTTTACCCAGTGCCCTCTAATCCAGAAAAGTTGCGCTGAACTTTGGCGTCTGATGGCGCGACGCTTAGCGCACTATTTAGCGAAGTGCCTAACCCATCCAAAAAGCAACTTGCGGTCGGGATGCCCCGTGGGACCCCATATTTGAAGCGAAACAAGCGTGCCGAGAGAACAGCAAACAATGTCGGTTGACAACGATTGTCTCATTTCTCAACTAGCAAAAAGTACGTGTTAGGTCCGCGACTATGTATATCAGCACTGAGAATGCACTTGCACACGATTCATTCATTCTTTATCCGGCTTTCTGTCAGAAGCAACACTTTTTCCTTTTGAAACATCCAACGCAACTTTTTCTTTTCCCTTCATTTTCATTTTTTTCGTGTTGCCTTCGTTTTTGTTTTTTTTTTTCTGGCCAATTCCATAAATGTTCATACATGAACCTTTCAGCTCTCCTTGATGCTGTACGATTCTGAAGACCATTCGCTGTTTCTGACACCACGTGTCTGCTACTTCTCAGCCGCCAAAGGTGGTGCTTCACGACACATGATGGTGAACGGCAGCAGCCAAAGGTAGGAGCTCTTCCGACCACTAGAATAACGACTTAGAGGACCTGCTAACGAGGTGAAAATTGAAGCGGCATGGCAGTGGCTTGAATAACGCCTCATGTGATGACATGTGTTGATGACAGGTCTCTGTACGTGTAATTCTAGGATGGCCATCAAGATAAAGTGCAGCAACAACGAAATTTTCCGAGTGTCACCAGTGTACTGCATGTTGGAGCCGGGAGGTTCACAACGATTGCAGGTAATCTTTCTTTTCTACAGTCAACGAAGGTTTATCTCGTGGATTTCATGTTGTTCCTGCAGTTTGCGAGGGAAATGCATGAAGGAGGTGTTTATATCGTGTAGGTCAGGATTTTTTAGTTAGATGAGCTAAGTGCCTACTGACTTTGAATCATCACAAAAATGTATGGAGGAGCCTCGAAGTAGCTGGAATTACTTTGAAGCAGTTCCCGACAGAGAGTATGAGCAAATCCAGGATAATTCCTGGTTTCTTTTTTTTATTCGAAGAAATTTCCATCAGGTTTCTTCTGAGCTGATGTACCAGCTACAGTGTATTATACTAATGATGTTCATCTACACCGATAGCCTGGCAAAAGGAGCAGCTGCTCTAATTTTCTACATTCGAAATTTCTTCCTGAATCTTCTGATAGCAAAAAGCCCTACTTAATTTTTCGCATATTGGCGTTTTTATTTTTTCGACACACCGAGTTACCATATTATTCGGTTGAGATAATTCTCAAATGTTTAAACTTTCAAATTTTAAAAATTCACCAAGGTTCCAGAAATCTGAATGAACTCGTATACCATCGTTTATTCTTATCTCTTCTAACACCAACTTAGATTCAGGAATGTACGTACTTCGTGTAACACAAGTTTTGCTTTCTGTGATTGTTATGCTTACTTCTAAGCCTCCCTCGAAAGGGACTGAAGATGCCGAAAGCATTAAAGAGAATTTCTGACCTAGGTCAGACGGAGATGTGGAACAAGTGAAAAGACAGAAACACCGCCGAGTTTTATTCATGGAACTATTTAATTATTTTTTTTCTGCAGACAATGTATGCTTCTATCACTTGCTCAGACTGCTGTCCCTCAGTTCTGACGCTGCAATTGGTTTATTTCCCTCCTCATTTTACCCATTTTGTTCCCTCCTTTATTTTATTTGGGTGCACCGATGAGATTATCTGTATTATAGCATAGAGGAAACACCAGAAATGGAATTGGTAGGCACTCGGATTTTCAAACGCTTACTTATGAAAAGACGAGTTTTTATGGATGCCCAGGTTTCTAGTACAGCGTTGACCAAATTAAAATCGAATAGATTTAATCAAGTTGGATAAAAATGCTAAGCTCCTTCCAAAAAATCGAACATTCCAAGAACACAAAGCTTCACTACCCTTATCTTCCCTTTCCTGAACACTTCAATTTGTCGACTTATTCGAAGTCGACTATTCAAATATCGAATGAATCTTACAAATTAAGCTTTCAATACACAGATTCCTAGGATGTAACTATTATACTTCTTAGATCTGATCAGCACATTCCTATGTAAGCGAAATCCCTGGATAACATTTGCAGTTGTTCTCCTTTGAACAGTTCGAAATTTCCATATATTTTTTATAGATTTTATTCCGTTTATTTTGGTCCCTTGAGTTTCATGTCACATGTTGCATCCCCTAGAAATTAAAAGGAGCTCTAGCTTTTGGATATGTTCTTGTCTTGGTTTACGCCGAAAATTCATCCATTCTGAACTTGTCTAGGAGAATCCGGCAGCGGTCGAAATCTCTTGAGCGCATCTTGGCTTCTTATGCAAAGCGTGTGTACATCATTTACCTACTTGAGCCTATACAAGTGTTTTTTTTCCAGATTGTACGCGATCCAGGCGAGGCAAAAACAGACAAAATCGTCCTACTGTACCGGTACACCACCCTCACGAATCCGCGGGACGTCTTCACTGACTTGGAAGGTGATGACGGTATGTTTCGTAAGTTTTGAATACAGTACTTGGCCTTTTTATTAAATCGAAGACTTTTGCTAAATGAACCGCTGTTTAGCGACTCACAAGAAAATCATTGCACTGGTGGCTCGCGACGACATCGATTTCACATTGGCGCCGACGACAAATCTGAAATCTATTCTGAAGGCGTATCCGCAATGCTGATGCAGAGCACTGACGACGTCATTCAACGAAACAGAATAAAATTTTGTTTCGCGAGTGGGCATGTCAGGATAATTTCTTATGAAATGGATGGTGACTATTCCGGAAGTTTTGCTTTTCGGAAGGGGTCTAAATTTGAACTTTGAAGCAGGCACTGCCGCTTGGCTGACGTTCTGTTATGGAACATTGCTAAGAACCAAGGAACGCTTGATTCTGCAGAATACGCAGTATATAATATAAAATTATTGCAAAACTATCACGTGCCGCGCCAGTGAGCTTAAGGTAGATTGTCTACCGGATTGAAAGTGGGAGAAATTCGTTTTTTTCCTTTCGTAGTCAGAGCCAATGAAATTCGAAATCATTGAAGCCGACAAAGCTTCCAGCCCATAGAGAAGATTTAGATGCTCCTCCCAGCGAAAAAAGTTGAGGAATTATATTTATTTCATGTTTCGTCAGGACTGCCAAGCTGAGAAATTATCCATGTGGACCATATAATTAATTTCCAAGAAAGGAATGATATGACAAATGGCTCTATCCGTATCGTTGTAGCCCTACTCCAATGGCGTTTGCATACGAGAAAAGGGAAAGAAGGGGGGGGGGGGGAGGAGTACAGCATCTATCATCAAGAAAAACAAGGATTCGTGCAAAAAGGGGACTAAACAGCCCAGAAATGATTACATAAAGAAATTAATCCTAGATTTGAACCAGCAGCGATGAATTCAAAGAAAAATTTGACTCAAAAATGGAGGCAAACACAAGTGAACACATAAATTTTAGCTAATTCTAGCGTAATTCGAAGAGGTCTTTCTCCCCTCCGTACTACCGCTACCCTCTTCTCGTGCATTCTTGGAGCCAAGGTTCGATCATAATCCTGTCAATTGTTTGTTTGCTCGTTGAAGTCCAAACCATATGTGTAGCAATAGCAGACAAAATTTTGGCCGGACCTTGCCTTCAAGGAAAGCCATACGATCCAGAGGCCGGACGCTTGTAAAAAAATACTTTCGCATGTAATCCATTGATGAACTCTATGGTTTTATTCCGATTTATTGTCAACCCCACCTGGCAATCACGTAGTAGAGCGACGCAGATGTGTCCACTTCTACGCTAGAATATTTATTGGAACTTCAGAAGACATACTTATGACGGAGCACAGCATTTGTCTCGGGGTCTTCAAGATCCACGTCACCGAGGTTGATGATTACGTCACCCTTGCGGTGTCCGAAATGGATGATCAGAGTTTCTTCAAACTGAAATGAAGAGAATATTCATTTTCTCAAGTGTGATGAGAGTTAAAAGGTGCAAAATGTGAGTTGCGTTAACAGTGGAGTTTAAAGAAAATTTTTTATGCATGAAGGCTGAGAGGCAAATTTTGGCACAATGGATGGATCAATTTGCTGGATTTCTGCAGCTGTGATTCAGAATTGCTGTTCTTCCAATGAATAAGAGAGAATTTACGATACATTGACTATAGAAACGAGAAAAAGGAAAAATTAAAGGAAAGGCTCCATCTCCTCCCTTCCCTTAGGCAGAGAATAGGAAATTAATAAAATGAAAATGATATTGATAACTCTACGTTTAAGAGACTTCCTATCCAAACTCTTCAAAAAAAAAATCAGTGAATTCATCTGGTGAATTTGTAACAGTTTGTTACTTCTATTCTTCTGTAACCAGATCGTCCACAAATGTCTTAGTTACAGCGTTTCAACAGTTTTTTACCATTAAATGAATACAAAAATCTCATACAATGCTCCAAACACTTATAAATATGCTCACCCCACGACATTTGTGAGACACCCTCAGATAGGGCGTGATTGAGTAGCGTTCGTCTTCCGATCCTTTGATTTCAAAGAATTGCCATACGACCGTATTCTTCCATTGGAGGCGGTCGTCTCCGAAGGCTTCAAAGCTATCTTTGTTAACTGATTTGGTGGTAGAGGAACGGCTTCGAGGCTTACCATCGCTCTCCATCAGCTCGACAAACACCGGCAGTCTGAGGTTCATCTGGCAAAGGAACATACCCCTCACTGTAACAGTGTGGGCGCTTGTGGCTGTGGCGAAAACAAGAACGAAGAGAACGCTCAGGAACATACCTCGAATGCTTGGGTTTAATTTTTTTACAAATCATGAACTTTCTGATAGTGGAGAGTAACAGATTCCAGAAGTAGTACATATCTAATGCGTTTTTCTCTGTCCACTTTGTCTATGCTTCCAGGAAAATTTATTTTATCTAGGAACTCAGGAAACTACCCTAATTCGAATGCTGCACTCATAGGGCGGATTACAGTGACTGCTGGACTCGGATGATTCGAGGCAATGGTAATTTCCTACCCATGGGTAGCAGCTGCATATAGAAAAAGACACTTTTGCGAAAACTTGTTGATAGCTGTGAGGTAAAGAGTAAACTTAGGTCCGTCAACACGTTCACCATGGGTGGTCTCAATTGCAAATCCGAAGCCTAAAAGAAACCTTGCATAATGAATAAGTGTACAAAAGTAATAGAACTCTATAGTGGCACTTTTACCATTATATACTATTCAGCATTTCTGTTCTCAATGAGTCACTAAGCATTGACAAGTATGAGACAAAACACTTAGTGGCTTTCTGGAAACATCCTTGCTTATGCCATTCCTATGAAACACAACCGCTTGGCTCATCTCAAGGACAACAATCCCATCAAGGTCATCTTCACTAGACATTTGACTCGATGAGGAATAATTTGGACTTACGCTCTTCTTCGATTAATTGACTTCATGAAAACATACAGGGTGGGCCAAAAGTAAGGTAACAACACCGGTTTGTCCTCCGAGGAAACGTGCCCTGTCCTGGGCTAGGATTCATGAACGCGCAGCCAGGAAAACCAGGCTAACAAACCAACTTTGAGGGTCTGCGTCTCCTTACATCGCGTTATCTGCAAGATAACCAATCATGCTGGCCATTGTTGATTTGCGTGGTTAGCGTTTCACCCTGAAGGGAAACCTAGTTTGTCCTTTCGCAATGTTTGCTGCTTAGGCCCATAAGTCATGTTTGGTTCAGGACTGGGCCAAAAACATGTTTTAGGTCCTATCGGCTTCATCGAGCGACCACCCGGTTTCTTCAACCCCAATCGATGAGGTCAGCAAGTTATTGTGATACCCGCAGCCTGGGCTTGTCCATGACTTTATCGTTTTTCCAGGCCCTTTAGCTTTAATTGGATACTAGCCAGCATAGTTGCTCGAACAGTAGAACTCTCTCACGTCATCTGTGACTCCTGTTGCCTTGCGAATGGCACTTGGAGCATGCAATTCAACTTTTATCGTCGCTTATCGGCTGCCGAAACTCCTCCAGCTCGTGGCGGAGGCCGATCGCGATAAGTGTCACTATCGCCGGAACGACTTCCTGTGTGCCAGCGTGATTTTTCACTTTACTTTACCTACACTAGAATGGCTTCCACATCTCATCCATCGGCCGACGACGAAAGTGGAAATGACGCCGACGACAGCGAAGGTAACGCACCTATAACTCATTCCATACTACCATACTAGTAATGGCAGAGCTTTCCACGATTGCCGCCCTTCAAACGTTGATAGCGGGGGGGGCCCCTATAAGCCAATTCCCCCTGATGAAGCTGAAATGCTGCCCTTTAAATATGATGGGTAAAAATGCTGTTACCAGAGAAATTACATACGGCCATGGGCAGTGTAAACAGTTTACCCGACTTTGAATAGACCCAGAGTTCTTATTTTTAGCCCAGACCAACATCTTGTTTCTAACTTGACAGTGAGTATATCATTTACCAAAACTAAATGTTCTCCAGAGTAACTCTGTTAAATTATCGATAAAATATATTCATACAAACNCTTCTAATCAAACATTTTCCATTCCATATTCCACACAAGAGGGTAACCTTGTGATCCTGAGGGAGGTCGCGTTAACCACTCAGCTTTATGTTCCAGAGTTTGACGATGAAGACGATGATGATGTCATACAAAACATCTACCTTCACATATGTAATGAAGAGGGTCGAGAATTTACTGGAGTGACGACTTTTCATGGAATGGTAACTACTAATGTATTTAGCATAAAATAAACTCTAACGGTTTTATGCAGCGTTATTACCACGACCTTTGTCCTTACCCTGGATATAAAGCCTCCTAATCTTCAGATTCACATAGAGTGAACTTAGAAGAAGGTAACTTCATCAAGCATATTTCTTCTGACCTCGATAGCCGTTTTACTGATCTTTTCGCTACCGCGCCGCTTGAAGATATTCGAATGTGGCTTAGATGCCTTCAGCTGCATTTCTAGATTTTGTTTATTGTATGTATTTATTTAATTATATTTTATTTATTATATGTATTGACATATAATTGATTTGACATATGCATGATATTTGAATCTGATGCACAGTACAATCTGAGGAACATATGATGAACGGTTTGCCAGGACAGGGTGATTAAAGGACAATGAAATGAAGCGGGAAAATAAGGACTGCTTGTTTTTTATGACAGTATAATTCTTGTTTCAGATCCGGATTTTTACATCCAGGACGTGGACGTCACTGATATTTTGGGTAATAGTCGTATCGACGTGCCTAGTATTTTTTATGATATTTGTGAGTTTTTTTCCGAAGCAACCACTTATTCTCTCACAAAATCTCTGGATAAATGGCCCTTTCAATGAATATCAGTTGGCTCTCTCTTTCGAAAATTTTCTCATTGTGTTCAGCACTTTTTAACCTCTCAACTGCTTTTTTGTTCATGATAAACATATGTAAGCTTCGTGGAGTTGGGTTTTATCGCCGGAGTACGAATCTCCCCACCCGCATTTTCTTCGTTTTGCTGTGGACATTTCCTCCACATTTTCTATCATATCCATGTGGACTGTGCTTTTTTCAGAGTGGATATATTTTATCCAGTTATGCGAGAGCAAATACTTTTATGCGCAGATTTTCTGGGCCATATAACGTTGACAATACTTCCTTGTTGATATGTGGATCTCCAAAGTAAGCCTTCTTCTCCAGCTTTTTACATATGCATTTACCATGAATATGTTTAGGTTCCCAAATTCTCGGAACGTAAATGTTTTCTCTTCTATTTCTACCATGTACAGAATCGGCAACTGCCTGAAAATGACTGCCAAACCCCTGAAGGGTCGATTGTTCATTGATATTAATGAAGGTGTGACATTCGCTGTTTTCTAGACGTCCTCACAGATTTGTTCATCCTAGTCCGTTTGCAGATTTGTCTGCATCAGAAATATACTTATCGATTGCTCCTCCGGAAATGGACTTTTCATCGCGCATTTATCTTCGGGATCGACATCATCATCGGATATTCGTGGAGGCTTCTCAAGTGGGCAAGTGTGTAATTTTCTTCTTGGACAGCGGTACACTACATATGTATAAATGGGAATGGAGAGGGCAAATTGCATTGTAATAGAAAGATGAGAGAAGGAGCATGAGAAAAAAGAGAAATAAGTTTTAAGATTTCTCATTTGAATACGACACGGGCACCTTGCGTTGCTGATGTTTCCGAGTTGACTTGGATCACGAGGAGTCAATCTCTGCTACCACAAGACAGGATGTATACACTTCAGGTACGAATATTTTCAATAAGTTCTCATCAAAAATGGCCAAATATTTTATTAATTTGAGTTCGAAATAATGTTCTCCTTATGGGGTGGGTCTTTTATTTTTGAAGTTCTTGAAACCCCCCCCCCCCC